>JAQJVL010000257.1:234218-834218 GCA_035578905.1 Stictocephala bisonia | reverse complement strand
GAATTGAATTGTGAAACTTTTTTAGTGACATAAATTTTTATCAATTTTTTAGCCATATCGATTGGAGCAATTTTTATTGCACATAAGAAATAATCCATCTCATGTGTACTTGTGCTATTTATTCAAGAGCTGTTACTTAGATTCGTAAGTTAGTATTTATATATATTCTTGTTGTTGATTTGTTATATTATCTATTATTGTTGTATTATTTGTAAAACATTGTCACTGATCGTTGTTATACTCTTTGTTATATTTTCAGGAACTTGAACTTTGTTAATCAAGCTAAGTATTGTAGCTTTGCCGTTGGAAGTAATAAATAAATAATTAGGAATGAACTGACGTTTAGCTGGGTGTTGACCAACTACGCTACCTACCAATTTAACCTTAAGAATTTTCAAGGTAGAGTACTAGACAAAAATGTTGTTTGCTGCTTCAAACACCAACGGACGTTTCCAAGTTTGTCTCCAACTTTTCTTTTTGTAATACTGTAGCTTGACACACAAGTTCAACTTGGAGGATCCAAACACTTGTAATGATGCAATCCTTGTAATCCAAACACGTTGTTTATCAAGTCTACAACTCATTCTGACTTCTCTGGGAGTGATCCTGTAATCAGTCGATTTGCCTCGCTAACTGTCGACTCCTTCCTTTTTATGACCTACTAACGCCTTTTTGACAGAAGCCGTCAAAGCCCTGTAATTTGTCACACCGCTCACATCAAGGAGCCGCGTTTCCTTTATTGTGGAAATGACCGCTTGGGACAGTTCAAAAACAATATCCTAGTTACAGCTTGGGTAATAACAGTGTTTAGGCCAGGCCCACGTGATATTTTTGACTGTCCAAATGGAGCTCTGTTGGTTATCGTCGTTGGAGGCTACTGTCGACTGTCGACGCAAAATTATGTGCACACGAGTTTGAAGGCTCTTTATTAATAAACTAAAAACGTGTAAAAAATCCAGTCACGTCATTGTTTTTTAATGTCAGATCATATGTTTATATAACATTTTTGTTTGTTTTGACCTTTGGAATAACATCGTGAAGTTTGGGTGCCAAAATGAACACCCTGTGTTTACCTAAATACCAAGATAAGGAAATAAACTGTCAAGATATTAATTGCTATATTTATATACCTCATAGGTAAACATCCCACTAAGTAAAAATACTCGGATATCCTTATATTGACCACCATTTATTATTATTTAAAATTTACAAGTTTTGTAACTAAAAGGAACTGATTATTTACTATAATTTTAAATCCACAAAAAAACACTCAAGTGATAGGAGGTTCATTAATGTTTCTAATTCTTAGATTCTTTGATCTAAAATCAGTTACTTATAGTAATTTGAACTGTCAAGTAAGTCTAAGTTGATTTTATAATACGTCTGACTAAATACAGTAACTATAATTGGGTTTCAGTGACAGTAACAATTACTAACAACATGGTAGCCAAACCTCCCAGATTACCGCGTCTCGGCTTACCTGAGCAGAGGACATCCCTTACTTCTTACTTTATGTATTCCATTTATCAGACATGCTGTAATACAAAAAAAATAATATACCAAATATAACAAAAACACAAAAAATTACATTTATATTATAACCGGACATAGCTCGTTGTTTAGTTAAATATTGTTCCAAAATGTGCTTATGCATCAAAAAAGCCAACCCCCCCCCCCCAGCACCAGTTATATTTTGGAAACCTTGACTACCAAACATATAAAACTCATCAGTTTTGTAAACCTTGGTACAAAAGCACACTTCAGAGTAACTCATAAATCGACTTAGTTTTCCTTCGAGAACGTTTTTATTTAAATTATTAAACATTTAATAACATTGAAAGCTGTTCTATTAGTGTAGCCTATTCATTTTTTTATGTGGTTTCGGTTCTTTTTTACGAAAGGACCTCCAATTTTGAACAATTTATATTAAAACGGGAAACTTGCGATTAAGTGGGCCGTATTCAGATATGTTGTTCTTAATATACCTGGCAATGGAACACATGTATAGTAAGCGTGCGCTAGTTTAGGATCAGTTGTCGGTGTACGTCTTCGACCCACCCAACGATCGTGTAAAAGTATCCTACCCTACACAACATAACACACATACAGATGTAACCTAAACACACATACAGATGTAACCTAACCTAACATATAACCTACATTCAGTAATTAATTTGTTCCAAAAGTAATACATATTGCATATAAAATTCTGTAAGAGTGGTAGTTCTGGCGGTCCACTTGTAAAAAGGAATTCGTGGCGTCTTACTAATGCAAATAACGATGTCATCAAGAGCATGACGACTGCAAATAAAACTGCTTGCAAGAAAAAGAATGTATAATCATCGGGAATCATGCGTCAGTGAACGATCAGCGATACGGCACGGTGCAAGGGTAAGCCGTCGACCCGCCAAGTACGACTGTGTAAACAGTCAGGCGCGCGGCGATAGTCACGTGATCGTAACGCAATCAGCTGTTTAACCGCCAGATGAAGTCATTGTTTAATTGCGCCAACTGTTGGTTTGGTTGGTGACAAAGCTTTACAGGGAATAACGAGTAAGCAATCGAGGAACGGATCTAAAAATAACAACGAGCGAAGCGAGTTGGAGAATTCACCCTAGATGCCCACTGGCAGGGTGACCAGGTCCAAAATTTATAAAGGAGGACAGTTTGTCATGGGAAAACAGGACATTTGCAAAGAAGCCGGACAGAATAAAAGTATGCCGTATTCGTATTGGAATATATTTAGTATATACATTCTTATATTAATTAAAAATTCTAACATTACAATTAAAATAAACCAACGTTGTGAGAGTTTAGATCCTTGAGAATCTTGAGAAACATTGTACGAAATCATGTCATTTACATGAATTTATCACTAGTAACAAATGTTCTCAAAATATCTGGTTTAACCAATAAATGTTAATGAATTTCAATATAAGTTTTACAAATTGTATTTAAGTAATAAAATACTCTTAACGGACTCAATAGAAAGCTGGTTCATTTCATCTGACTATTGTACATTCATACTTGAAAAAATATATTTTACACTTGAGTTTGAGCTAGGTATAGAAAAGTAAAACTCACAAAATTTCAACAGTTCGGAAAATACTAAGATGTCTTGCAGCTGTTAAAAAATGTTAACCATTTCAGGAGCAAAAGTTCGTTAAAAAACACTCCTAACAACAAACACTCCTAAATGGCGCATGAGCTTCACTATTTTATGTTGGCGTTGGTTGTTCAGCCCCAGCGCCTAGCAAGTAGCAAGAAGAAAGACTTTTGTTCTGAGACTATGCGCGAGCAGTTTATGACTAATTGCTGTGTAATAGAGAATTCCTAAATAGCAGGACAAATTCTATATTTTAAAAAAGCCGGAAGGACAAGCCTTAATAAGGAGGACATGTCTGGCCCAAGCCGGACGTCTGGTCACCCTGCTCACTGGAGCTCGCTTCTCTCTTGGGTGTGAAGATAGGGGCTTATATATATCAGAGTCTGTAGAGGTAGTCACTACAGTACTGTATCTATATCCTATAAGAGCAGTGTTAAATATGGTACAGCACAGAGACAACGATTTGTCGAAAATTTGTAATTACATTTACATTTTTGAAAGAGCGTAAATTGTTCTAGAATATCCATTTTCAATTTAAAATGTTGAATGTCCATTTGAATCATCATAAAAATCATAAAAAACTGAAACTCGCTATTTAAAAAAAATTGTATTTCATTACTAATAAATATTTTTTAAATATTTAAAGCGTATCCCCCATTAGTATTTAGGCTCTTTCAAACAATGTAAAAATTAAAATGTTTGGGAAATCTTTACGGCAGATTTGGGAAATCGGTTTGGGAAATCAGTTTTGTACGGCATTTAACATAAGGGATTTACGTCCAATACCTCTGCAGACTCTTTAATAAAAAAACTACCCTCTCTAAAATTATAAGGTTTAATTGAATATTTATTTGTAAGTGACTGAAGTGAAAGTTAGTTACATATTTGTTTTAAAAACTGTAGTATACAGTAAACAATTAATATAACATGAGTGATCACAGAGAAAACATATAGAGGTCACTTTCTTATGACCGCAGCGAACGTCTCGGTAGCAGTTACAAATAGATTACAACTTATGTTCATCTTTATACGTCTAGTACTAATTACTACGTTTATCCATGAGGATTTGAGAGGAATAAAGAGGAACTGATAAGATGTTGCCCTGTCAACGCATGGACAAGTGGGGAAATAGCTACTCGACATTCATTTGGGCAGTTTTTGGTGAGACCTCCGATTCCTTCTTCTCTGAGTACTGACTTTTTTTATAAAAGGATATTAGTCAAGTCTAGATCTTGGTTCGAAGCATGAGACATGATTACAAAATTGATTGTTTAAAATAATTATAAAAAAACTCTCACAATAAATACTGTAATTTTATATAACCCAAAAGAGCATTGTTTGATGTACAACTATTCTTTTAAATGTTATAGATCAAACAATAATAGAGAACGTTATTTTATTTCATATTAATATTTGTTTAGCAGTTTGAGTTTTTTTTTTAACAAAAGTTTAAACACGACACAGAAGAAGGTTGGAGATTAATATCAAACTATGAATTATAAAAAGGAAATAGAACCAATCACAGCTCAAAGAAGAGCAAGAAAAGTAATCATAATTTGGACATATATGAGGATTGTGACAATAGACTAAGTTAAATTGGCTAATAGAAATACCAAACCCATAAAACAAAAATCAAAGTTCTAAAAGACAAGCAAATAAAATTCAAACCCAAGATAGATAAAATAAGTACAACAGAGCTACAACAGAGTTCCAAGGGAATGAAGGAATACTGGGAAGGGACAAAGTAAAAAAAAACACCAACAGACAATATAGAAGACTAAAGTGATCCTATGACTCTTAATATCATCACAGGGGGAAACTATATCTCAATATTAATGAAAAAAAAAAAAAAATGCACATGGAAGAAATACGAATAAATACTATCATAAAGCTAAGTATTATGATAATTTTATACTACGAACAAAAAAAGACTGATAAATGTGCCTCAGGAAAGACTTTTAAAATCACTTGATGAATGAAAATCTGTTGTTGATCTTAATTTGTTTTAGGAATTGGAATTTTTAATAGAAATATATTAAGAAATAACAGAATGAGGTCAAGTTGCGACCTTGAGTCTGTCCTTGCCTCTTATCAATTTCTCACAGTTCTTACACCTCTCTAACAAGTAAACAACACAACATCTTTGGGAGACCAGCGTCTAACAGACACGGTAAACCAATATATTCCTCCTAAATTTGTCTAAATTCGGTCCTCGAGTCCCCGATGTCTCTTATTGATTGCTGCACTTTGGGACGACAGACACAAACACATTTAAAAGTCTGCAGAGGTAGTCGAAATATTGTATTTATATCCAATAAGAGTAATGTTAAATGCGGTATATAATTATGACTTTACGATTTGTCGGAAAATTATAGTTTTTATATAGTTTGAATTAGCGTAAAAGTTTCTACTGCCGGCACATAAACTATATGTACCCAAGTGAGAAGATTGTTTACGAAGAAACTAAGAGGCCTAAGACACTCCAATTTTCTTGTTCAATTGTACGTTATGGCGTATGCATTTTTAAATGTTATTATAAGTTTTAATAATTTATAATTTAAAACAAACAGAGTACCAGAATTTTAACTAGTTTTCACTGTGCAACAAGTTTACTCTTTTAGTATTCAAAGGACCGTTAATGTATCTCATTTATATTTTAAAGAGTGGTCGACAGGAGTGTTTTCTATAAGTTTAAAAAATGTCAGAATTTTAACCTTTCAAGAACAAAAGTTCTTATCTATTTCCTGAAACAAGATTTTCTTGGCTTCTACAGGTCGTAAAATCAATTACTTGGCAACTTTGTAATCCTTATGAAATGTACAGTTACGATATGTTACTTTAATATGTTTATATGAATGCAGTCATTTTTTTTATTGATTTAAATGAATTTAAAATCACTAAAAATGTGTCTATATCAATTAATCTATATCAATATAAAATTGTAAAAACTATTAATAAAATTTTAAAATGCAAACTGCATAATGTACAATTAAACGAGGAAAACGATGGTGTGGTTGGACTTTCATAAACCTCTTAGATGGGATACATATCATTTCTGCGCGAACAGAAGTAGATACAAATTTTAATTTTTTTTAAATATGGATTTTTGACGAAATAAATATATATAATTTTAGTGTATTACTTTAGAATTTTTATAATTGTGCTATATGATCTCTGTGATAATAACTGATTTTTTTTGAAAGATCAAATTTATACAGTGAAATTAAATTTTTAAATTTTCTACTGATAAATTAATTAGTGACCATGTGTCAACGTCAATTTCAAAATATCAGCTAGGAAAACTCTTCATAGGATGTACATATGTTAACTGAGTAACGTGTAAACGTAAATGTAAAGTAATTAAGTTGACATGATTTACATGTTAACTAACAATATTGGGTGTTTTAATTTTGTAATAAAAGGGCTTTTATGTACAAAATGTACGCTTTATTATGGTAATAAATCATTTCATTATATTATCTCCTGTATTATGAGATACAGTACGGTACAGTAAACAACATTACATATATTTGATATGTAATGTCAAACCGTAAAAAAAGTTCCTCTCTGTTACATCAACAGGGTGTGAGAAATGGATCGTGGTATCCTTGAGTTTCCTATTGATTCTAGTATTGATTACCCTTCATGCTGCACTATAAACACTTCATCTTTAATGTCTCGTATAATTCTGTCCTTGAGTTTCCTATTGATTCTAGTATTGATTACCCTTCATGCTGCACTATAAACACTTCATCTTTAATGTCTCGTATAATTCTGTCCTTGAGTTTCCTATTGATTCTAGTATTGATTGCCCTACATGCTATAAACACTTCATCTTTAATGTCTCGTATAATTCTGTCCTTGAGTTTCCTATTGATTCTAGTATTGATTGCCCTACATGCTATAAACACTTCATCTTTAATGTCTCGTATAATTCTGTCCTTGAGTTTCCTATTGATTCTAGTATTGATTGCCCTACATGCTATAAACACTTCATCTTTAATGTCTCGTATAATTCTGTCCTTGAGTTTCCTATTGATTCTAGTATTGATTGCCCTACATGCTATAAACACTTCATCTTTACTCTCGTATAGTTCTGTCCTTGAGTTTCCTATTGATTCTGGTATTGATTGCCCTACATGCTATAAACACTTCATCTTTAATGTCTCGTATAATTCTGTCCTTGAGTTTCCTATTGATTCTAGTATTGATTGCCCTACATGCTATAAACACTTCATCTTTAATGTCTCGTATAATTCTGTCCTTGAGTTTCCTATTGATTCTAGTATTGATTGCCCTACATGCTATAAACACTTCATCTTTAATGTCTCGTATAATTCTGTCCTTGAGTTTCCTATTGATTCTAGTATTGATTGCCCTACATGCTATAAACACTTCATCTTTAATGTCTCGTATAATTCTGTCCTTGAGTTTCCTATTGATTCTAGTATTGATTGCCCTACATGCTATAAACACTTCATCTTTAATGTCTCGTATAATTCTGTCCTTGAGTTTCCTATTGATTCTAGTATTGATTGCCCTACATGCTATAAACACTTCATCTTTAATGTCTCGTATAGTTCTGTCCTTCAGTTTCCTATTGATTCTAGTATTGATTACCCTTCATGCTGCACTATAAACACTTCATCTTTAATGTCTCGTATAGTTCTGTCCTTGAGTTTCCTATTGATTCTAGTATTGATTGCCCTACATGCTATAAACACTTCATATGTAATGTCTCGTATAGTTCTGTCCTTGAGTTTCCTATTGATTCTAGTATTGATTGCCCTACATGCTATAAACACTTCATCTTTAATGTCTCGTATAGTTCTGTCCTTGAGTTTCCTATTGATTCTAGTATTGATTGCCCTACATGCTATAAACACTTCATCTTTAGTCTCGTATAGTTCTGTCCTTGAGTTTCCCATTGATTCTAGTATTGATTGCCCTACATGATATAAACACTTCATCTTTAGTCTCGTATAGTTCTGTCCTTGAGTTTCCCATTGATTCTAGTATTGATTGCCCTACATGATATAAACACTTCATCTTTAGTCTCGTATAGTTCTGTCCTTGAGTGTCCTATTGATTCTAGTATTGATTGCCCTACATGCTATAAACACTTCGTCTTTAATGTCTCGTATAGTTCTGTCCTTGAGTTCGACAGTATGTTCGAGATACGCAAACATACAAGTGATTTTATAAATAATGTTCTATCGTGAAAAAATGTGCCCAAATTAGTATTGATAAACAGTATTGATAAACACAATATCGCTTGGTTAAATAGTCCATCGACACTAAGTTAGTTATATCCATGGAAAAGAACAACAAATCCTGATTAATAATTAAGTATTTGATTTAGTTGTATATAATCTGCTATTAAATTTCAGAACTATCGTTAAACTGAAGTCACCATTTCATCGTAAAACCACTATGTACTAGCCTAGGTCTGTAACCTTGTGTACAAAGTGTTACACACCTAGGTTGTGTAACTTGTGGACAAAGTGTTGTGGATGTTGTTCGGTTCTCTTAATGCCGACACGGCATCCTCTCAATGGTTGCCATCGACGTGGGCACTACTAGAGAAGTCTGGGATGTCCATGTTGGATAGTAGTCAAGGTTCAGATGTTGTGTAGGGAAGAGAACTGAGTATAAGGCTTGTCCGTTAGCTGAAAATCAGATCTACACTACGTGGTTCGGATTCCACGTACAACTGTAGGCCCCTTAGTTTTGCCCTGGCTATTGGACTATTAATAAATATCTTTTTCTGAGGTACAGTCAACCTTAGAAACAGTGACTACACTCGTTCATCTACTCTCATTACACTCATTCTCCCTTGTATTCGCCCATGTCTTGACGATAGGTGTCTTACTAATGAATAATGTATGATCATAGCCTACGATGATTTTCACCATTAATACATACAAAACAAACTAAGCAGTATTTGACCTCATCAGAACTTGCTATATGCCTAACCATAGAAACAGACAGACCACAGCTGTGCGTTTAGACGCAAGTCTGTGCTGCTATCTAACGGCGAATGGTCTCAAATAAGCGGTCGGACAACTGTTTGTTGAAACTCAGCTATAAGTCACTAAGGCGGGTGCTGGAGGGAGACTGCTGGCGCCACCTGTGTATGAAGAACAAGAACTAATTTCACAGAGCATGCAAACCGGCTCCACAAGACCCATGAGAGCGGACAGTCCTCTTGTTTCTATAGTCAACGCTAGTGCTCTAACGTTGTTTCAAATCATCAATAAGAGGATGACGTCGGTTCTTAATTACGCAACACATCCTGTAATTCCCAAATAAACAATCATACACAGATAAATATTCAATGTGAAAATGTATTTAAATACTCTTATCACACGCTGGCTGCTCGAGGCTACTTTGGAATTTCTTAGTTTTGTTCAGTTCTAATAAATATATTTATTTAAACATCAACATCAAATGACTTCATAATTACACGGCAAAAATCATTACAAATATTAAAAAGTGCGATTAAAAGTGCCTAAACTAATTACACTTTAAGGTTGACAGAGATTATTTAAAAATAGTTAACATTTATAAGTAATTTATTCATACCAACATGTATTTGATTCTTTTGTACATAATTTTCCTATTAGTCTACATTTATCTATCCGACAACATTTAATATTTTAATGTAATCGTCTTTTAACATTTTTCAATGCTGAGTCAAAATATGTTCAAAAACTAAACATATTTATTAAATGCTTCTTTAATATTATTTTTTCTTCATTTGTACGTACTTATAAAGTACAACATGCACTTTTTTATACAATAATTCCGGCCCTAGGTCCATGAATAAATGGTTTTTATCTTTCATAAAAAATGTATATTTTTGTGAAACTCAAGAAAAGTATTTTATTTTTTTATATGCATACTATTTTATATCAGCAATTTATTTGTTTTGTTGCTTTTAATGTCAACATAGGATCAGTTTGGTCTCTTAAATGATTTTACTTAATAACATATTTTTATATTCGTGTGGCTTTTAGTGGGGAGAGTATTCCTACATTCTCTGGGATCTCCGTTGTAGCTTTGTTTCTGAAAATACCCTTGTTGATGTAGTTATTATATTTATCTTAGGTATGAAGCTTATTTGGTCGTCTATTGGTACTTTATTTTTATCATTGGTTAAATTAAGTTATTTTATGCCTTCCTCTTAATTTTTTAGCCAATTTGATTATGTCTTTAGTTTGCTCAGTTTTGTTTTGATTTGCATAGTAGTTTTATTATTTATGAAGCTTATTTGGTCGTCTATTTAAATTTTTTTTCATTGGTTGAATTAAGTTATTTTATGCCTTCCTCTTAATTTTTTAGCCAATTTGATTTTGCTCAGTTTTGTTTTGATTTGTATAGTGGTTTTATTATTTATAATAGTAAAATATTGTCACCTATTTTATATGACGGTGTATCTGTCTTTACACGATCAAATTTTTAGATAACAGTTAAAAGAAATAAATTAGATTGATATAAAAACTATCAACTTCTCAATGTAATTTAATAAATATATATGTCAATGTTATATAATTTATTAATAAAATGTAATGTATCTAAAAAACCAAAATTTAAACAAATCCGGATTGATTATATGCCGATATTAATTATTAAAAGGATACCCTTAAAGGATTTATGAGGAACAATCGACGTTAGTTAGTAACAATGACTACACTCGTTCATCTACACTCATCACACTCATTCAGTCCTCATATTCGCCCACATCTTGATGATCGGCGTCTTAATAATGAATTAAAAAAGCTGGTCTAGTATTTTTTTAATATAGTAACATTCTTCAAGGTGCCTTACCAATACCTTATACTTGATTGAAGTCAAATGGAGGCAAAACTCTTTAGAGCCGTGGGTGAAGATTATCGCGCTTGGGCAGCGGAACGGGCGCCTGTAACGGTCCAATTTCCGGCGTTCCGCTGTCCATTCATGAAAAGGTCAGATGACTTTCCACGGTCCACGAAGCTCTTATCAATATCTCAATCGGCGAGATCGATAACTGCACAATACTGAGCACGAACTTGAGATGGATCCGGATGGAAGTCACGACCGGGGTCAGGCCGAGTTACAGGGTGATGTCTCAGTTACCTGTTACAGGGAAATGACGATTCCCATTGGAATGGCCTCTTTCACATCACACCGCTCCTTCTACGAACGATGTAAAAACCCATGGATTTCTAACACTCCCTTTGCGTTGTGAAGATTAAATTACCATCAACTATCGACCACCTCCGACTCAGCGCTCCAGGTGTCTAGGTGGTTGATGATTTAAGCTAATTCCGGATTTATACAATAATATGTTAATAGGTGGGGGGGGGGCATAAACTATTTTAATGAAACGCGCCTTACATCTCCACTTCTCACTTCCATTTATTTTATTTTTTTTTTTTTTAGGAATGATCGTGATTTACAAGATCAAAAGCATTTTATGAAATAAATGAAAACTGCAGGTGCTTTGTTATATATTAGTGTCATCATATATCTTGCTGATAAAGCTTATTTTTTTCAACTAAAAATATATACGTAAACGAAATCGATCATCATAATATACGCATGCACATTTTATGGTCAGATTGTAATGCTGTAGTTTCTGTTGTGTGACGTTAACTTGTATTGAACTGTAATAAAATACTAAAATGATAATATTAACTGTCACTACTTTAATAATAAAAAATAATAAACGCCCCTCAACACGTGTACCCCCCACTCTATCTACACCAACTTGGCGGACCTCACCTCTTACCCTTATACACTCAATTTAATAGACATACCTAAACTTTGATCGGTATCGTAGTTTGTTAAGACAACTAAATGTTCTCAGTTCGCTCCCAAAGTTATAAAACATTTTGAAAGGGATAAGCTGATAACATCGGCTGTTCATTTGTCACTGGGCTATTTATGAATGACACCTTCTAAGAAATAGTCGGCCTTAGTTTGTAACAATGACTACATTCACTCATCTACACTCATAAAACTCATTCGAAATCCATATTAGCCCGTTGACGATCGGTGTCTTATAAATAATAAACACCTCAGTGAACCATCGGCTCATTTATTACTTTTCCAAATATAAGATTATTATCAGTGAGGAAAAAAATCGTTCGATTACTATATGAAAATCGGCCACAATTTCTATTATCAAATAAATATTTAATATGAATACAAATAATACACAATTTACTAACTAATATAATTGGTTTACGGTATTTCTGAAAATGTCTTATCGGATGAACAGCGGGTAGTTTTTATATTGTTACAAAGACATAAATAAAAGCAGAAGTTACCATTTAATGGTTGTCATAACTATGGTTGCCGATTAAAAACGCACAGTAAAAAACGTTTTTTCCCAAAAAAGCATGTTGCAACAAAATTCAAACGTAAAAAAATCCGTATCAGAATCAATTAACAGTACTATATTTTTTTTAAAACGTTTCCTTTAAATAGAATTTTTTTATCTTGATTGCAACTAATCAAATCCATTCATTTTTAATAATAAAACCGATACTATACATATGTTAAAAATAGGAGTATCAACGTGTGTGTGAAAATGTTTTAGTTACGTTTTTGTGACGAAATTATAACAACTCTTTGTTGAAAAATAACAGTAGGCTATTGAAACGTGTTAAGACGAAGAGGTGGTCGCCATATTGGATTTATTTCCCATAACAGCAAAGTTAAAAATGGTACAGCACTGTTACTTGACGATTTGTCAGAAAATTTTAATTTTTACTTCACTTGAAAGAGCGTAAAAGTTACTAGTACCGTACCACTTTTTCATATAAAAAAATATGAATATGCGATGAAAAAAAAATTGAGTTATAGATTATTAATTTAAGATTTTTAAGAAAATACAAATAAGCGATCAACCTAGTAGTACGTCTTGCCCTGTCATACGACGTAAACATTATAATTAGGCCTAATTTTCCGACAAATCGTCAAGTCACATTGCTCTTATGGGTTATAAATCCAACAAGGCGACTGCCTCTCCAGACTCTTAAAATGCTGTAATTTTTTGAAAGCTTTGCAGTTGATTTGCTTCATTAATTTGACTGAGTTCATCAGTGTCAGCTGCAGATAACCAACCGGCTGCCTGGTTAGTGTCAGCTGTGACAGTCCGGCATCAGCTGGTTTCCGGCGGTTCACTGCCATTGTCACTTTGGAGAACAGATCATCAAAATATAAAAAAATTAAATGGCCTTGAAAATTATTATTCACATCCTTTATCTTAGTGCTCCACATTCACATTATCTTAAAATATAAAATACAAAAACGATGAACTCACTCATCACGAAATCTCCGAAACTACCTAACAGATTTTGACGCAAGTTGGAGTGAAGTTAGCTTTTGTATCACACAGACCCACTGAGAGAGGATTTATCGAAATTTTGTTTCTATGGGGTATAAACATCCCCTCATTTGTTATTCCATAACACTAATATTGATATTAATTTAATTTAATAATTTATTTTCATATAGCTGCTACAAAAAACATAAATATTACACAAAATATTGGCTGATTTGCTTATATTGTAAAATGTATGAGGTCATTTATAGTCTACTAACTCTGACGTGATTGCACTACTTTATATTCCCCTAAAGTACTTATATTTATTTTTTTCACTATAAAATTTGTTTTTTACAAAAATAGTAGGCAGGTCTTTTACACTGATATGATGGTTTGGAGAGAACCGAGGGATGGTTTGGAGAAACAAGGAGGGAAATGTACGTCTGCCTAGAGAACCACCACGGAGCGAAGTTTATATATATTGAATTTGTTTTATTTTTTCGTAAATATTAAGTACAGTTATATAGAAACTTAAATTATACTATCTTAAACGGTTTAGTTAACTATACATTGTTCATATTATACGGTAATACAGTAAAACCTCGATAGTTCGACACTTTGTGGACAACGGGGGTGTCGAATTATCGAAATTTCCAACTACAGTATAAGGAATCTATTGTATATATAAAACAACAAACATTATTGTTATAAAGAAATTGTAATTTATTTTCTTAATTAATCGTTAAAAATTTAACAAAAGTAAAAACAAGCTATATTTCTATAATAATGTATGTCCTACTGAATTGGTACTGAGTTACAATGGTAGATATTACGGTATGGAAAATAGAGTACTTAAAAGGTACAGTAACTAAATGTCCAAATATTTGTAATTTTAACTGTTATTTGCTTTGACTGTGTTATTTCATTTATCTGCACCGGGCTGACTCGCACACAACCTGCCATGGAAAACAGTTTTTCAACACAGTGTCATCATTACCGGTGTCGAACTATAAGGACTGTCAAAGTATTGAATGTCGAACTATCGAGGTTCTACTGAACATCAAAATATACCAGGATTACAACACCTTCCTTCGATTGGCTCTATCCTAGAGGGATGATTATTTGCACGGGATAGCCTATATGAATTTGTAACTATTTGTGATTAACTGATTACATTTATCTGTGGATTAAAAGGTTGGGTTAAACAACCTAAACCCTCAAAAAAGATTGTTCATAAACATTTATTTGACCATAACAGGCTTTGTGCATGCAAAGTGTTTCGAATAACCAACAGAGAACTGTCTAGATTCACGAGTCTGCAGGGGTAGTCGCCATGTTGGATTTATATCCCTTAGGAGCAATCTTAAATGCGGTACATCATGTGACGACGATTTGTAGGGAAATTATAATGTTTACGTAATTTGAAAAAGCGCAACATTTACTGTTCAACCTTTTGACTAATAAACTAAAACTCACTATTTTTTGTTTTCATAAAAAATACTATTTTAATTAAAATAGATTCACTAATTTTTTTTCAAAACTATAAATATCCGACAAATTGTTAAGTCCCAGTACTGAAACATATTTAACATTACTCTTATGGGAAATTGAGTATGGTGACTCCTTCTGCAGACTCTTAACCTTAATTCTTTGTAAGATAATTTGCTAAAATTATAAGGAAGTTTCGTTGAGAATATATTTTACTAAACTTTGAAAATCACAGAAATATGAAGTCTACGAGACATTCATTAGATAAAAATTACAAAAACAGGCAGTTTTGGGATCTCTAAGCTGACTGCCTCCAGAGACGAATACACAGAAGCGGGGTAGAGAACTGTGTGACGTCATGAGACCGGGTTCCCACGGGTCTCTACTGGCAGGCTACTGGCATCGATTACAACGGCACACACAGAAACCTAGGTTACATTGTCGATACACAGAGATAGATGAACAGAGGTTGATGGTTACAACTGTCAGCATCCATCATCAACATACAACACATAAGTAGTAGTTTACTGACACTGTTAAAAATGTACGATAAAGAGAATCTGTTAAAAATTGTGCACGTCCTATAAATTAATGTGACTTATATTAAAAAACAAAATGAAAAATAAACATTATTTCATAAACAAAAATGTAAGGAATTAACAAAACTTAAACTTAAAAATATAATTAATTTGGCTAAACCCTTAAAAAACTATATAATGAAACATATATAACATGTTTATTTTAGTAAGAAAATTAAAGTTCAAAAAATTAGGCTTGATAAAACATTTGTATAAACATAATATTACATCAAATGATAATAAACATGAAAACAGTATGAGAAACAATCAATTAAGATATAAAAATAAAGAACATAACTAGTTTTATTTTTTTTAATATAAGTTAAATTTGAACCCTGCTCCATTATGCTTTTTTGACGGGGACATTTCGAATAAATTAGTCTTCTTCATTTTCCGACCATAAGTACTCCAATTGTTGCACTGTAGAAGACAATTTTAACCTAAAGTCCATTTAATGAATCTCCTGACTTGACGTCAGAATGCTCCTACAGCAAGTGCTGGAACTACGAGGAGGTCCAAATTCTATGATTAATAGCGTGATGATACATGCCACCCGTAACTATAGGAACGCCTTAACTACTTGCAAGGCTGTTACGTTTCAGTTCTTTATCTACATCTTTCTGATTACCGACTTGTTTGAATATGTGGATTTGTGTGCAAGTAAACATTTTAAATCACGAAGTTTCATACTGATTATATTGTTCTATACAGTGTTTATTGTTTATATATTGATATAAGTTTTCAGATTGTGTCCTCTTGGCAACATCGTACGTCAGAGCTTCACTCAAGCGCCACTAAGCGCGCTCATGTCAAGTCGGGAGATTCATTATATCGAGTATAATAACCTAATACTTTAATCAAAATAATTAATAACAATAGAGATGCAATTAATGAAATCCTCTATCTGATAGATCCATTCATGATTTAATTACAAACATTTAGGTGATTTAATTGCTTGCGTTCATTAAGATTTTAAGATATAATATTTTATACACACAATAATGTTAATAAAAAATGGGATTATTTTAAAACATCTGTAAGTGCAATGCCAATAAAACTTATAACTCCGTAAACGAATGTGTCTCCACCAAATATCTAGAGATAGAGAATAAGTTATAATAGATTCAATTTAAATCTTAAAGGCCAAAGACGGTGGGAAAATAAAAGAAATTTACAAAATTACCCGACCTCCACACAAAGTCGCACTACATATGTCTACTAGTAGTGCGGCCTTACTCCACCCATCACCCCTAAAAGATCCAATGATATTCTATCGTTACAGTGTTTATATTACAATACATATACAAAGTGAAAAAAAATATGGAAACTCTTTTACAACTGTACGACTTCACTTGCAAAAGTGAAATCTTGTACATCAACATGGTTAAAAAGAACATACCTTCTGATGCTATTAGCGACATTTCATCTTTTCAGGGGGACGGTCCGCGAGGAGTTGAACGAAAATCTTTAATGTAAGCCTAGGTCGAGTTTGGTATCAAATGAAAGGTCTGTTTAAGGGAAATTAATTGTCGCAAGCCGGACTTCAAAAGGATTATCTAGAGTAGTGGTCATTTGAATTTCAAATAGGATTATCTAGAGTAGTGGTCATTTGAATTTCAAATTAACTAATTTGAACAATATTATTTCTCCGCTATTTAACGGGTTCAAGTAAATTATTATGATCCAAACTAATACTTTATGTGACAAAATTATTTAAAAAAAGTTAAACTATCAAATTATGTATGGAAAAAACGTTGTTGTGATAGCGTTTTCATATGTTTTCAGATGTATAACAAGGCTTATGTAATCAAAGCGTATTTTTTAAAGTATTTAAAACACTGTAAAACACAACAAAAATGCTAAATATTTGTCCTGTGTAGTTTAATAGTTCTGTACAGGTTACATAGTAATGGGGACGTAATCACAGACCAAGTCCGAAGGCCGAGGTGACACGAGCGTAGCGACTGGCGAGGTTGACACGCGAATCGTGCAGGGACAATTTTATTATTACTGTACTAGAATATCATGGACGGTTCGAGTCTTTTGGTCATTAATAATTAAAATAATTAAAAAATCATAAAACACGGTCTTCCTACATCTCTAAGCATAAATGATAACAAAAAATTTGCGATTAAAACTCAACGATTACAGCAGTTATTCAAAACACAACTTTAATACGAAAACACTAAGCATTATAAAAATGATTCATAAATGATCTTTTTATTATGTATTTTATATGTAAAATAAAATACTACATTTTATATGTAAAATACGAAGCACCGTCCGATCGTATTTAGAAAGATACAACGCTGTAACACATCCCCCAAGCTACTATGGGGTGTTGTAAAGATTATAGGTGTTATGCTTTGTTACTAATCCTCTTGACATCGAAATGACTTGAGAAGTCTGGGGTGTCCGAGATGAAGGTGGCTAGGGTTCGGATGTGGTATAGGAAAAATAACTGAGTATTAAATCAGCTTGACAGTAAGTGGAAACTCAACTTGATTCAGATTTCACGCTAGCTGCAGGTTCCTTAGTTCCCCTGGCTACTGGGTTATTATAAATGGCTATGTTTAAGGAACAGAACTGTTGACATTAGTTAGTAACAATGACTACACCAATTCATCATACTCAACCGCCTCTTATATTCGCCCATAGCTTGACGATCGATGTCCTTTTGACGATCGATGTCTTATTAATAAATAGATTCAGTAAAAAATATTAAAAATGAAACAATATATAAAATTAAAATCACAAAAGCAAAAGCACCAGAGAAGAGAAGGTTTAAGAAGTCTGCAGATGTAATAACCCATACTAGCAAATAGCATTGGTTTATATCCCATAAAGAGTCATGGTAAATGCAGTTAAGAACTGTGACTACGATTTGCTGGGAAATTATAATTTTTACAACGTTTGAAAATATAGTGTAAAAGTTACTGGTAGGACCACTTCTTAATTTAAAAAAATGTATCTGTTATGTAATATAAAATAGGCCCTAGTGTTTTTTAGTGTATTAGTTTATAATTTCTATAAAATTACAAAATCAAAATTGTAAGAAATTGATCCACTAGGAAATGTTATGCTCTTTAAAACTATGTAATAATTATAATTTTCTGACAAATTGTCAAGTTACAGGCTATATTGCTTTAAACATTCCTCTTATGGGGTAGTAAAACACCAATATGTCGACTCCCTCTGGAGTGAAGGGTGACTGGAGAAAAATTAAGTGGCTGGCCGGACCCAAGGGCCCTTGAGTGGAGAACCACGATAGATAGAGCCAGTCTCGCATGCAAATTCCACACAGCTCCATTCACTCTCCAGCCAACAATGAACCCTTGACCTCCGCACGGAACTTGGCTCTCGATGGAGGATTACGCCCATAACGAATGGGCAGATTACATGGGTCTGCAAGAAGGATTTTATGACAGCTATTACTTTAAATCAGTATTTACAAGACGATACAGCCACAAGTACAATGTTTTCACTTTGGATTCTGTAACCTAGTTACACAGTAAAAGTTGGCGCCGTTGATCCATCGTGACGTCTTCTTCGGACAACGGAGTCCTATTTCTAAGTTTCGAATCTTCTTAAAAAACGTATCTGCAAGACATATGAGAAGTTCTGACTTAAAGGTTTCGTTCTCTTTAATTTCTACAATATAGTCATGGAAAAAGATGAAGGTAGACAGTAAAGACGCCGTTGAACCGTCGTGACGGCTTCTTCGGACTACGGAATCTAAGTTCTAAGGTTCGAATCCCTAACTGAGCTGACGGTTGGTGCTTGACGCGCGGCCATGTAAACTGGCGAATTAGGCCAAAAGAAGAACTTTTCTGTGTTTTTTTAATGTCGCTTCAGAGTAGAGCTACATATACCTTCATTATGTTTACCACAAGGCAAACAATGAATTTATATTATATAAACTTAATATAGTAGCAGTATGCAAAGAATATCATGGTTATTGGATGGGATTATGCATAGGTACCCACTATTGGAGGGTGTAAAACTATGACTTAGGCTAGAGTAGTCAGCGTCCAGATATTGTGTAGGGACATGTGATTTACTTCAAAATTAGACAAATATTACGTGGATTGGATTCCACATAAAGCTGTAGGTCCCTTAATTACCCTGGGCTGGATAAATAGTTCTTTCTAAGGAACAGTTGACGTTAGTTAGTGACAATAACAACACTCGCTCATCTACACTCATCTTCACTCATCTACACTCATCTACGCTCATCTACACTCATCTACGCTCATCTACGCTCATCTACGCTCATCTACACTCATCTACGCTCATCTACACTCATCTACGCTCATCTACGCTCATCTACACTCATCTACACTCATCACACTCATTCGCCTATATCCTGACGATCGGTGATTTTTTGTTATTAGTTGTACATACAGTATATTTATACTCCTCAGATATGGGACGACGACACACCTATGTGTGTACTTCAAGGGGAATATGAATTATTATCTGACTTTAGTAGGAGCATGGATGACCTGAGTAGTCTAGTCACTGAGTTAAACCATTGATTATAACCTACAATAGATAAACCATCTAATAGAAATATTTGTGGCAGTAATTTTGTTAGTTAGTGTGGCCCGCAACCACAGCTGTTTTAAACTGTATTACATTTACATGGGACTACACTAGCACTCCACAATGGACCACAAAAACAGCTGATATTTTGAGACTCAAAATTTAACATTGGATGGTAGATCTATTAGTGTATAAAATCAATGGTTAAACATGTTCATGAGTGAAACGAGTGTCATGAGACCACAATATTAAATATTTGTTAATTTTTAAATATTTGATTTACTGACAAAGGATTTAATAAGCTTAACTAATTTTAAATATATTGGTTTAAATCTTTCCCTAGTGATAAACAACAATACAAGGGTTATTAACATTGGTTGTGAAAAAGAGTTATTAAGAAGACCTTATATTGTAGAACTGTGATTTGCACAAAGCAAAAAAGCGATTCACTGAAGTAATGTCGACAGACAAACCTTTTGGTTATTTCACATTGGAAATGCAAAATACTGTCTACGTGTGGTCGGAAGTATATCTTGTCGCAGAATAACTACTATTTACTTATTGTTCTGTGGTTTTATGGACATTATTTATCGTCATCACTAGTTTACTGTGCGATCCACTTCTGATTACTATACAACGTATTGTTCAGACTTGTCAGTTAGCTAAAAATCAGACCAAAACTACATGGTTAGGATTCCACGTAAAGCTGTAGGGCCCATAGTTGCCCCTGGCTATTGGGCTATTAATAAATAGTCCTTTATAAGCTAAGTCGAACTCAGATAGTAACAATGACTACAATCGTTCATCAACATTCATCACACTCATTCACCCCTCATATTCGCCTCATCTCTACGATCGGCGTCTTAGAGATGAATAATAATTAACGTTGGTTTAAATCCCATAAGAACAATGTTATTTTCGAACCGGACATACAGTCACGCATATCCAAATTAAACAGTTATTTTCAAACGGATTTTTTCCAAACTTTGATCGAGAATGAAATTGCGCGTTGTAATTGCTTTGCAAATCCTGAATTAGTTTAATATATACCAAATATTTAGTTTTAAGTTTTTATTTTCACCTATTTTTCAAAACTATGCGTATGTATTAAAAATATCTGAAGCAATCCCAATGCGCAATATGATAACGTTTAAAATGACACCTCATACACAACTTTTGTTCAATATATAACGAAAAATATGGACTCGCAAATAACATTGTTCTTATGGGATTTAAACCAACGTGGTCGACAGGCTCTGCGCCTCTATAGTAGATTACAAGTGATGTACACATACATAGTAATACACATCTGTAGTAATAACAACTAAATTAATCATTGAGGATTTTGGAGTAATAAAGGAGGGAAGGTGCTGACCCTCCCATCCCATGGTATAATGGAGAAATAACTACATGACACACTAACTCAATACACATTTAGCGCACCACTAGATGTGACCTATGTTTCTTTCTTCTCTGTGGTTTGTCATTGTGTACCAGCCAAACAATAGAATGGTGCATTTATTTACTGCCACAAATAACATAATATTGCTTGATTTTTAATAGGCTATTTTTTTATTACATGCAAAAAAAGTTATTGTTGTATTTTAAATTTCAGCTTTGACTGGTTATGTCTCCTTTACTCATTGTTCTTATTCTAAATTTTTGTTTTGTTACTTTTGTTTGATATTTAATTGGTATTTTGTTGTTTTATGATTTGTTATTTGGATAGGAGATTTTAGAAAGTTAATAGCTTTCAGCTTTAATTAAAAGTCGTAATTAAATACATTATGATGGTAAACGAGTTTTATCACGTCAACTTAAAGTTAAATTTCCAACATTTATATTCTAAATTTAACCATGTTATGATGCAACAAAATTGGACAATTCTGTCATGTAGCATGACTACATAGATAATTATTGAAACTTAACGATTCCAATAAATTGTATATAATCACTAGGTACAACAACTTACGTCAACGTCATTACTAAGATATAAAATATCCAAGTACACCGGAAAACCTTAGGAATTTTTGGTTTCCCTCCTCTCCCATCCCACATCTGAGTGCACTGCGTCATTCCCATTACGTCATCGTTGACATTTATGACGTACGTGTCTCGCAGTACAAACAAAGAGTGTTAATCGGCGCCAAGCGTGATTCGAATGAAAATAGCTGATTGATAAGTAATATGACTGAGCCGTGCATCGAACCTTTAGAAAACAATTTACAACGAACTAAAAAAAGCTTAAATTTATTTTAAGGAGACTTAAAATATCTTGACTTCAAAGAACGCAAGAATGCGACGAGTGCGTCATTAGAACTTCAAATTAGAAATATTTATACATTTACGACTTAAAATTTTGCACTAGAAAGACAGACAAATCTGTACTAATAGATGAAACAAAGGGAAAAAGGAAATACGTTTTATTCATACTCATCGACAGCTCTTGCTTCGCCCCGGGGTGGTCTCTACTCTTGCTTACCCTTCCTTCCGTGGTTATCTCTAAACCAGGCTGGACAGATTATCTACACTCATACTACATCCATGTTATCATTCATATCCGCCTTAAAATATGCACAAGCTTTGGACGGCGTCTTTTATCAGAATATGTTCTAGGTTCATCTCCATCAATATAAAAGCTAAATTTAAGAAAAATCTGCACAAAGAGAAATAGAGCGACTACGTTATATTCATATTAGCCGGCAACCCTTGCATCGCTAAAGGGTAGTTCTCTACACTCAATATAAAAGCTCAGCCAGCTTTTGTTCTTCTAGATAACAAAGTTTTCCAGCATATAAAACCTTACGAGACCACTTTAGGGGGATGCAAAGTAGTGCAATCATGTCAGAGTTAGTTGCATATAAATTAATAAACATTTCTATTTGAAAACCAAATTATCCAATCTTTTGTGTCATCTTTATGGTTTTTTTATAAACTGTTTAAATAAATTACTAAATCAAATTATTTAAATGCTAACTCATGGAAAAAAGGAACGTTGAGGAACTGTTTCTACCCCTTAGAAATGGAATTTTGGGAAATTCTTTCTTAGTTGGTATATGATACAAAACCTAACTTTTACCAAAGTTTTGTCAAAATCTGTTCAGTAGTTTCGGAGATTTCGTGATGATTTATTTATTAGATTTTTATACATTAAGATTATAGCGTAAACAACTGTACCAAGAATTGTAAATTCTATCACTCGTTCGATAATGATTTACACTTTTCTTTCTATAATAAGCTACCATTTATTGACAATTTGAATCATAGCTGGAGCAGCCTTTAGATCGATAGCAAATTACATTACAAAAAAAAAAAAAAAAAAAAAAAAAAAAAAAAAAAAAAAAAAAAAAAAAAAAAAAAAAAAAAAAAAAAAAAAAAAAAAAGCACTCAACGAATCATTTATATCGAATAATCGGAAATATCGATAAATACGTATCGATATATCGATAAATACGTATCGATATATCGATAAATACATATCGATATATTAGTATCGATATTTTCTTTCAATAATATCGGATACATCGATATTTTGGTCCGATATATCGAATCGCTAAATATTGACATTATTCTCTCTACTCAAAATCATCATGACTCGAAAAAAAACATATTTAAATTGTTTCTTATGCGTACAAAACATGCAACATGCATTGATATAATAAAGTAACTTTATTTAGTTTTTTTACGAGGTAAACGCACTAAAACGTAGTTTATTGTAGACCAGTGGGTGGAACAGGTAAATGAAGCTGTGTGCGAGTTGGTAACACTGACTCTAAGATGCCTAGCCACTCGTCTTACAAATCATTATTACATTATTCTTTTATAATTATCATAATAATTAAAGTTATAATAATTGTTATTATTTTGAATGCTTTCATTCAACCTCACAGACCACCACTTTTTCATGTAGATAAATGGATTTTATTTTTAATTTCAGTAAGCTATTCTATATACCTAGTGACAGCAAAACATGAGTGTATTTTTTGTCATGACATAAAACCCAGTTCCCGATATATCGATATTTTTCTTTCGATATCATCGTTGGATCGATATTTGGTTTGCGATATATCGATATGTTGAAAATATTGCCATACCTATTTATAACGAACCTAACCTAAAATAACCTACTGTCGGTGCAGAAATTGCGTGTACCAGAGTTTGAAGTGTTTACTAAAAAACTAAGAGGCGTACGAAAAATCCAATCACACCATTGTTTTCCTCGATTAGTTGAAGGCTTACGTTACGGAATTAAATCGCATCAAATTAATCAATTTAAATTGTTTTAAACCAATATAAAATCACTGAATTTACTTACGCATATGAAAGTAATGCATCGTAAATATAAATTTCATAAAGACTACAACATAACCAAATAAATTAATTTTTTTACCTCTAAAAGCCACAAAAGCGTAGTTTCATGAAATTGAAAAGAAGGGGTTTTCTTGAAAAATTAAAATTTTGAAACTTATAAAACGTATAGATAACACTTCTTTCAACTACTTGTTAAAATATACATGCAATATATACACGGGGTTTTGAGTTATTAAAGTGTAAAGCTGATGTACAGTACAGACAAGTTACATTTCCGGTACTTCTTTTGTTCCAACTAGGATGTAAATTATTAAAACTTGTAGTAAAATTTAAAAATTGATATGTCCTAACGTACAATTAAACGAGGAAAACAATGATGTGATTGGATATTCGTAGGCCTCTTAGTGTCTTAGTTAGACAACCTTTAAACTCAGGTACACACAATGTTAGCACCGACAGCAACCTATTTAACCTAACCTACTTTTTCGTTCGATATCTCAGTTATTTTTTCATCCTGTTTTCACTATATCTGTATGAGTTACTTCGGTTTTTTTTTCAAAAAACTCAAAATAATTATCCCAAAAACAATCAAATACATAATAACAATACAAGACATGGTGATTTATATCGCACTCCTAAACACCGTCTAGCACTCACTGAAAGAGGAGTATCCTATTCTGCAATAAAGTATTTCAATATGCTGCCAGCCGAGCTGAGAGAGGAATGTTTGTACTTAAGGTTTAGCAATCTATATTTATAAAAGAGGATGTTTGTATATATATGTGTGTACACTTTGTATATATATGTGTGTGTGTGTGTGTGTGTGTGTGTGTGTGTGTGTGTGTGTGTTTGAAGTTTATGCGCTGCCAAACCATCAAACCGATCGCCATGAAACTTTAGGATGTTGTCCTGTATACTCCCGAGATGGTTTCTGTGAAGTTTGATGCAGATCCGTCCACAGGGTCCCGCCCCACGGGCTCCTAAAGATCCCAATGTTATTCAAATGGAGAATCTGAATTGTTTACAAAAAACATATGACTGTGTGGTTTAATGTAGTTTCACATGCCATAAGCAGATTGAAGTTCTCACAACAACAGTACTGTATACGTTTTGATTTATTGTAGTTCTACATTTCACCTTGGGAGTGTAGCACACACTACTTTTACTTGATCAGGTGATCTGTATTTGGTGTTAACCTTTTTTTCCTCTGTAATTAAAACATGTGGTGAAACGTGAAAATAAAAAATAAATAATTATTTGTTTTGCAGTTTACTTTCTATGACATGCTTCCTAAAAAATCTAATATTGGTAGAAGAAGCAAAAATGTTCGAATTCTTTCAGCTATTAGGTTCTAAATCAAACTCAATATTATGACCGGCGAAGCGGGCGGGTACAGCTAGTAACTTATAGTATATTTCATAACAAGAGTGGAAAGTGGGGTTTTGCATGTTTCAGACCATATGTTTGAAGTGCGAGACTTGTCGAGCACTTCGAATGGTCGAGAACATACAAAACACTTTCACTCGAGTTTTGAACGATACTTTTCACTACACTACGGAATAAAAACAGGTGTTGTTGACTGTGGAAAATTTTCGGTTGTAAACAATGTTACTTTCGGTAGTAAACAATAGACAGCTGTTGAAAATATGATGTTTCGCAGGTTGTAAACACATAACGAAAACAGCTAAACTCATATTAGTGTAGTGAAAAAATATTTCCATTTAAGTAGAGTAATTTATTATTACTCGGACTTTATGAATCTCTGCCGACGTTCGCCATGACCGAATACTAGGCTAGTATTGTCTTTTTCCTTTGTAATGTTTTTCCTCTCATGTTAATGTAGTAAAAGCTAAATTTATTGTTAGTTTTAGATTTAAGATGAATTGTAGTATTAAGTAATTTAATTATAGATGTATAACTCATTTGACGAAGCCTACTTGGATTCTGTGTATCTGTAAATGGTGAATAAAGATATTTAAATATTTTTATTTATATATTATTCGTCGTATGAATGATTCGATCTCATATTTATGTTTAGGAGAAATGACTTAAGATGAATTACATAGTTGTTTATTTTTCAATTTTATTATTTATTATTATTTTTTAAGAATCTGTATACACGGGGATAATTACTAAGGATCCGTGTTCTTGGGTCCGATGATTGACCAGCTTTTTAATCGTAAACATCGGGTGGGAACCCATTATTCCATATTTACAAGATAAGATGGTCTTCAAGAAAGGTACCGTGTACGTAGGCGGGGGATTGCATTGCGGGGATGTTGCAACCGTCAACGACAATTACAGTGTTACGACTCTGCCAACACGTTACGACTCTGTCAATGGGACGTTACAACGCCGTAAAATGCAAGTGGCAAGGGTCAATGACACCTCCGCGTCAGTGGGCGGTCCTTGAGTTATGTGTGAAAATAGCATATGTCACAGGAATAATGTCAAGGTTGTCAGTAACCGAGAAATACAATTTTGTATTTGAGAAAAGTGTAAGGTTAGATCTACTAGAAAAGAATTAAACTATGAAATAAAATATTTATACTATTTCTTAAATTAGTACACCTTTTCGTAAACATTTAAAGTATTGTATATTTCCGGTATTCAATACAGGTAAACTAATATTACAGGTACACCAATATTACAGGTACACCAGTATTACAGGTACACCAACATTACAGTTATACCAACATTACAGGTACCAACATTGCAGTTATACCAACATTACAGGTACACCAACATTACAGTTATACCAACATTACAGGTACACCAACATTACAGTTATTCCAACAGTACAGGTACACCAACATTACAGGTACACCAATACTACAGGTATAACAATATTACAGGTACACCAATATTACAGGTACACCAATATTACAGGTACACCAGTATTACATGTACACCAACATTACAGCTATACCAACATTACAGGTACCAACATTACAGTTATACCAACATTACAGGTACACCAACATTACAGTTATACCAATATTACAGTTACACCAACATTACAGTTATTCCAACAGTACATGTACACCAACATTACAGGTACACCAATACTACAGGTACACCAATATTACAGGTACACCAACATTACAGTTATACCAACATTACAGGTACACCAATATTAAAGGTACACCAACATTACAGGTACACCAATATTACAGGTACACCAATATTACAGGTACACCAACATTACAGGTACACCAACATTACAGGTACACCAATATTAAAGGTACACCAATATTACAGGTACACCAACATTACAGTTATACCAACATTACAATTATACCAACATTACAGTTATACCAACATTACAGGTACACCATCATTACCCCGGAAAGTTTAGGAACATATTACGAATTTTACGTTTCAATTTTTGTAATATAAAATTTCCTTTAAATAACTGTATTTTAAGAATTAAAGAAGAAGATTAAGAGTCTGCAGAGGCTGTCGTTAATGTTGGTTTTAATCCCATAAGAACAATGTTATTTTCTAACAGGATATACGCGGATCCAAATTAAACAGTTATTTTTAAACAGATTTTTCAAAACAAATTGCATTTGATTAAAAATGAAATTGCAAATTCCTAATTAGTTTTATAGAAAATAATACAACAAATATATAGTTCGAAGTTTTTATTTTCACCTATTTTTCAAATCTAGGCTTATGTACTCAAAATATTACAAGCAAACCCAATGTGCAATATGGTAACTTTAAAAATAACACCTCATAAACAAATTTTGGTCAATAAATAACTAAAAATATGGATTCGAAAATAACATTGTTCTTATGACTTATTTATTCTTTAAAGAATTAGAACGGTAGCGTAGTTGGTTAAGCCCAGTTTCATAAGGTAAACGTTCTCAGTTCAATCCCAAAAATAAACACACTGTAGCATTGTTGAAAGGAATCAGCTGATAACCACCGGCTGCTCATTTGGGTTATTGACACTTTCTATATAATAATCAGTCTTAGTTTGTTACAACAATAACTATATACATTTGCTCATCGACAATCATCACACTCATTCGAAATCAATTTTCCCATCTCTTGACGATCGTCATATTAGGAATAAATAAACAATAAGTACAAAGCTGTTTTATATAAGACTAGCTGTACCCGCCCGCTTCGCCGGTCATAATATTGAGTTTGATTTAGAACCTAATAGCTGAAAGAATTCGAGCATTTTTGCTTCTTCTACCAATATTAGATTTTTTAGGAGGCAAGTCATAAAAAGTAAACTGCAAAACAAATAATTATTTATTTTTATTTTTACGTTTCACCACATGTTTTAATTACCGAGGAAAAAAGGTTAACACCAAATACAGATCACCTGATCAAGTAAAAGTAGTGTGTGCTACACTCTCAAGGTGAAATGTAAAACTACAATAAATCAAAACACATAAAGTACTGTTGTTGTGAGAACTTCAATTTGCTTATGGCATGTGAAACTACATTAAACCACACAGTCGTATGTTTTTTGTAAACAATTCAGATTCTCCATTTGAATAACATGGGATCTTTAGGAGCCCGTGGGGCGGAACCCTGTGGACGGATCTGCATCAAACTTCACAGAAACCATCACGGGAGTATATAGGACAACATCCTAAAGTTTCATGGCGATCAGTTGGATGGTTTGGCTGCGCATAAACTTCAAATATACAAACATCCTCTTTTATAAATATAGATATTAAAAATAAAATATATACTTGATGGTCTTAAACTAGTAATACAATTACAATTAAACTTAATTTTTATGAGCATAAAAACCAATTATTTAATTGAAATTAGTAGTAAATACATATCAAAAACTGTACAAATTAGCAACAAAATAAATTTAAACTAAATATATAATAAAATAAGCAGGAAATAGTTAAAGTATGAGGAAATAAGTAAAATTAACATATGAATGTCAGGCAGATCAGACAGTGACGTAGCATCATTATCAAAACAATTTCTGAGCTAACTGTGATCCTTGATTTGAACTGTGAAGGACGGGAATAGATGAAGTAACAAGAAAAACGATAATTTTTCAAAAACAAAAATTTGTTTATTGTTTAGATGTAAAACTGATACATACTTACAATATGGAAGTTACAGAACTAGAAGTTTATTGCATACCTGTAACACAAAACAAGCATCATCAAACACATGATAATGATAGAGAAATAAATATACAAACTGTTAAATATGGAGACATAAAACTGACTATGTTAACACCCCAGTGGCAAAGTTATCGTTTAGTAATAAAGTTGTATTACCTGTACTGATATGAAGTTATATTAACTGTACTGACAAGAAGTTCTATTAACTGTACTGACATGAAGTTGTATTAACTGTACTGACATGAAGTTGTATTAACTGTACTGACATGAAGTTGTATTAACTGTACTGACATGAAGTTGTATTAACTGTACTGGCATGAAGTTGTATTAACTGGACTGACATAAAGTTGTATTAACTGTACTGACATGAAGTTGTGTTAACTGTACTGACATGAAGTTGTGTTAACTGTACTGACATGAAGTTGTATTAACTGTACTGACATGAAGTTGTATTAACTGTACTGACATGAAGTTGTATTAACTGGACTGACATAAAGTTGTATTAACTGTACTGACATGAAGTTGTAATAACTGTACTGGCATGAAGTTGTATTAACTGGACTGACATAAAGTTGTATTAACTGGACTGACATAAAGTTGTATTAACTGTACTGACATGCAGTTGTGTTATCTGTACTGACATGAAGTTGTGTTATCTGTACTGACATGAAGTTGTGTTAACTGTACTGACATGAAGTTGTGTTATCTGTACTGACATGAAGTTGTATTAACTGTACTGACATGAAGTTGTATTAACTGGACTGGCATGAAGTTGTATTAACTGTACTGACATGAAGTTGTGTTAACTGTACTGACATGAAGTTGTGTTATCTGTACTGACATGAAGTTGTGTTATCTGTACTGACATGAAGTTGTATTAACTGTACTGACATGAAGTTGTATTAACTGGACTGGCATGAAGTTTTATTGACTGTACTGACATGAAGTTGTATTAACTGTACTGACATGAAGAACACTATGACAAACCAATAAATAATTATCATTCTTGTGTTGTGTATAAATTAATTATGTTATTGATTAATAAATATTGTGGCTGTGACAAATTACTTAAATAAATTAAATGTGTTTAGTAAATTACTTACAATCTACAAATGTGTTGCTAATATCATTTTTATTTTAACTCCTTAATTACTATTATATTAAACATTTTATATACATTATACATAAACATAATTCAAACATACAACAAAGTCAATCAAATTTCTTATTACTGTATATAAAAGAATTGAACTAAAATTAACCGATGTAATATATATTTGAACAATATACATAACAAATTTGTTTTAAATACCAACGTTTAGCTTTCGCTTTTAATTTTACAATACACCTGAAGGTCACACAACATAAATACAAAATTTACTAAAATTAGGGTCATCGATTTCGATATACCGCGTTCACCCTCCTCAGACGAGAGAGATAAACATAAGAATCTCCCCCTTCTCTCCCCGACATACGTCACGATATTATTTATACATTTTGTAATATTTGTATTGTAATAACTTTGTACATTACTGTAATTCAAGCAACACGTATGCAGAAGAAAAAAACTACTTTCAATTTTACAATATTGTACTTTAAACTCAGCTAAATCATTAGTCTTTTTGAGTTGCCCAAGGTTGTTATTAACTAAATTATAAATTAAATACTTGTATTTAAAAAAAAACTGCTTATTAACTATTGTTAACAATTAGCAAATAAACCAAACTTTTTTATTTGGGGGGTGATAATGGGATCGAACAATATATTTATTTTATTTACAATGTTACAAAACAGCAACAGGGCCAATAACATTGTAGCACTTAATAACAATAATCAAGTTAGCATGCAAAAATATCAATGGCAGCCATCGATTAGTTCATGCACTTCACTAGGTGTTATAACAATCCTCAAATGCAAATATAGTAATAAATGTAATCTAAAATAATTTAACTAAAATTAAATTTGAATAACAAGCATTTTTAACCTTACTTCAACGATTATTACTTTTTAGCTAATTGAAAATAAATAATATTTAACAATAAACAAATAACTTTAACAAATAACAATTAATAAATGATCAACAATAATATTAACAGCAAAAGAATCAACCAAACCGATAATATTAACAACAATAAGAAAACAACTAAATATATTCAGAAAACAAGCAATGCAATCATAGAGAAGAAAGAAAAGAGTTCGCATTCGATAGTCTCTTAAATGTGTGTGGAATAGCATGTTCTGCATGTCGAGTTTTATGTACAGATGGCAGGGCCAACACCTTGTCAGTACCTCCCTTTATTCGCCCCTAATCTTCAAAGTTAAACATGGTAAGCCTAACTATTACTACTGATGTATAAAGATGTACATTGAATGAATGAAAACTATATTTATATCCAGCATAAAATAAAAATTGAAATGAAGCACAATACAATACTATATTTAATACATCATTGACTGAATTAGGCCTACACTTTTAGAAAAAAATGCAATAAAAACATAACAAAAATAAAACTAATAATTAAGGTTTATAACAGAGTAGATACAGTACGTATATATAAATTAGTGCTATAATTAAGGAAATAGCCTACATGGGCATGACGCCTGTGCGTGACCCTGAGTTGTTCAAGTCAACCAAAATGAATGAATTTAACAAATCGGCCAGAAAACCAATCATAGACAAATGTGTTTTTCATTTATATATCAACATAAATAATAATTAAAGGTAAAAGTAGGATTTCAAATAGAAATAAAACAGAAAATAAAAAAAATTAACATGAGAAGTAAAGGAAATAAGTAATAAATAAAAATAAGTGTGTTGAACTTGATTGTTCAAAAAATTGAATTGAAGAATATTTGTCAAATTGAATTGCTGCTAAACAAATAAATAAGTTTGGGGTGTTACAAGAAAAATATCTTCCTCATGATTAGTTTTAATCTAGTTAAAACTGCCACTTGAATGCCCGCTGCAGCCATAAGAAAGCAACCTCTGTTTCCTTTTCCTCTGTGATCCACTATAAGAATACTGTTGTTGTGATAAAATTGTTAAGTCATGTTAAAACATTTTGTAAGCGCCTCCGTTGATTTTATTTGTATAAAATACAACACCTCCGGTAGTAAAACAAACGTGTTTGAGAGCATTCCTCGGCTCGCGGCCAAACACAAAACAGTACCGCCACCTTGCGATATACTTGGTGCAATGCATGCTACTCTGACATGTGTGAGTTTGTATGTCTTATTTCATATACAACTAGCTAAACCCAGCCACGCATTGCTCTCATAAAAACTATAAATAGTTATTTGTACTGATAGTTACAGACTAGAATGGACGCGGATTCGTCCAGTGTACAGCCGTGCGTTACGTGTAGTGTCTAAGATAATGAAGGCGTTTTTATGTTTATTACAACAATTACATTTTATGTAGTACACAATTAAAATTAAACACAAATTAATATTTTACAGTTTTTTATATTTTATAAACGTACAAAACGTTTTATTTCGAATTAAAATAAAGCACTTTATGTGTATTTCAACTGTAAACCTTTGTTGTATGTTTATGTGAAACTAAAATTTTCACGTAATATTCCTTGATAAACACAGTACGTTATTTTTAAGTACTCTTATAATATTACATTGTTATGCTAACATGACGTGTTCTTTAACATAGTCCACTACGGAGTTTTTTCACGACACGATATAATAATATAGGTATGAAAATATTCAGGGGAAAAATAAGTAGTAAAGTTGTACAAGGTTGATTTTCATAAATTAATTAAATAACGATCAGTGATTTGTTAAACAATTTATCAATTTAAAAAAGTGTTGCTATCTGTTAAAAAATGCCTTATATAGAAAATATTTTAAAACGACATTATTATCATGCGACTTAATAGGCCGGTGTGCCCTCTACAGTACAACGTGTAGAACGCCTGCAAACATGGTTTAGGCAAAGGCCGCGTTCATTCAAATCTGTAACTACAGTATCAGTACTCTAATTGTTAGAAAAATAAAGGTTGACCGCTTACTTGATTTCATCTGAAGTAACTTGCAGTTGTTTTAATCGTCTGGTCAGAGGAATAAACTTACAGGATATGATTTGGATGTAATATGCTTATAAAAAAAATAGCTCTTTTTTAACACTGACATTTTTGTTTTCATTTGTGAAATGTAGGTAGGATGGAAAATGCTTAGCCCTGTTCACGTTTACTGTCTAGTAACTAAATACAGTCTATAAAATCACTCTTGTATTAAATGCAATGCTGTGTAAATATTGCGAGTAAATCCATTCACTACTTTTCGAGTTTTGTGTTCGCAAACATACGGAAGTTTGATTTATGTACAATGCACATTATATGAATGTAACATTGCCAATTTACTTAACCTTGTTATGTACGAACATTTTGCAATTTTCAAATGTTAAGGTGGTCGTTTTGCTTAACGAAAAACGCCAAAATGTGGATTTTAAATTCAAGAATAATTTCGTCTGTAATATTTACCGCATCGCAACATTTCAAGTGCCTTTTGGAAAATGAAGATCTATTCTTGTGGATCATAAATTGATTTTTGTAAAAATGGAGCATTTGTGTACAGTCAAACCTACTAAATAAGTTTCTTTCTCGAAGACTTTAAATTTAAAAAATTAAAATTCCAATCCTTATTATAGTAAATTAGACCTTCAATAATCATTCAGTGGTCACTATGAATTATTACAATAATAAACATGAACAGTACAGTTGAAATAGAAAAGCATGTTTTAGCACGTCTACCACAGGGCATTGACTTTCAAGCGGAGGCAAGGGCAACATTTGGTGAACGGCATTATTTCTAAATTTTCAGAAACACATTTTTTTATAAAAAATAGAAGTGAACAACTATGTGACTGATTGTACATAGTTTATAATGTGTAATTTATGCTACACACTTTAAAAAAATATTTTTTTTAAGTGTGGATGAATTGATCGTTAACAATCACATCATTGATCGATTATTTTCATCGAATAAAACTTGTTAACAATCACATCATTGATCGATTATTTTCATCGAATAAAACTTATTTTGGAATTCGATTCTTACGGAAGTTTATTTGATGTAGCACCATAATTTTTCCACCACTCAATATTAACCAGTAAATTGCAACTCAAGGAGTTTCAAATGGAGATTATTTTAATTTGTTTTTTTCTTTGCTACTTTTATTCTTATGTTTTTATATAGGCCTACTGTAAAACAGCATCATTCGAATATTTTCTTAATTTAACTGTGAATTGTTAATTTTTTCTTCTTTTTTTCAAAAAAATCTAGTAAAATATTTTTTTTTTGTTGTATAAATGAAAATTTAGGTTGTGATACCGGTCGGTACATTATCACTAGAGTCCCTCATTGAAATTATAGAATACACACGCAAGTCATTTCACGACTACTACTCGACACTTGATAACCCATAAACTCGCAAAAACGTGTCTTGTCAATGAAGATAACGTGGACGTAAGTAAGTGTAAGTTAGCTGGCGGGATGTGCCCCATTGTTGGGACTCATTATAACACTTCCGGCGCGGCGTTGCCAAACCGTGCAACACCTCAGCCACACACAATTGGTCAAGTCGATCTGGCGCAGAATTTACAATATACTTTATGTTGATAAGACGCAGCAAACAGATGTGAAGTGTGGACATGTACGGTAAACTGTGTTCAAATAAAAAATGTTTAACTTTATTTCCAGGAGAGTCATACATTTTTTGATTTGGGTTCGGAATTTGTTTGAAGCCCATCTCGGCCAACAATTAGCGCCAATTTTTGGGTTAGGCGAAAAATTATTTCTGAGTATAGTTCTACATTCATCAAGGAAAAAGTTGTATTAAATTTAAACATCAATTATTCAACCTAATAATGTATTTGTAAAAACACATATTTTTAATTATAAAATTCTATGTTAACCACGTACCAAATTCATTCCCAAAAAATATGCAAACTTTTTTACATACAAGCCTCCGGTATAATTCTTAAAATCTACGCTCAGAACGTGGAACGTATTCATCTTCAAAAATATGCAAATCATTTAGCTTCTGTAAACAATACTACAAGACTCCAGTAAACACATGAAATTCCATTTTAAGCGCGTCCTGAATTCAGGCCAAAAATATGCAAACCGTTACGTTAACCACCGAACAATGGCATTGTAAAATCTCGGACATCTTATTATAAAAATATTTTTTCTCCAACAAACTGATTCTTCCAACACGTACAGAATCATCCATGATCACTTGTGTGTACCGTAATATCCGGGTCTTCGCTCGTGTATATAAAGCACATTATATCTAGATTCGACCATCTCACGATAAGGCGAGACAATTAACCCACTTAATTACCTGGCTATACCTCAAACAATAGGAACGTTGTTTACAAACCATGGCTGCCCTAGATAGCTTACTTCCTTGATTGTACTTACAGACATATCATTACTAATATTTACATTTTAGTTGGGTTGTGAGGAGTGATAACGGCTGGAGATATGGTCTTATTAAACTTGTGATAACGGTTGGAGATAAGGTCTAGTTAAACTTGTGATAATGGTTGGAGATAAGGTCTAGTTAAACTTGTGATAACGGTTGGAGATAAGGTCTAGTTAAACTTGTGATAACGGTTGGAGATAAGGTCTAGTTAAACTTGTGATAACGGTTGGAGATAAGGTCTAGTTAAACTTGTGATAATGGTTGGAGATAAGGTCTAGTTAAACTTGTGATAATGGTTGGAGATAAGGTCTAGTTAAACTTGTGATAACGGTTGGAGATAAGGTCTAGTTAAACTTGTGATAACGGTTGGAGATAAGGTCTTGTTACGGTTGGAGATAAGGTCTAGTTAAACTTGTGATAACGGTTGGAGATAAGGTCTTGTTAAACTTGTGATAACGGTTGGAGATAAGGTCTAGTTAAACTTGTGATAACGGTTGGATATAAGGTCTAGTTAAATTTGTGATAACGGTTGGAGATAAGGTCTAGTTAAATTTGTGATAACGGTTGGAGATAAGGTCTAGTTAAATTTGTGATAATGGTTGGAGATAAGGTCTAGTTAAACTTGTGATAATGGTTGGAGATAAGGTCTAGTTAAATTTGTGATAATGGTTGGAGATAAGGTCTAGTTAAACTTGTAATAATGGTTGGAGATAAGGTCTAGTTAAATTTGTGATAATGGTTGGAGGTAAGGTCTAGTTAAACTTGTGATAATGGTTGGAGATAAGGTCTAGTTAAACTTGTGATAATGGTTGGAGATAAGGTCTAGTTAAACTTGTGATAATGGTTGGAGATAAGGTCTAGTTAAACTTGTAATAATGGTTGGAGATAAGGTCTAGTTAAACTTGTGATAATGGTTGGAGATAAGGGTTAGTTAAATTTGTGATAATGGTTGGAGATAAGGTCTAGTTAAACTTGTGATAATGGTTGGAGATAAGGTCTAGTTAAACTTGTGATATCGGTTGGAGATAAGGTCTAGTTAAATTTGTGATAATGGTTGGAGATAAGGTCTAGTTAAATTTGTGATAACGGTTGGAGATAAGGTCTAGTTAAATTTGTGATAATGGTTGGAGATAAGGTCTAGTTAAACTTGTGATAATGGTTGGAGATAAGGTCTAGTTAAATTTGTGATAATGGTTGGAGATAAGGTCTAGTTAAATTTGTGATAATGGTTGGAGATAAGGTCTAGTTTAACTTGTGATAATGGTTGGAGATAAGGTCTAGTTAAACTTGTGATAACGGTTGGAGATAAGGTCTAGTTAAACTTGTGATAACGGTTGGAGATAAGGTCTAGTTTAACTTGTGATAATGGTTGGAGATAAGGTCTAGTTAAATTTGTGATAATGGTTGGAGATAAGGTCTAGTTAAATTTGTGATAATGGTTGGAGATAAGGTCTAGTTAAACTTGTGATAATGGTTGGAGATAAGGTCTAGTTAAATTTGTGATAATGGTTGGAGATAAGGTCTAGTTAAATTTGTGATAATGGTTGGAGATAAGGTCTAGTTTAACTTGTGATAATGGTTGGAGATAAGGTCTAGTTAAACTTGTGATAACGGTTGGAGATAAGGTCTAGTTAAACTTGTGATAATGGTTGGAGATAAGGTCTAGTTAAACTTGTGATAACGGTTGGAGATAAGGTCTAGTTAAACTTGTGATAACGGTTGGAGATAAGGTCTAGTTAAACTTGTGATAACGGTTGGAGATAAGGTCTAGTTAAACCTGTGATAACGGTTGGAGATAAGGTCTAGTTAAACTTGTGATAACGGTTGGAGATAAGGTCTAGTTAAACTTGTGATAACGGTTGGAGATAAGGTCTAGTTAAACTTGTGATAATGGTTTGAGATAAGGCCTAGTTAAACTTGTGATAACGGTTGGAGATAAGGTCTAGTTAAACTTGTGATAACGGTTGGAGATAAGGTCTAGTTTAACTTGTGATAATGGTTGTAGATAATGTCTAGTTTAACTTGTGATAATGGTTGGAGATAAGGTCTAGTTAAACTTGTGATAACGGTTGGAGATAAGGTCTAGTTTAACTTGTGATAATGGTTGTAGATAAGGTCTAGTTAAACTTGTGATAATGGTTGGAGATAAGGTCTAGTTAAACTTGTGATAATGGTTGGAGATAAGGTCTAGTTAAACTTGTGATAATGGTTGGAGATAAGGTCTATTTAAACTTGTGATAACGGTTGGAGATAAGGTCTAGTTAAACTTGTGATAACGGTTGGAGATAAGGTCTAGTTAAACTTGTGATAATGGTTGGAGATAAGGTCTAGTTAAACTTGTGATAATGGTTGGAGATAAGGTCTAGTTAAACTTGTGATAATGGTTGGAGATAAGGTCTAGTTAAACTTGTGATAATGGTTGGAGATAAGGTCTAGTTTAACTTGTGATAATGGTTGGAGATAAGGTCTAGTTAAACTTGTGATAATGGTTGGAGATAAGGTCTAGTTAAACTTGTGATAATGGTTGGAGATAAGGTCTAGTTAAACTTGTGATAATGGTTGGAGATAAGGTCTAGTTAAACTTGTGATAATGGTTGGAGATAAGGTCTAGTTTAACTTGTGATAACGGTTGGAGATAAGGTCTAGTTTAACTTGTGATAATGGTTGGAGATAAGGTCTAGTTAAACTTGTGATAATGGTTGGAGATAAGGTCTAGTTAAACTTGTGATAATGGTTGGAGATAAGGTCTAGTTAAACTTGTGATAACGGTTGGAGATAAGGTCTAGTTAAACTTGTGATAACGGTTGGAGATAAGGTCTAGTTAAACTTGTGATAATGGTTGGAGATAAGGTCTAGTTAAACTTGTGATAATGGTTGGAGATAAGGTCTAGTTAAACTTGTGATAACGGTTGGAGATAAGGTCTAGTTTAACTTGTGATAATGGTTGTAGATAATTTCTAGTTTAACTTGTGATAGTAACGGATGTTCCAAATTAAGCTATAAAAGCTTTTTACAAGACAGTAAATGTACTTGATATATACTTAACAAGTGTTATCAAATAATAAATTTAAATATTTTTACATGTAGGTAAGAGAAAACAAATGCATCGTGACTGTTTTATAAATAAAAGTAAATAAATTGATTATAATTAAAAACAAAGAGCCTATAATTAGAATTACAATCATGTCCGTATGTTTTACGGGTGGTTTGTATTTTGAGGCTGATAAGTTATCCGTTTTCGTATCGGCGACCTAACTGTTTGTCAGCTTCATTCTTGAAACTACATCAAACAATATATACTTGTTTATTATTCTTTGATAAAATTGTTTCTATTACTTTTTATTGTCTTCTATAACAATTTTTCTATCGACATTTTTGAAGTTAACTTTTTTTGTGCTACAGCATCATGTTTCACGATGTTTGTAATGACTGACTTTCTGTGAATCTGTATTCTGTTATTAACTGGTTGCCGTCGTTTTAAGTAAACAAAACATAAATATACAGCCATCCGGTATTGAAAAGGAACCGGTTGTATCTTGGCTTAACAGTTTAATTGTAGACTTAAGATAAAAGTTTAACGTAAACTTTTTGTCACATTGTAATTTCATGAAAAAACGTAGTAATATACGGTACTATAATACATGTATATGAATCAAACTTCCGTACATAAAACTCGAAAAGTAAGAATGGATTTACTTGGATTTTTTACTCAACATTATATTTATATACAAGAGTGTTTGATATATTTGGTTCCAATTAGATGTATTTCAAGCATTTCCTAACCTACCTACATATCACAAATGAAAATAAATGTCAGTTCTGAAAAAGTGCTACTGTGACCAGCTGATTTATGTGTATATTGTACACAAATCACATCCTGTAAGTTTATTACTGTGCTTAGAAGAATGTTTATTTTTCTAACAACTTAAGTCAAAAGTAAACATTCTATCAACATTCAAACTAAACCACAGCAAAGCGTGACCGGGTTTAGATAATAGATTTATAAAAAATATATCGGTTACTATGTGACTTTAAATTCATGTTAGTTAAATAGTAATTTTTGGAGTATAATTAATTAAATCATCATTTTGACATAATGAAGACTGTACAACTGTCACTTTTATGTACATTTTATAAATCAAAAGCCTTTAGTAAGTGTTGTGCTGCTTAAACAAGATTTTTGACGAATTTGGATGACAACTTCACCATTATGGAGAGGCGTGGGAGCTGGAATGATATTCCATCTTGGATATAGTCTCCATCAGATCAATTTTAAGCGGATAAGCCAAGTTTTAAGTATTTATTTTTTCTAATAAAATTATGTTTGATGTGTCGTTTTGTAGGTATTGGCATGGAGAATTAAACTGCTAAGCGTATTTTTAATGTTTTCATACACGTACTGAAATCTTTTCTAATTGCTTAAATTATTTGAAAGGAAAGCACCAGCAAATTGGAAACTCCAAATCAATCGACATCGAGCGTTCGAACAAGAAGTTGTCAAAATTAGGCCTAAATCGTTAAAAACTGCTAGTGGACAACCGTTTTAAACCATTATCAGTGGTGCTGTTTTTATTTGATTTCAGAAAATGTAACAAATTATAGAAAACTCATTATTATAGGATTTATGGTGGCCGTAAGTCGCCAAAATTCTTATCAGTCCACAACCTCTCGCAATTATCATATCACCCCTCAGTTAAAAAGAGAGGTACGGAGGAATGTATGGTTAACCGATTCACAGAGAAGAAAAAAGTCGCATTTAAAACCCCTTCGCTTCCGACGTCCGTTATATCGGACGTCATGTTTTTTTCGAAAACTTCCAACGTCCGATATATCGGACATCCACGGAAAATTTTTTTTCAGTTACTTAAATTCGTCCGATTATCATGAAACTATAGCAACGTATGCATAAACATACAGGTTACACTAGAAATTAGGTTTTATCGTCTTTGGAATAATAACTTTAATTTTACGCATCTTTGAATTTGAACGTCTGTGACTTACAACTTGAGTTGTTGTTCTGAATCAGTAGTTTACTGCTAACCTTTAGCATATGTGTCCGTTTGATGTTAGCTATGTTGCGTATTACTTTTAGTTGTTTTTAGAGTGTTTTATTTATTTCATAATTAGTATTTGCTTCTTTATAGTTTGTTTAGTGTTTATATCGAAGTGTAAATATGAGTAACGGTAGACGAAAACGAGAACGATCGCCCATTAGCGTTGAAATTGGGCGAAAATTCCAAACAACATGTTCAAAAAAAAAATTCTACAACTCAGACATTTTTAAAGATAAGACCATACAAATTTGTAAGCATGTTAGCAACAAGATTATCTTTAAAATTTATATCTTGAAAATGTTCTAAGATTTTTTTTGTGCACTGTACAGTAGGTTAATTCAAACTACAAAAATAAAAAAATTAAAAATTATCTATACATGTATATACATATAAATAAACATTTTTTAACTAATAAATATTACTTTATCAATTATATTTATAGAGAATTTAATGACAAAAAAAAAAACAAAACAAAAATCATTCAATTCTATTCATAAATAAAAAATATATAGCATATTTCTTAAAACAATGCATTTTCACCAAAAAGGACCTTGGAAGTCTTCGCAAATACCACATAACGGACGTCGGAAGCGAAAGGGTTTTAATAGTGTAATGCATGGGTGTGAAATAGTTCTCGAGATAACCGTGTCGCAGGGTCAGCACCGTTGTCAGTATCTCCCCTTATTCCCCTGCAAATCCTGAAGGATTCACTTAGAAGTTAGGCCTAGTAGTAATACAAATTCATTATGATTTAAATGTTAACTGCCACCGAGGAGTCCACTGCTGCCATAAAAAGCGACCTCTGTTTCTTTTTTCTCTGTAGTTGAATACAGGAAACTATAAGTACAGTTGTACAAGTTTACCTTGTACAGTCTTATCTGGTGTGCTTGTTACTGTCACGTCCTTTATGTGGTAACACTACTCGAGGGATTGAACGTGTACATTCGGTACACGTACAGTCTCAGTCCGATCAGGTGTTACTCAATACATACACAGTAATACAACTCAGATATATGGATGACCATCGATGGCCAATTTTGGTGATCGATGTTTTTACATCGATGGTAACATATCAATGTTTTTTTATTAAATCAGTGTGTATTTTAAACTGATCAAATTTGATAAACAGATAACAGCATAAAGCACTATCCAAAATTCTAAGGAGTAGTGAGGGAGGATGGACTTATTCCATTACATTTTAAAGACACAAATGTGGCATGCAACTACATCTTGTACGAACACAATTATGAAATAATAAAAATGTTTTCACTGTCCTTACAAAGTCACATGGAATTGGGAAGCATTTTCAATAACCTTGGTTGATAAATTTGTTGGACATTTTTCCAACGCTTCAATTTTTTTTTAATCTTGAAGCGTTGAAAATCTCCAACAAAATCGCCAGTCATGAACAATACAACACTCAAAAATAACTTTCAAACGATAAACTTGATAAATAAATACATTTTCACCAGTAAAGATAATATTTACAAGATAATCCTTTCAAGAGACAATGTAAGAAAAGGAATCGTATTGAAGGTCGAAAGACGGTAGAAAATATGATGCAACTATGAAAGGGTTTCGATGTAGAAAATTATCGATGTAAATTGCTCATGTTGCAGCATTACGCCTTCGCTTTATAAAGACGTCATGTGGAGTTGTACTGTGCATCATTTCGTACAAAATTGTTGGAAACCGATGATGAATCAGATATTTGATATTCAAAATCCTAACGAGAATTTGAACCACACACAATTTTGTATGGCAATAATATGTATATATTTATTTTGAGAAACGGTAGATGAAGGTAGAAATTCTCATAAAACAGGATATTTGTGGATAACATGTAAAAAAAGCCCAAAAGAATGATAGCTTACCGAATAACTGGATTATAAGTTAGGAAAAGATTACAAGACAAAACAGAAGAATAATTATAAAAACAAGAGGGTAAATTCCCAAACACAAGGAAAATCTCTTACAAAAGGGAAAATTGTGGGAATAATTTCCTCGTCAAAAGAAGAATAGGCCTACCTCATCTTTGGGATTACGCAAAGAAATGTATATCCACTTTTATTTTGATACATCTTTACAATTTCACAATATGGAAAACACTCTTCGTATCGTCAAGAAATACAGAGCTATAATTTTGACAGGCAGAAAATGACTTGCGTTGTTATATTCAGCACATATGGGGGTTTCAGCAGCAGAGGGGCATCGTTCCACCTCTCAGCTGCCGTACATTACGGAAGTGACTAACTTCCGCCTTCAAGAGTTCATCTCACGCAACAGTGTATAGTTGAAAAAATTTACTGTAATGAACTGTACAAGTATGTTTAATTGATATTTGTTGTTTACATTTCTATTCACTGTGTTGTTTACAATATTGACTAATATTTGAATAGTAAATAATGTTTTAATCTAACCGTTCTAAGTTTGATTTGTTAGTGTTAATCTAACCAACCAATGGTTACTGCTGCTAATGACTTAGTGGGCGGGGTTTGTTACTGCGTTGTCAACCCGTGGTCTTCCGTCTTCCTTGTTGCCATGACGACATTAAAAGGAATAACACAGTAGGGGAGGAGTAGTTCTCTCTCTCAATTCCACCACTTAGTCCATCTCTCTCCCACAGGTGAATTCATTAGGTCATTTACTAAGCGGCATATCTCTAAAAATGTTTTGATTGACACGCTTGAAGTTCAACTGCTTCTTGTACTACTGTGCGATGTTCCACCATCTTTGTAATGACTGACTTTCTGTTAGTCGTAACTGTTATTAACTGGTTGATTGTGATCGATGAACTAAACAAACCATAAATAAACAGGTCAACGGTGTTATAAAAGGAACCGGTTGTAAATTTGGCTAATTAGTTGTATTCATTCACGGTAATTACACAGCTATACTTAAATAAATTATTTTTACTGGAAATCGGAGCGGAAAATATCAGATAATTACTTTTTATGCACATTTTACTTGGAAACAGTAGAGATATAATTATGTCAGTGACTTCATTAGTCGTGTGCTTGTCAGGTATTGGACCCACCGACTGGCGACCGGCCAAAAAACGTTCCCTGTCGCACTGGGGAACTAGGTGAGCTGATGGATAACACTCGCAGACAATATCATTATTTGTCTAAACACTCATTAAATCTCCTACCCACTCTAAGTACGAATCTTGACAACTCACCCATCTACCCTAAGCATATTAAACAAGACGCTCTAAATAATTTAACAGGCATTTTGAAATTTTAAAAAATACCGTCATTAGTCCTGAACCGCTACTTAACTATCCTGCATTCTTGAGTCAGATTTAAAACCCATTTATATCCATACGGTAAGTTTAACATAATTTACGTTGTAAGAAAAGTTGTGTACCACCGGTATTGGAATGGATGAGAGGTTTAAGTATTTGTATAGAACAACAAAATCAATTAATATACTCACGACATAAATAAATAAAAGAGGGATACCCCTGCACCCTTCGCGTGTCAACGCCGTCATGTGACTACACTAACAGTAGGAGTACTCAAAGTAACAGAAAAATAAATAAAAAACGAGTATTTTTTAAAAACAACTGTCTACTGTTATGTACAAATATAAGATGGTTTAAAATCAAAACTAAACATACGAAAATGCTTATACAGCTACCCACAAAAACAATTTAAGCTTTCACAGACACTAATATGTATTAGAAAAACACTGTAGACATAGTAAATAGTTGGGGACAGTGGGGAGGAGCTCAGGTACGTTTTTACATTACTGATATTTTCCCACCGTCCTTGGGCTTTAAACTATAAAATGAATCTAATTAAACTATCTCATCTTCATAGCTCAAGATATTTTTAGTGTGGGCCGATTTGCTTAGGGGATTAAATATATATATTTGATTTTAAATAAGCTAAAGACTAATTTAACCCTTTTAGTGCCAACGTCCTGTTATTCGGACGTTCAAAAAACTATGGATAAAGTGCCAACGTCTTGGACGTCACAAACAAAATTCATTCAAACAAATTCAAAAATAAAATTTATTTCAAATTAGGATTATCTTCTAATTTCTTAACGTACACTTTTACATAAAAACCATGATTTGTAGTATGTTTGTATGATATTTAGTTATATTTTGATACAAAATATTCCAAAACCTGTCAGAAAACAGCTATTTTACAGCTGTATAGAAGAACATAAATTTTGCCATAACTTTTTTATTTGTCAACAAATTATCGTGGAAATTTCAACAGAATGTTAATAACTAAATTGTCTTCAAAGTAAAGTGATTGAATAGATTGAATAGAGCCCACATAATTTTGCCATGGTCATAAGGATGCTCAAAGAAAAAAAAGAGCCAACACACTTTTTTATCTTGTAAATTTATTTTTAATAAAAATATCATGTATTGTGCAAGACTATTTTCAATATGATATTTTGGTAGACTGGTTATTTATATACAATTAGGTATAAATATTATTAATTGTGTGTCGTAAATAACAGAGATATGAATTATTTAATGGTACACTGTACAAACTGATAAAGACCCTCTGGCACTGGCAGAGAACAACTTTGAAAATTTCTCTGACACTAAAAGAGTAAAGAAAACACGAATCAGCTGTGTTCGACAAACTTATAACCAGAATGGGTGTGCAGTAAAAGTACGTAGTCATCTTCTACAAAGTCAGTTATCTACGTAAGATGGGATGGATGGTCGTGCCTCCATCGTCGTGTAGCAGGGTGGTACGGACACAGTTTACATGACTACTATTACTATCACGTACATTCCCAGTGTGTCACTATGTTACATTATTAAATTAGTCATTCGGCAATGAGAACACAAAATACCATTCACAACATTCATTGTGTTGTGAGTCACAGGAGGTAAAACTATAATGTAATTGATAAGGTGTGACCACATCGAGTTTGAAGCAAGAATATTGTTAGCCTTGCAAATGGGTGATTGTTATAAATGGTGAAATATTATACCTAACAGTCTTGAATATGTGTTATTGATGAAAGAGCAACGAATTCACTTACATTCACGCATTTATATACCAAAGGAGTCTTGTTTGTGGGGATGGTGGTTGGCGTGTAAAAATGGTCTTGGATTTTTCGGGACAATCTCGATAATGGATGTAGGTTTCGAATGATTTAGAGGAAAATTCGGGACGGCAATTTTTGGCGATTTTCCAATGTTATAGAAAATTATGAGACAATTGTCATATTAATTAAATTTTCTCAATTTTAATATCATTTTTACAAATAATTTCACTATTTTGGTTTTAAATGTAATTAATGACAGTTGGTGTTTTATTGCGATGTGTTTAATTTATTTTCATGTAATCTATATTTTTCTATAAAAATGAGTGTAACTCTGTGGTCGTCTATTGGTCCTCTATGCATTAATACACCATTCATCCGAACGATAAAACTTTTAGAGGAATATACTCTTGGTAAGGTTTCTGGCATGGTTTTATTCAAATCCTTGAAAAGTTTCAATGTATCGTAATTTAATGGAGTTAATTTTATTTATTTGATTAATCATCGACTGTTAAAAACAAATGAAATTAAATCTTTGAAGTAGGCTAAATATTGCCTAGTATAATCAAGGGTAATTTTTATTGAAACTTAAACAATTAATTTCAATAAACCATTAACATTACATTTTTTTGTTTATCCCGTATCAAAGCACGGGTAAACATATAGTTCGTAATAAAACGACCAATAAACTTTACTCCTCTTCATACTTGACTGAGAGACGTGACGGCAGGTCCATCGTTCTGTATTCCCGTCGTTTCTACTGTAATGGACACCAGACCATGTATTACTGTAAATTCCTTCTTCCTTTATCAAAGCGGCACTTGCTACAAACCACATGATTGCAGGAAGTCTGAGGACTCAAGGTGAAGGTTAGACCAATGGTCGTCTCGGGTGTCGGGGCTAAAGGTTAAACACTTTATGGCACTAATGGCGGTAGCCCGGTCACAATGTGGTTGTTTGGGGACAGATTTATGGGTCTTACAGACGTTGAATAAGGTACCAGTGCGGATTGATTCAAAGCTACTTGGGGACAGTCTTGAGGAGATTGTAGGCGATATCCTCGGTCCTCTTAATACCGACAAGGCGTCCGGTAAATGGCATCGACGTGGACACTACTAGAGAAGTCTGGGTTTTCCATGTTGGATGGTAGTCAAGGTTCGGATGTTGTGTAGGGAAGAGAACTTTGTGTCAGACTTGTCAGTCAGCTGAAAACCAGACTAACACTACGTGGTTCGGGTTCCACGTAAAGCTGTAGGTCCCATAATTGCCCTGGCTATTGGGCTATTAATAAATAGTCCTTTCTAAGCTAAGTTAAACTCAGATAATAACAATGACTACACTCGTTCATCTACACTCATTCGAAATCTATATTCGCCCATATCTTGAAGATCGGCGACTTTAGAATAAGTAAATAAATATAAAATAAATAAATTATATTAGGCCTAATTTTTAAAATAAACCCGTAAAGTGCTAAAAATAGTCAAGCCCGTATCATGATTCAGACAAATATGATGTTAAAAGTGCAGGACCCATTCATTATAATAGTTGTTTTTTTTTTATTTATTTATTTTTTTAACTTCACTCGTAAGTTATCTTAAGTTCGCACTCCTGCAGGCATGTGCGTAAACTTTATTCAAGGAGTGGAGTACCGACCGTCAGCTCAGTTTGGGATTGTAATTTTGGACAAGGACTCGGCAATCCTTGGCCTAAGTCATTGTTGACATGTCATAGATACGAATTCATGTCTATTATATACAGGGTGTCTTTTTTTAAATAGGCCACCATTATGATTTTGGAAACCATGAGTCTGACAAAAAACTTCAAATGGGGAACCTTCCCTTGTTTTTGGAGACGATTAAATATACATATTTCAAATTTTGAAAAATGACCGTCATTTTCCAATATGACGGTCAATTTTGTTTTTCTTATGGAACACCCTATAGTTTATGATAGTTTTAAATATAAGTAGTAATTTAAAGACTTTTTCATCCTTAGCAGTTTTCGATATTTTGCTTAACGTATATATAAAAGCTCAAAATGTTCAGATTTACCATTGAGATAACAATTTTTTTAAATATACATTTAAAAAATGATCCAATCTGCAAAGATTACAGTAAATATTTTGAAAATGTATACCTAGCTATTCTTTTTTCACAATTTGACAGAATAGTGTAATCAATTATAATACACATAAATTTAAACAAATTTGTTACTATTACTTTGTCACGGATAAATTGATGTTGGCAGCACTGTTACCATTATCAGCTGTTTAATTAAACTTCCAATACAGCTTTCTATATGTATTAAAAATATCAACAATTGATTTTAATATAAATGCAAGAGATCATTATGAACTTACACGGTGAAATGTTGAGCATTCTGCCGGTTCGATACCACGCCGTCTCATGTAACACAAGTATATAATAACTACAATAAAACCAATATCGGTTGAATATTAAAGTTAACAGCAAATTTTTTAAAATTTTACTGTGCATAAGAGTGCTAATGTATGTTTAGAAATAATCGATAAAATGTCGATTTCTTAGGTTACTTGAGTGTTGTTTTGACAATAAATCACATACACCATAGATAATAAGACGCTAAGGGCAGTCTGGACTTACAACACATGAGAAGGTTAAGGTTAAAACAATAATTCCCAGTGACGTCACGCGGCAATGAATTGGTCTTGTCGGAATTTGACCCTTGTGGTCAGTGCGTTGCGAAAACGCTGGCCGCGATCGGGATATATATGGCCACTCATATATCTCTGGGTGGCTGTGGATTTTTCATATCTCTATGTAACTCGAGGTAAAATAAATACCAAAGCCAGTTATATATGACGAGAATATATTTTCCTATTTAGAGTTTTAGAAGACATTACCAAATATATTGGTTTCTATACTTTGGTGCCAGAATAGAGTTTAAAGTATGCAAAAATGTAAGACGTTATTGCAGAACCATTAAATGCTTATCCGAGCGAACATTTGTTTTAGCTTTAACACGACTCATCTTGGCCTCACATATACCTACTTTGTTCACCCATGACTACAACAACAGTCCATACAATATATAGGCCTATACTGCATTTAATTCCAATAGTAAAATAGGTTCCTACAAAATGTCTAAAGCTGAGAAGTAGATAAAATAGTTTGATTACATTTCATTTTAAACCTTAAGAGTCTGTAGAGACTGTCAGACATGTTGATTTTAATCCTATAAGAACAATATTATTTTCGAACCATACAACGACATACGATCATTCGTATCCAAACTAAACGGATTTTTTAAAAACAAATTGCATTCGATCAAGAATGAAATTGCACGTTGGAATGGCTATTATAATTAGTTTGGAAATTCCTAATTAGTTTTATAGATAAAATATTAAAATATTTAGTTTGAAGTTTTTATTTTCACCTATTTTAAAAAACTAGGCGTATGTATTAAAAATATCAAAAGCAAACCAAATGCGCAATATGACAAATCGTACATAACTTTTGGTCAACAAATAACGAAAAAAATTGATTCGCAAATAACATTGTTCTTATGGGATTACAACCAACATGGCCGACATCATCTCTAGATTCTTAAGGGTTGATGACGGTAAGACAAATATCTATAATGCAAAAATATATCTGGGCTCCACCCCAGTAAACCTATAGGATCCAACGATTTTCTATCACTGCAATTTTTTAATTCATAAATCAGCTGTTTATGTTTATAATGTTTGTGCTGAAGAAAATATTTCGCATTAGCTCAGTGTGCATTAGAACCCATAGCTGATTGTTGTGCATAAAAAACAGCTCTTAAACAAAAACAATGCTGTTTATGAAGTCACGAATCACAGACCGAAGCCGAAGGCCGAGGTGACACGAACGCAGCGAGTAGAAAGATTGGCACGCGAAGAGTACATAGTTGTCCCTTAGTTAGATTATTACGTTTGAAACTATTAAGATTTTGTCATTTCTATTCATATTTCACGCTAGCCAAGATGTACGGTAGGACATATGAAGACAACACGGCTATTGCATGACAGTCAAGTAGAACCGGATGCACCCATCCAAACACCATCGACCGAGAGAAGAGGTTATTAGTTACGGAATCTGGCGCTGGTTGCTCGCGATATATCGTGACCAAAGCTAGTTTCAACACCGCTATAATACTCCGGCACTTCCTTACTTGCCTTTGGTGATTCTTTTGTTTCAATTGCCTATTTATACAAAGCTAAATGTTAGTTGCCAAAGCGTTACTGCATTATTCGCGTTACGTTGATTAATAAGAAGTAAATTATTATTAAAATATCTCCAGTTTACTTAAGTCGGCCTACTTTCATATATAAACTATATACATGCATTGTATGTATAATTATGAAATACTATATTATACCTTTTTTTATTTCTTTGCAAAAGGTGGGTAGAAGTGATATTGGTCTATAGTTACTTATTTGCGTTGCGTCTCCATGTTTATGATAGGGGTGTACTCTTTTAATTAATCATAACTTTAATTATAATTCAAAATTATGATTAAAATTTACAATCAGTTATTTTTCAATTAAATAAAAGTAACTAAAATTAAAATATAACTTTAAATTACCAAAAGCATTGTGCAGTACTTTTAAACTTCAGTCAAAGGTTATCAATTATTGTTTTCAAGTCTCTTACAAGGTCTGAGGTGGCGGTCACATTTATTTGGCATCACTGTGGTTTACGATAAGGAAAATTCAAGACGTTCTCCAGGATCAGACAGGTCCGACGCGCATAATCCAATGCTAGGGGTACAAAGACAATAAAGAGTGAATTTCAGCGGCGCGATTTTATAAAACGAACACTTCGCAGCAGACAACGGTTCCTTAGACCTGTCTCGAGACAAATCGCAACGTGTATGTCTACTCACAGAGTAATCAAACTGTGTGAGCATATACAGTGTATCTATATTCTGTGCACATTCAGTGCGAGGGTTTCGTGGTCACGTTCGCCAGCAGTGGACGGACAATACACCATTCAGTGATACAATACAGAACACCGTAAGTGCGTTCCCTTGTACTACAAGCAGGACTTCCTGTATATTACAACAGAGGAAACGTAAAAACACACAACGGTAAATGCAGAGATTTCTAATAACATCGTTCAATGTTTTCTACAATTTTCAGAAACAACCTAAGTAGAAAATAATCGTTCAACTAACCACCATTCGCCGACTAACTTAGCTCAAGGTATATTTACTATTTAGTGAGGCCTTACTAAATGCTCAACTCGACATCTTCACAGTGATATACCCGATTGACTTGACATTTTGAGTATGACATATCATATAAATGTATAGTTAAGAATTAAAGCAGTGACCTTAGATCTGCAAGATTTTGTTCCATTATGTTCTTTTTTACAAATTGCAACTTGCAAAATCAGGTAACTGCACTTAAGTGCAAGATCTAGAGCACTTGTTAGGTTCTCGTTAATTAATTATAAACTCGTTTTCAAAGGCAATTGCTTATTTTAACAATTTATACATAAATTTCATCACGCTCAGGTTCAAATGTGAAAATTAGGCAAGTGACCGAAAACCAATCTACGATTGAGGAAAGTTTCAGAATTTTTTTTCTAATCTGTCAGAGGTACTTTCTAGGACGAACCAATAGTATAGTCAACCTTGAACTAATAATCAAAACTCACTCTCGTTCGTGTATTGTGGAAGTTGTTTTCGACGTCACCGTGACATTTAATTTGAAAATCATTTCCTGCGGCCTCTGTCTCAACAGGTTGTTGGGCAACCACCCACCGACCCTCCGTGTTGTGTCACATCTCGCCATAGGACGACGACTACGTCACGTAGAGTTGCCACCTTTCTTAATGAAAAAACAGGACCATCGGTGTTTGAGCAGGACAATCCTCCTCCCCACGGAAGATAGGATGACTAGTAGTTTTCGCCTTTCAGCCAAATCTCTGGTTGATAATCATATCAAAAACAAGTAGTAAATAAATTTAAAATGAGGGGCTATTTTTCATGACTAAAATTCAAATAAAAAATTTTTTCATGAATACTATTGTACGAGTAAAACGTTCAGTCTTGCTTTTCTTAAAATAACCTGATAAAATATAAGGTAAAATACAAATTCACTTTACATTTCAATGTATCTCGGGACAATAGGGTTGTTGAATCGGGACGGGTGGGATTGATTAAACTATAAAGCAAGGCTCAGATGGGATACTTTGTAAAGATAAAATTATAATTTGAGGTCGGCTACGGCAGTTTGGGCAACGACTACCTTAAAAATCTCCTATTGTGTTTATTGTCGCCAGTCGCCTTGTGTCAGGTGTCGGAATGTAATGTAATGCCACCCTGAGGAACACGTGACAAACACAATTCACTATACATGTCTCAGAAGAGGATCTTGAGGCTCGCTTGTTATTGCTCTACCTTGTAGGTTATTAATAAATTTTGTTTCGGAGATTTTTCGAGTTTACCTTTAGCCCTTTCTGAAACTCGACCTACGGCCTCGCGGGGGAAAGTTCGGCCTGCGGCCTCACCAAGGGGCACTCTGCTACAGTCCCATATGTAGATCTCGGCCCACCTCGTGAGGAAGATCGGTCTACGGCCTCGCCAGGATAACTAAGCAGGATGACCATGAAATTTGGTTTTTGGGGCAGTGAAGCTTATAATGATAGTCTTATCTAAAATCTGATGGTATATTGGTAAGTAAAAGATGAATGCCTTTAATTTGGTACCCCACTTGAGTGTATTAGTTTAACATTACTCAATTGTGAGTTTTTGAGCAAATTTTTTATTTGAGGGGGCAGAGCCCTTAAATTTTGTCTCTTCCAAACTGTAATAGTATTATGTGATTTAGGAGATAAATACCTATAGTATGATAAACCACTTTTTGTTAGTATTCGATAACACAAGACGTCAAGGAGCCTCTGGCGCATAAATCATAATTTTCCCAGGGTTGAGACCGGTGGCAATCGATTTCTCGTGGTTGAAAATCCCTAAAATATATTTAAAATCTTTGGAGTCAACAAGAATTTCGTCCGGACGTGGCTTGTTTTAGATAATAAGATAATTACTTACTAATAATAAGATAGTTAGTTATTTATTGTACGTTTCATGAACACAAACCCCTGCTCGCTGTCTCCTGACTTGTACTCGGTCGTGTCCAGACTGTCCAGCAAGGTCGCGGACTCCAGCTGCCCACGCCGAGCCGTTCTAGCGTGACACCACGAGATTGCTCGGAGTAATTTACTTAATTACAACTCTAATTACTACATTTTCAACGCAGTAACTTTTTTTCCTCCTCCATTAAAGCCGAATAATTCCAAGAACAATTAGTATTATTTAGATTTGTCTCTCATTAAACAGGAATCGCTTTTGAAAAACAAGAACTCCCAAAACCATGACCTAAAAAGATTATAACAATCCTGACAGAAGATTAAATATATAGATATATATAATAATTTTCAGATAAGAGACGCCGACACAACTTTGTGCGTATTTTACGGCGAATATGAATGTTTTGATGAGTATGGATGGCCACACAAGTCTTGTTACTGAGTTCGACTTAGCTCAGAAAGGGCCATTTATTAATAGTCAAATAGCTAGGGTAACTGAGGGACCTACAGCTTTACGTGGAATCCGAACCACATAGAATTGGTCTGAGTCTCAGTTAATTTACAAACCTGATATTCAGTTATCTCCCCTTCACATCTATATTCACACTTATCTGTAGCAACAGTCCAGTAACTTCGCATTACTTTAGTTTAATTACCAACCATTAATAGATTCTCCGACTTGACTTCAGAGCGCTCCTACAGCAAGTGCTGGAACTATGAAGAGAGTTTGACTGCTAAGACCCATGACGGGATGATATTAGTCAGCCGTAACCATACCAACGCCTTGCAAGGTTGTCACATTTCGGTTCTTTATCTACACCTTTCACTTAATGGGTGTCAAGTAAATTAGAGTATCGAGTAGTTAGTTCTCCAGTTCGACGTGCGGATTGCAGGGCCAGCACCATTGTCATCTCCTCCTCTTTTTCCTTCTAAACCCACCCCCCTTAAGAATAGTTGAATAAATAATTAGTACAGTTTTTTTAAAAAATGTACATTAGTTGTAATAATCAAATTACAGGCGTTCGTCGTTGCCATAAGAAAGCGTCCTCTGTTTCTTTGCTTTCTGTGGTTGTTCTCAGCGAATTTCTGACAGTTGGTTCAATCGAAACTCATAGCTAATAATTATAAAATAAATAGTTATTATCAGTGCAGATATTAACAAAATAAAATACTATTATTATTTTGTACTATTCAAATTATTGAGAATTATGAATTTAAAAATGTTTTTTTCCTAAAAAATTTCTATTTACTGACTCAGAGTGTAACACGATAAAATGGTCCATTATAAACGTATTTGATCATGCGATTTGGGTGGTAATCCGGTATGACCATCTGCTCCAAAGGTTCTGGATTTAAAGCACTTTTTAAATTTATTTGTTATTACAAATACTTGTCTGTATATCAACTACGTTAAGAGTAAGGCCATGTTATCGCCATCTTCTACAACAATGTAAAGGACTATCAAGAGTTATTCACGTTGGCCAACCAGAAGATTGCCTGCTTTGTGGAGCAACCCCACAGAATATTACATGTCTCCCTTCATCCCTCGGGATGAAGTACCAGATTGCCACAGCTGACTTTCACTCTTAAAATATCATGTTACGAGTGACTTCATCTGCAATGAACCATTTATGTGGCGGTTTCGTTTCACGAAAGAAGGCTAAAACATAGAACTATTTCCAGGATTCGGTTCGTAATACAGATCGTATCGCGACACATACTGAATCTAGTGGACCACAAGTTGACTTTCATGAAAAACTTAGTATGTTTATAATTTTTTTTGAAGTTCGGCCTAAATATGCAAATTTAAATGTAATTCTTGACGATTTTAAATTTTAAAAACTCGTAATAACGACTTATGGTCCACTAGACTAGACTTTTAATAGCCGCACGATGTGCACTAAAACTCATTATAATAATACTAGGGGACACCCCTGCACGCGTCGCGTGCCAACCCCGACGCTCGGTGCGCTTGATATACAAAAAAAATAGTAGATTAACTATATAACTTAAAATCACAATATTAAATTTAGTTACAGTATCTCACTCACACTAATTGCTTTGTCACCTATTTAGCTTATTTCAAGCATGTTCATTAATTTATTTTTGTTTAAGAGCTGAAGATTAAACTCATAGTAAAATATTAAAAAAGCATCAATAGTATAATGTCAAACATTCAAAATAGACATGTTTATTTATTTAAAAACAGATGTTATTAATTTACTAAAATCAACCCCATTTTATCCTTATGGAGCAATCTTTTAAGGGTGGTTTCTACCCCTTAGGAGTAATTTATCAAGATGAAAATACTTTAGTTGTCATATTTAATTCCTAAAGATATAGTGTACAAAATTTCAGCTTTCTACCTACATGGGAGGTTGGAGAATTAGTGATGAGTAAGTGAGGGCTTTGCCTTTTGTAGGTATAGATAGATAACTTGCATTAATTTGCAACAGAGACTTGCAAATAAATAACAGTGAACAGTTAAACTCATTCATGGTTTATTAAATGATTAATCAAAATTCAGATTGTAACGGATGACGAATTTTTAAAATGTATGGTAAATCAAAACTGAGTAAAATTTGTCAAACTGCAGATATATTTAAGTTTTATTATTGTTCTCTTACGAAATAAATTTAATTTGTGAGAAATACAAATTTAAATTCTAAGGTATCAGATAGTGATGGCAGATTCAGACTGAAGAGAATCAGTGAACGGAGCTGTTATGAGTAGTAGAATAACTTATTTAAAGGTAATCGTTTCCAGAATGTTATGATTATACGACTTAAAATAATTAAACAACTCATAAAAACGCGTATTCCCCTGTAAAGTGTTGAATACTCAACAGAAAATAACTATAAATAATAATTGTTTATTTATTTCCAAAAATACAATTTCATTTATACATTTTTAAACATGGAAAAGGTCCCCACATGGGTGATGAACCTGTGCGTGGGAACCGAGTTATACAGTCTCACAGAGACTTTTAAATAAATTAAACACTGTATGTAAAAAATTATAAGAAAAATACAATAATTTATAGTGAACAAATTACAAGATAATTGTATGTATGCAACTTATACAAAACGACATATTATGGCGGAACAAAATATACATACTCACAGCTCAAATGACAATAGAACAAAAAGTAAACAATTAAACAGTTATTAAATAAAGTATAAACCTATCAAGTGGAGGAAAATAAATAATAGTAACTAAAAATTTAAAAATAGTAGCTGTCAATGATTCATTCATAAAACTTGTATTTAAAAGGGTTAATCGCAAATAATCATACTGAAAATACACCATCCTGGGGGGAGGGGGGGCAAGGAAATTAGAAGAATAAGAAACATGTGAGTTTGTTTGTTTGGTTTTTTTTTTTGTTTTTTTATTTTTAACTTTCTCACATATGCGTTAGTATAAAGAAAGTATTGTGATCGTAAAAAAAATTTACAAGTTGGTCTAAAAATCCATTTTAGGAGCCCCTGAACCCAAAAAAGTGGTTTTTTCCGAAAAAATATTTTGGTGTTTCTCCGTACGTGCATTTCGCTGGAAACCAAACGAATGGATAAGTTTTTTTTTTAATTTAGTATGTAAGTGTATTTAGCCAATATCTCCAGACCATTTTATCACTTTTTTGAAATTTTATTTTTTATAGGGAAAAACATACAAAAATAGAATTTTAACAAAAACCGCTTTAACGATTTTGATTAAACTATCAGGAAATATGTGAATTACAATTTAAAATATTTTAGTATAATCCGCCTTTCTCTAACTTGACTAGTTTTTTAGCTATCGCAAAAACATATTTGGGAATCAAACTGGTAATTTTCAAACTTTTGATGTTTTTTTAGTGTGGAAAATTTGTGCAAATTTGTTGTAACCATTTATTTTTTATTATAATAAATTTTGAAAAATGAGGAAAATATTTATAAAATAATTTAAATTAGTTTTCATTGTTTATTTACAAATATTAAATAGAAGAAAGATGTGGGTTTTTGCTAACTAAATAAAAAAAAAAAAAAAAAAAAAAAACTAAAAATATGACCAATGTTTTAGCGAATTTAAATCTTCGAGCCTGCAGATTAGTCGCCATTTTGGATTTACAACCCCACAGTAGCAATGTTATATGCGGTACAGCATGTGACTTAACGATTTGCTGGACCTATTTAATTTTTACGTCGTTTGAAAAAAAACTTATTTTATTAATCGATCCAATTTTTTTATTTAAGTTTATTAGTTTATGATTTTTATGAAACTACAAATAAACAATCGACATTTTTGGAGTGGATCCACTTATAACTTTTGCACTCTTTCAAAGACGTGAGAATTACAATTTTCCGGCAAATCGTTCAGTCACAGTGCTGTACCACATTTAAGATTGTTCTTAAGGGTTAGACGTACAATACGACGTCGACCTCTGCAGACTCATACAATATATAGGCCTACAGTATAATGTTAATATAATTATTGACTTTAAATTTTTTTTAATAAATAAAATGTGTGAGGTTCGTCTACAATAACAGAGAAAACAAAAATTATAATATTACATGAACGTTTTAAAACATTTAATTTAATTTTTTTATTTTTTCCATTTTCCTCCAACAAACATGTTGCACCTAGTGAGCCAGGTTTGAGAGCGACTTGTTCTCTCTAGTAGTTTCTGTGCTTAGTTACAGAGTAGAGAGAAGAGGCCCTACACATGCCCAGTACAATCGATGGTCGTGTCTGTAATCAACTGATGTCCACTTGTAATCCCCCGGTATGTCTGATGGCCACTCCATCGGCGGTCAAATCATGCCACTTAATTACCTGACGAGTTAGTGGTCAGTCCGACACTCCGCCAATCGGTCTTCATCAATAAGATTCACATCACCACAGAGAAAAAAAACGATGTTACTTTACATGGCCGCAGAGCATCATTGGCAGTTGCCACTCTTTATGGTATAGTCACTACGTTTATCCTTCAGGATTTTGATGGGAATAAGGGGATGAACTACAACGGTGCTGCTCTGCCATCCGTTCGGCGAACTGGGGAACTATCTACTAGACACACATTCAACGGACTATTTGATGCAACCTCCCGTTTCTCGTGTATTACTTTCTCTCATATGCGTTAGCATAGAGAAAGTATTGATTGTAAAAAAATATTTTTACAACTTGGTATAAAAATCCATTTTAGGGTCCTCTGAACCCAAAAAAGTGTTATTTTCGAAAAAGACTTTTGGTGTCTGTCCGCATGTGTGTAAGTGCACTTCGCTGGAGACCAAACGGATGGATCGAGTTTAACGAAATTTGGTATGTAGGTGTATTTAGCCAATATATCCAGACCATTTTTTCACTTTTTTGAAATTTTAGTTTGTTATTATTTTATTTTTATGGGCAAAAAACATACGAAAATGGAATTTTCTCAAAAACGGCTCTAACGATTTTGATTAAGGTTTCAGGAAAGATGTTAATAACAATTTAAATATTGTATTACGCACCGCATGTCTCTAACTTGACTAGTTCTCGAGTTATGGGGAAAAAACATATTTGGGAATCAAACTGGTAATTTTCAAAGTTTTGATTTTTAGTGTTTAATATGGGTGAAAGTTTGTGCCAATTCTTTGGAACCATTTATTTTTAAAACTAGTTGCTGAATCCCTTTTGAAGAATCACGACATATTGTTGCAATACGTACGTCTTGTATTTATAATAATTTGAATCACTCTTGATGAGTAGCAACTTGACATTTTGACAATTCCCATAACATGTAGATTGCGGTGTATATCCAATGGCTTGTACTGACGAATGTCAATTTCATGGGTCCTTTCTGAATAACGATATATTCTCTTAATTACATCCTCTTAATTACATCCTCTTAATTACATCCTCTTAATTACATCTCTTAATTACATCCCTTAATTACATCTCTTAATTACATCCTCTTAATTACATCTCTTAATTACATCTCTTAATTACATCCTCTTAATTACATCTCTTAATTACATCTCTTAATTACATCTTTTAATTACATCCTCTTAATTACATCCTCTTAATTACATCCTCTTAATTACATATCTTAATTACATCCCTTAATTACATCTCTTAATTACATCCCTTAATTACATCCCTTAATTACATCTCTTAATTACATCCCTTAATTACATCCCTTAATTACATCTCTTAATTACATCCCTTAATTACATCCCTTAATTACATCCTCTTAATTACATCCTCTTAATTACATCCTCTTAATTACATCTCTTAATTACATCCCTTAATTACATCCCTTAATTACATCCCTTAATTACATCCCTTAATTACATCCCTTAATTACATCCCGAACAAATACCGTTGTCGTAGCATTTGGTCCGTAAAGGATCAGGATTCTTACAATCCATATGTTTGGAGTGATTGTCTGATAATTGGCTGAATGACACAAATCTGGCTAAGTGTAATAGTTATTTTTTAAAGAGGTAAAAGAACAAAATGAGACTTAAAAACTTATTATGCTTAGCTCGACCTAAAGGGGAAATCGGCCTCTCCATTAATAAAAAAATATCAAATGCGCAACAAGCCTCATACAACTGAAAGGGCAAGTTAGTGCTGCGCCGCCTCTATATTGCAAATCGCTGTGGGGGTTCTCGGCCAATCTAGAAGCCCCCAGACAGTGTGATAATTTCTGTGCATTATTACCTTCCAGAATGGAGTCAGGACTACTCTAGTCTACACCTCTGGAAACGTCTGGATTGAAGCAGTGCCTATAAAAAGACGCCCTATGACCTACTAGTCAGTGTGTAACAGTCTATAGAGAATCGGTCATTGTCAGTGGAAGTGTGAGTTTTCAGGTCTTCATACTGAAGTGGAAGTGACGGTAAAGAGGTAAGTGCTTAACTAACAGATTTTGAACGAATATCTCGTGTGTGTCAAGTGACATTAGTTACTCTAAGTAAGAGTGGTTTAATTTCCAGTGATAAAATATTGTAATGTAATTTATATTTGTTAATATCTCGTAATGAGTAATAATTTAGTTAATTAGTGTGTGTAAATAAAGCAAACCGTTAGTAGCCACATAATGGAATCAACTTGTTATTTAGAACCCTGTTGGGCTAGTACTGTAACAGTATTTACAATCAAGGAATTTACTAATTAACACTCCAAACAGGCGTGAACGTGGAACGAACGACTATAAGTGAGTGAATATAGCCTATAATTTAAGCCACTTTTCCTTGAAAAATGCCATTATTTTAGTCATCTAAAGATACACGAAAAACGGGCATTGTGTTAGGGGTCCTCTGTTACGACTGGTCTTTTAACTAAATACCGACCAGTTTCACTTCAAGTTATTTCTGTTTGTTCCCGACCTCATCTTTTGTAGCTTCTCTTAATCGGTTATAGCTGGTGATTTAAAGATTTCAATTCTGTTAAAATTGATTAATTCAGAGAAGATTTGTTGTGATGACCTTCTGGTCCCACCATTTAACGTGCTAACAACGTGTACCGTAAGAGACTGTGGGAGGGGGCTCCGCGCCGTGTTATGGTAATGACGGGGTATTAGTATTAGCATAGAATGGCTGCAGACTGCAGGTGAAGACGTGTTGTCTCTATCACTTAAACACCGAGGGAGGAAGACATCCATGACTGAATCTCTGCAAAAGTACGAAGAAAGCGCCTACAAATATTACTTTTTCCGCATTAGACGTATAATGCGTTGGTAAAAAAAAAAAATAAAGGTAACTTGATTTTTGTTCAGACTAAACAGTAAGCACAGAAAAGAAAGAGACAGAGGTTGCATTAAAGCGTGCGCTGAATGGGTGTCGAGTGGTTACTAGTAGCACAGAATGTAGAAAGATCTATATTCTATATCTGTCTATATTCTGTGTTAGTAGTTCTTTAGTCTTCGTGTGAGATGTAAAACCAGCACTGTTCTCAGTCCCTCCCCATATTCCCTTCCAAATCCTGAAGGATAAATGAAGTACCTAATTATTTCTACAAATTTATAAAGATTTAGCATGCACTTATGTAACTGTCACTGAGGCGTTCACAGATACCAGAAGAAAGCGACCTCTATGTACGTTACGATCAAGGAGCTTATGACGGTTGGTTGATATACGTAGTTACAATGGTTATTATTGAAATCGTATTGGTTATTACCTTATCTTAAGTTATTCGCTGAAAACATATAAACTAACAACTATCTTAGAATCAAAATCAATCTTACCCTTATTACAAAATTTTATTATAAATAAAATGTTCATAAATTTAGTTTAAATTGTGAGTAAAATCTAGTATGTTGATTTACACTAATTTTTTATCTTTCGTAGTTTTTATTTTAGGTTTTGATATCTTTTGTGAAAAATATAATGTGATCAATGTAAATCATATTACTTTCAATGCAGATAACTATAAGCTTCAAAAATTACATAAGGCATCTTCGTTCTTAAAATTATTATCATTAAGAGCATTTGAAAATGTATTAAAAGCTGCTTACAAATTGAATTTAACAAATCTATTTGCAATGTCCATTGTGCAGAAGGATACCGATTAATTTGTTGTCAACAAGGATTTTCCTTATTGAGCGTTGTCCTTGTATTGTGCCAAAACCAGTTTTCTATTAACTTCTTTATTTTATTTACGATTATTTTATGACCTATATATCCTTTGAGATTGATTTAATTTAATTATATTTATTTACTGCTTCTTATCTGCAACACGGATGGTATTTAATATGCTCTCTATACAATATACTTCTGACACTAGATGTTTGTGACATAGGATGGAAGAAAAGTCTTTATTGAAAAATAGGTCCGTCAGTGATATAAGCCTAACATTAATTGGTAAATTAATAACATTGTTACTACACCATTAATAGGTGCGTTAATCACATTGTTAAAACTACACCATTAATGTGTGCGTTAATTACAGTGCTACTACATCATTAATGGTTGCGTTAATCATATTATTACTTCACCATTAATTGGTACGTTAATCACAGTGCCACTTCATCATTAATGGTTGCGTTAATCACAGTACCACTTCATCATTAATAGTTGCGTTAATCACATTGTTACTACATCATTAATTGGTAGTGTCATAATTAATCACAGTGTCACTTCGTCATTAATGGTTACGTTAATCACAGTACCACTTTATCATTAATGGTTGCGTTAACCACAGTGCCACTTCATCAATAATGGGTGCGTTAATCATAGTGCTACTACATCATTAATGGTTGCGTTAATCATATTGTTACTTCAACATTAATTGGTACGTTAATCACAGTGCCACTTCATCATTAATGGGTGCGTTAATTACATTGCCACTTCATCATTAATTGGTACGTTAATCACAGTGTTACTACATAATTAATGGTTGCGTTAATCATATTGTTACTTCACCATTAATTGGTACGTTAATCACAGTGTTACTATATCATTAATGGTTGCGTTAATCATATTGTTTCTTCACCATTAATTGGTACGTTAATCACAGTGCTACTACATCATTAATGATTGCGTTAATCACAGTGCCACTTCATCATTAATGGGTGCGTTAATTACATTGTTACTACATCATTAATGGTTGCGTTAATCATATTGTTACTTCATCATTAATGGGTACGTTAATAACAGTGCCACTTCATCATTAATGGTTGCGTTAATCCCAGTGCCACTTCATCATTAATGGTCGCATTAATCATATTGTTACTTCATCATTAATGGGTACGTTAACCACAGTGCCACTTTATCATTAATGGTTGCGTTAATCACGGTGCCACTTCATCATTAATTGTTGACGTTAATCACAGTGTTACGTCATCATTAATTGGTACGTTAATCACAGTGTTACTTCACCATTAATTAGTACGTTAATCACAGTGTTACGTCATCATTAATTGGTACGTTAATCACAGTGTTACTTCACCATTAATTGGTACGTTAATCACAGTGCCACTTCATCATTAATGGTTGCGTTAATCACAGTGCCACCTCATCATTAATGGTTGCGTTAATCACAGTGCCACTTCATCATTAATGGTCGAGTTAATCACAGTGCCACTTCATCATTAATGGTCGCGTTAATCATATTGTTACTTCATCATTAATGGGTAAGTTAATCACAGTGCCACTTTATCATTAATGGTTGCGTTAATCACAGTGCCACTTCATCATTAATTGGTATGTTAATCACAGTGTTACGTCATCATTAATTGGTACGTTAATCACAGTGTTACTTCACCATTAATTGGTACGTTAATCACAGTGTTACTTCATCATTAATGGGTGCGTTAATTACATTGTTACTAAACCATTCATTAGTGCCTTACCAGAATTTTTACTAGACAATTAATTAATTTATAAGTTAATACTAAATTGTTACTACATCATTAATGCGTGATTTAATCATATCGTTACAAGACCATTAATTAGTGGGTTAACAACATTGTTATTAGACATTAATTAAATGATAAGTTAACCAACTCGTTACTACACCATTAGTTTGTGCGTTGATAATTTTGTTAATTAGACATGTTCATGTATTTCTGAGGAATTAATTTAGATAAAGCATTAATTTTAAGGGCAGAAAGAAGGAAAATCGGAATTTTTAGAACATGAAAATGATGAATTCATGGGTTGACGAAAGAAATGTATTTAGATTGGATATTTGTGTTATAAGGCAAAGAACGTTTTAGAACAGTCTTGTAAAAAATGACAAAGGTAAAAGGACAACCGATTAAAACAAAGGCAGATAAAACTAACACTAATGTTACAACCTACTGAGAAAAAACACCGACAAAGAAAGAACACCTGCTATGTTTATTTACATAGCCGAGCTAAATTGGGTGATGGGGACGTTGGATGAATGGGGGTGTGGGAGGGGGCGGAAGTGCCACTTCGGGGCTTCTGGCACCAGGGGCCAGCACCTGCATTGTGCCCTAACAATGGGCTTCTGGTTACAGCACGTAATCATTATCGTCACTTCATCAATCATCTTCGTTGGCGGCCCACTAGTCCGCAACATGCACTGGGAAATTTGAAATTTATGAATCAGCATAAATTTGCTGTACTATTTTATCAAATCTTCATTCTTTGTAACTTAACATCACGACTCCTGTTTGCACAACTAAATTGGTTCATGAATACAAATTTAATGAAACCGAGTTATAACACAAACATAAAAAATACTAAATTCAAATGATATTTCCTGGGATCTACGAGGGTTGATTTTTACAACAGTTTTGTTGGCGAACTTTGATGGGCAAATTACCAAGGCCGCGTTGAATCCAAATGTAGATATAAATACGAATTGAAGGGGCTCTGCCAATAATGTCTCAACCTACAATAGACTTGGGTTGTCCGGCCATTATTGTTGGCTCTCTCTTCCTAAATACCCGTCTGTTTAGTGTCGCTATGACCTTTCTCTTATACATCACATAGGAACAGAGTGAAGTGAAGAGATGGGAAACATGTTTCATATGAAGGCCTCAGGGAAAAAAGGGGCTAAGTCAGTTTTTTGTAATTTTTCAGTACAGCCTTTTTTAACTTCAAAGACTCAAATCTATGATAAGTATATTATAGATATAACTTAAAATAAAAATGTCTTAAACTATATCTTATTAATTACTTAAATGCAAAGTTTTTAGATTCAAATCCGATTTTAAAATTATATAAAAAATAAAATAATGATCAAACGTACATCTTTCCTGGGAAAGAAGGGGCTAAGTCACTTGATTCTTTGGAAGAAAGGAGGGAAAGTCTTTAAGTTACTTAGTGGTTGAAATCTAGCAACGTGATCTTTTTGAATAAAAAGCCAATAATTTTTCATTTAAATGATTTGTTTATTAATAAAATTACTAAGTAAGAAATTATCTTGTTATGTCTTGTTATGGTAGAACCCCTCAGGCTTTAGCTATCTTTGTGTGGCAAAGACAAGAGATACTGCTTAGCATCTTCTTCACAAAACTTTGAAAGATGTTTTACATCCTCATATTTAGCCTTTGCAATCGGTATTAATTCTGAAAAAAAAAACATAATTTACAATTATGTTGTTTGTACTAGTATATCATTTTCAGTTTGAACTAGGCCTTTGTTAAATTGTTTTAGTTAAAATGTTTATAACCTACCTTCATATAACAGCTCTGGGAGTAGAAACTCGTTGTCTGCCAAGTGCGAAATTCTTTGTACTCCCCGATTGGTAACAACAGCAGAGTTGAAATGTTCATTGTATGTATCCCGATGAAAAATGAAGCGTGGATGTGTCTTCATCATTTTCAATTCCCTTACTGGTCGAATTTTGAATGGGCATTTTTTATACTGTTTACTCAAATGAGCAGTCCACTGTCTAAACATGTCTTGGTCGACTTCAACTACATCAAAAGGCCGAGGTTTAATTCGTGCCTCGCGGAATACATCTGCCCATTGTTTAGGATGTTCAACCTTAGTTTTTTGTTTTACTATCCCCATATTCTTATCTGTCTCCATATAAGAGTGTCCTCTTATGGGGAAGCACACTTTTATCTCATCAAATCGGTTTTCATTGTGGATTAAATTGTGGAGGAATCTGAATACCGTATAATTTTTATTCTGGCCTCCGCAAGAATCACAGAACACAGTTAGGCATCAAACTTTCATGTCTAGAATATTATATACAAAGTTATGGATCATTGAACAGACATCGTCACTACCTTTATTGGCAACGGTTTCTGGGTACGTGTAAAAAACACTTTGAGCCGTTGACAATATATGAATATTAAACGTGTATACAGACAATTGACGTCTGTAATATACGTCATTTGTTGATAGGTTTGGCACTGGTAGATTCTTTTGGTAATCAAAACAGATAGCTTCTTCAAACTCCCTTAATAAACTTCGGGACTTAGCCTTCCTTTTTCTGATATAAAAAGTTTGGGCCTTTTTTTGTGCAACGTGTGTTCTGTTTTAAGCTGTTCGAGTTTTCTATTCAAATCTCTCACTAAACTCACATCAGTTATAAGACATACGTTACGTATTTCTTCCTCCACGTTTTTCATTTTAACAACAAATTCGTCACATAAGCTACAAGTGTCTTTTCTAGGATAACCGAAAGATATGTTGTGACCCTCAGAGAAAATTGTGCGGTAAGTCTCATAAGACACAGGTAAATCCTTATACTTTTCAATGTACAAATCGTACATTTTTTTTAAATTGAGCTCCTCAGGAAGGTAGATTTTACTTGACTCTGATAAGTTATAATGTCCCTTAAACGAACGGATGTGTTCATTCACAGCATTATACGTTTCCTCAGACAACTTCCTGTGCTTTGAAGAGTGCTTACCTCGCTTGTCTTTCGGTGCCAATCCTGTGCTTTTCAGTTCCTTTTGTAGAATCTCCAGTTTCTTTTTCCCTATGCCATGAAGAGACAGAAATGCTTTACGGCATATAACAACTTCTTTAGACACATTATCTTCCATAATTCTTATTCCGTACGAGAAAGAAGCGTCACGAAAATTAGCCTGATCCTCATCTTTACGGGGTCGCCGATTTTGAATTTCTTGTACGGATATTAATTTACAAAGGTGGGCATTCTGTTCATTAACTGACGACAATAAATTGAAATCCGTAATTATTTTGATCCTACTATGTTCAGGAACATTTTGGAAGCAATTGAGCTTACTGCACCGGCAGTCTGTTACGTGGCTTTGTAAGTTCAATTTTTTACTCACCTCAGACATTCGACCGAACTTTTTTCTCTTTTTTGAAGTGTTTACACTATGCACTTGATCTTGAAGATCCTGTTGATAATCATCACTGTCACTTTCCATAATTTTTAATAGCTAAATAAACAACTTCAATTTTCACAACACAGTAGAAGGCACACAAAATCAAGTAACATAACCTCAAAACCCAGACTGAATACAACACGAAATGTTGCAATAGTCACTGATCATGTGACTCACAGCTGACTTGCCTCCTTTTTTCCCTGTATCGCTCTGACTTAGCCCCTTCTTTTCCTGTACACTGTATTTTATTTTGCTAATAGAAACGACTTGGCTCATTTATTCCCTGTGGAAATGTTATACACATATACAAATCCAGACGATCTATCGAATGACACCAATAACTCTATTTTGAAAAAAACATGACTTAGCCCCTTCTTTCCCTGTACCCTTCATATGTGAACAGACTAACTATGTGAACTGGTTTCAAAATGAATTAAAATTTATCAACGAATAGTCATATTATAGTGATAAAGAAACAATTGAGAAAAAAGTGAAACATTTGATGATAAAAAGGACGCTCTAATGCTCAAATAGTCAAGTTGCTGCTCAATTTCAAAATAAAAAATGCAATGCTTTTGTCAAGTGGTAAAATAAATGGTAAAAAAAAATAGTTGAAACATTAGATGACAAAAAGGAAGATCAAATGTTCAAATAGTCCAGTTTAATTTCAACATTTTTAAATACAGTGGTTTCGTTATGTGATAAATGAAGTGGAGAAAAGAAAATTTTAAACATTTGATGACGGAAAGGAATCTCTAATGTTAAATAGCCTGCCTAATTGTTCCTGCCTAATTTCAAAAATTTTTTAATATAATGTTTTTATAAAGTGGTAGAAGAAATAAAGAAAAGAACATTTTATGATAAAAGGTACCTGTAGACAAGTTGCTGCTTCATTAAAAAAATTTAAGTTGCAATTCTTTCGCCCAATAATAGGAGAAATGAAGAAAAGAATATTTGAAAACATATGATGACAAAAAGGGACCTACAATGCTTAAATGCGCAAGTTTCTGCTTCATTTAAAAACTGTACAATACAAATAATTGTGTCATGTTTTAAACACATAGAAAAGTCTTTTGGGTAAAAATGAAAAAAAATTTGGAAAAAATCCACAGTTCACACACAAACCGACAATTACCTACGATCCAAAGATACGTTCGCAACTAAGAGACGCCGCTCACAGGGATTATTCAGACGTAATGGAATGGTTTTCTCATTATTAATATTCAATTGTGCAACTAGTTGTAAATAAAAGCGGGCGGTTCCAGTGGTTCGGAGTGGTGATTAGAGGCGCGGTCCGCCCGTCCTCTGTCTAACCACAAACAATCACCATTCACATCACTGCAATGTGACTGAATGGTTCAATCGAGGTTCCTCTACTGACGCAACGTTATATATCAATCTAAACCCATGAACAAGATATTGAGGAGTAGGTAAATATTCCAAGTAGGCAATACATAAACGTAAAAAATGTACTCATTACATACTCTCTCTCAATCAGTTATGTCGGTACTGGTGGCGCAGAGCTACAGCTACATAGGGAGATTGTAGGCGATAGGTTGGATTCTCGGTCCTCTTAACACCGAATATGGCGTCCGCTCAATGATTGCTTTCGGCGTGAAAACTATTACAGAAGTCTGGAGTGTCCATGTTGGGTGATAATCATTGTACAGATGTTATGTAGGAGAGATGAGTATCAGGCTTGTCAATAGGACGTTTTTCGAATTCCACGTAAAACTGTAGATCCATTAGTTGCCCTGGCTGTTGGGCTATTAATAAATTGCCCTTTCTGAGGTACAGTTGAACTCAGTTAGTAACCAGACTACACTCATACCATTATTTATATTCGCCTTAAAATACGCACAACGTCGTGTCGGCGTCTCATATGTAATATTGTGGGATCTACAGCTTTTTTAGAAAGGAATTCATACAGCTTTTTTACTTTCTACCGTACCGACAAAAACAGTCAATTTAGCCACAAAATTGGCTTTCTCCACAGAGAAGGATACATCTTCCTATCTTTTTCTCTGTTTTTCTCCTTTTTCTTTTCCTTTCCTTCTCCTTTTTATTGTTGACTTGCCTGATTGTAAATCTGAACTTTTTGCTGAGATTTGTCTTTATTGTGATGACACCGAGGTTTCTCTGAAGGCAAAAACCATTAAGGATCTTGTGGCGAGAGTCTTTGGTGAGTGTGAGAAGATTATCCAGTGGTTTGTTGACAATAAATTAATTATCAATATCACAAAAACGAAGGTAATGAATTTCTCTATATCTAACTCAAAAGAAAATAGTCAATCTTCCTACTTGATTGGAAATAATGTGATCGAAGTTTGTGACTCAACAAAGTTTCTTGGCATATGGATAGATAAACATTTGAAGTTTGGTGATCACATTGATTATGTTTGCAATAAGCTGAGCTCTGGCATATTTGTTTTGAGGAATTTGGCTGCTTTCGCTGATTCTAAGGTGCTTCTTACTGCATATTATGGGATGATATTTCCACATTTATCATATGCTGTTGCAATTTGGGGGAGTGAATGTTTTCGAACTAATTTCGTTTTTAAACTACAAAAGAAAGCAGTGAGGATAGTTTTTAACTTACCGTACAAGGCATCTTGCCATGAAATCTTCAAGCAGAAAAAGATATTAACTTTTCCTTGTTTGTACATGTTCAATTGTGTCACTTTTGTAAAGAAACACCCTCAAATGTTCCGCGTTGATCACAAGCAAAGTAGGTACAACCTCAGGCCAACAAATAATGTTGACATTCCTTCTCACAAAACAAGTTTCTTTGAAAGACACCTAAGATACCGAGGGGCCCAGCTCTTCAATGCACTGCCTGAGACTCTTAAAGCGGATGGCGATGTGGGAAGGTTTGAGAGGGGGGCAAGAAGCATGTTCCTTGAAAAGGCCTTCTACGGTGTCGGGGATTTTTTGTCCACCTCTCCTCCTGTAAACAGTAATTAAGAGACGGCCACCTAAATAAATTGTAATCGAGTCTTTAGTTTATTAAGGATACTGTTAATTATTTTATTGTTCTTTGTTTTTGTAAATATTATGTATATCATGTATAGCATGTATATTATGATAATTTGACGCAATTATGCAGAGGTATTTCTGTTATCAATAAAGATATTCTGATTCTGATTCTGTGCAGATGTCAATGAAGTAATCTACTGTAATACAGACAATACAATAATCTACTACAATACTTGTTGAAATATAAAATTTCTCATACTAAATTTAAATTACGTTTATTATCTAGTAGTTTTCGTGTTACAATCAGATTAATAAAGTCGGCTTGTAGACATCCTAGTGTACAAAGTCATCGATCTTCCTGATGAAATTCGCAGCGTCAAAAGTAACAAAAATTAATACACTTCAAATCCTACATATTAAAACAATTGGGTCATTTAATTCACTTACTTTCTGAACTTATTATTTTACCGATTTTGATGAAATTTGTTTTATTCAAACAATAATTTTGGTTTCTAAGTCGTAAGTGAGCTAGATTTTAAATCACCATAGGTTTTTCCAGACACGGCGTCAAAGTTGCAATGTTATTCTTATGGAGATTAATTTTAATTGACCAGCTGTTTTGATAAACAAATATTGTTAAATGGTCCAAATAATTTGTTAGGTTCAACATAGAGAGCAGCACAGTAATTAATTAATTAAATATCAAGTCAATTATAAAAGAGCGAATACATGTCTGTCTGTGTGTTTGTTATAATCAGCTGTTAAATAAAATGAAAACTTTTGAAATAGGCTTAGTAATAACATTGGTTGTTTACAATTTATTATACTATAAATAAAGTGAAAACCAAGTGGAGTGAGTGAGCTACTGTAAATTAATTAAAATAAAATGATTTTACTTAATACATTTTAATTACTAATATTTGAAATCAAAAGTTACATGCCGAGGTTATCACGAGCGCAGCGAGCGACGGGGTTGGCACGCGAAGCGAGCAGGGATGTCCCCTAGTATTCTTTTTAAACTGGGTATTTTCTGAGCTTTACTACATGTTTAGATTGTTTTACAAGTCTTTGCCAAGAGACAGAGGGTGACAGACGAAACCAATTCAGGAAGTAAGAGAAAAACTCATTTTCATACGTTTTAAAGTATTCTAGACGTATTAATTAAAAGCTCTTCCAAGGCACCTGGAGTTTCAGGGTTTTCTGGAAGCGTAAACGAGAGTGAACCTGTCCCATGAAGATGAGAAACTTAGAATCTTTTCACAGAGCAAGTGATAAAAATGCTAATTCAAACCACTTGTAATGTTTCGCTTAATTAAAGAGCCCTTTCTAACAGTAGAAATCGTAACGGCGAGGATTCTGTTTTCCCCTTCTTAGAAAACAAATAAATTTTTACATTACGCAGGCCTATAGATTTAAGTGAATTCTTTGTTGTATTTCACACCCATAATGACAAACTGAAATAAACCAGATTCTCTCATGTCGTATACAATGGAACTATATTGTAGGCCTATACAACCACAGAATAACAAGGGATTTCTATTTAGTGTTTAAATATATTCCTTTGTGAGTGATACAAGTCACAGAATTGTCTCCACGTGGCTCATGACGTCATAAGAGATGAGACCTAAACAACAGATTGGGAACTGGTTCCCGCACCAATTGACACAGAACACCACCACTGTTGTAATGTAACTGGGGTCGTCTAATTGCTGTAAGCGCTGATGGCACCCCTTGAAGTTGAGTTAGAGAGAATTGAGACCTAAATCCAATAAAATGTCTAATTAAAAAGCATCTTTTGATTAAAAATTGATCAATCCATTTGGTCTACAGCGAACTGAACATACACACACACATACATATACGGACAGATATCAAACAATTTTTTTTCGAAAAAAACACTTGTTTGGGTTCAGAGGATCCTAAAATGGTGGAGATAAAACCCACTTTTTATATCAACTTGTAAAATGTTTTTTTACAATCACAATACTTTCTCTATGCTAACGCATATGGGAGAAAGTAAAAATCGTTTGAAAGAGTGTAACTGATAGATAGATTGAGATAATAAGAAACTTGACCCACTATTTACAATTTTCATTGTTCATTTGTAAGTAGCTCTTTTTTTCCTGAACGTGAAAATGACGTCAAAATGTTAATATGTAGAGGAAAAATAACTAGAGACATTCAGCAAAAAAGTGGGTCAGGTTGATTAGGTTAGATTAGCTTAATAGGATTGACCGTCAATATATATTTCTAACTTATCCATAAATGACCTAACCCACTGTGCCTTACACCATGAACCTAACCTAACATAGCATAGCCTTTTCTGATAAATATCTCAATTTTTAACTGTGGTGAGAAAAATGGACGTAACACTCGTGTTCAAGAGAAGAAAGCACATGGTAAAAATGTTATATGTACTGTGCATTATTTTTTTCTTTTTTGCAATTGTTTCGTAAAAACTAGCATAATATTCTCTACGTATTGGTGGGTTTGATATTGAAAATGAATACACATCTACTGACTAGTTTTAAAAAACGTGAAAATCGAGTTGACCTAAATATTTTACATATTTATATAATATTTATTAAGTTTTGTTGTTATTAACCAGAACTGACATAGGCCTGTCAGAAATATTATATAACTAATAATATCATCGTAAGAATTTCCTTCATGTTAAACTGGACGTAATGCCATGTAAAACATGAGGCCGGGCCCTTTGATGTCACCGACGGTAAAGGCCGAGTCCCCCGCAGCCTGCGCCGTTCCCACGACTTCAATAAACACTTGGCAGGCCACGCACTGTGAGAACGAACTTATAGACTCTAGGTCAGAGGTTTAGTACTGGGGGGGGGGGACTGACGGTCCATATTCCAAACTAATATGTTAATTAACATATGAATCAACTAATTAAAGCTTATTGCTCCAAAATTGTTCATATGTGCAATTTACATTATATAGTTTACAAAGTATAACTGAATTGCCTAATACATCGAGAAATAATTATTAAAGTTACTTATTAATTAAAAATAAATTATTATTTTCTTACCAAAGAATAAAGAATGAATATAAGTTAAAAATAAAACAAACTGAAAACTAAGAAAATCAATTTATTGTATTAAACTATATTCCTAGATTATAGCCTGTAGTGGGTCAGCCAAAATTAATTTTGATGGAAAAAAAGTTGTTTACAATTAAAAAGATAGTAAATAATTTAACTAAATAATCATAAAGTATGTATACAGGATATAACAAAAACTGTCAATGCACAGTACAGTAAAACTATTGTGATTACATAAAAAAAGGCACAATGACCATAAACCTAATTACGTCTATCAGAATAATAACAAGAAATGTTTGTGAAAATCAATTTGAGATCCTCTTGACTATACTCAGATCCTCTTGAGTCCCTTAGTACTTATATAAGGACACATTTTCTGTAGTACTGTAATGAAGACCTGAGTATGGTTAGAGGTTTGTAGTAGTGAAGACCTGAGTACGGTTAGAGGTTTGCAGTGTGAAGACTGAGTATGGTTAGAGGTTTGTAGTAGTGAGACCTGAGTATGGTTAGAGTTTGTAGTAGTGAGACCTGAGTATGGTTAGAGGTTTGTAGTAGTGAAGACTGAGTATGGTTAGAGGTTTGTGTAGTGAAGACCTGGTATGGTTAGAGGTTTGTATAGTGAAGCCTGTAGGTTGAGTTTGTAGTAGTGAAGACGAGTAGGTTAGAGTTTGTAGTGTGAAGACCTGAGTTGGTTAGAGGTTTGTAGTAGGAAGACCTGAGTATGGTTAGAGGTTTGTAGTAGTGAAGACCTGAGTATGTTAGAGTTTGTAGTAGTGAAGACTGAGTATGTTAGAGGTTTGTAGTAGTGAAGACTGGTATGGTTAGAGGTTGTAGTAGTGAGATGAGTATAGTAGAGGTTTGTAGTAGTGAAGACCTGAGTCTGTAGTAATGAAGACCTGAGTATAGTTAGAGGTTTTTAGTAGTGAAGACCTGAGTATAGTTAGAGGTTTGTAGTAGTGAAGACCTGAGTATAGTTAGAGGTTTGTAGTAGTGAAAGCCTAATGTGCTTCTATAAGTACACTAGTACTCCCGTTGCGGCTTCGCCCGCAAACTTTCAGTGAACGAAATTTATAGTTTTCTTAATTCAAATTTTAAATATTTGTAAACATAAAAGCATTTTAGTTTATGAACTTAGGCTAAAAAGTTGTGTAAGAAGCTGAAGATATGCCTATTTATTTTGCCTTTTTTATCATCTATACTAAAAGCGTAAATTATAATAATTGTTAAAGAGTATGTGATAATATGTTTTACACATTGATGTATTATAGGTCAATTACCTTTAATCTGCCAGTGATTCCGTAAATCCTCTTGGATTACACGTTTCGGCTTTTATGTTATCTTCGGATCCTTAATAAACTTGAAACATTTTTAAAATTTATTCTTGATAGTTAATTGTCAATTAAAAAAAAAAACTATACATCAAATATGTTTATTTAAGGAACTGGTGATGGCATAGAAGCCGGAACACATAATACAAAAGGATTTCCAGGATCACTGGCAGATTAAAGGTAACTAACCAGAAGTGATTCAGAAAAACAACACCAAAATGAAAATGTTCACATTGGTTTAGTAAAATATATAAATTAAACTAATATTACTACTTTTCATTTCAAGTTATAAATTTGTAATACAACAATTTACTACATTGATAATGCACCGCTTAGAAAACATTGTTATGGAGAGCAGTTACTCGTAAACGTGTACCATTGCATAATTTTGGTGGAAAAAGGTTTATGAGAAGCATGACCGGAGTTCCAAAATTTAAGGTGAGTTTAATTTAAGGTTTATATAGGGTATCTCGTGACGCAGAGAGAGCCAAGAAAGAGATAAAATGTGACGACATTGGAAAGCCAAAAATATATGTAAGATAGAGTGGCCAAGCCAAAAAGGATGCTGCAGCAGCACTGGGGCAGTGAATTGGCAAAATACAAGAAAGACTGGAAAACTTGTTTATCAAGTTCAAGAACTGACTTCAGTTTGGGAGTTTCTGCAGAAAATATTGCATTTTGAAAGAGTACAGCATTGATATAAATTAAAGATGTCTTTATGCGATGTTTCTCCGAGCTGCAGCCTGACTCAAATCACCCAGCACGATTAATGATAATAAGGAGATTAAATCTCCAATAAGACTAGATAGCGATGACTCACGTCATTAGGCCCACTCAAGGAGCCAAAGGACCATTGTAATGCTAATGGCACATTAGAGGTCGTGCAAGGAATGGATAGTGGCACTGCCCATTCAAGACCCACTCGTCGTCCAGTACAGAGACCAACGGGACCACCCCCTTGGCGTGCAAGGGGTATGGGATACATTGTATAGAATGTTTGGGCATATGAAACAATTTAAGCCTACATTGGAAAAACACTTTTTTTTCTACTTTCGCAAGAAAAATATATCACATTTTAAAGTTTTAATTTACGAGGTAAATAATTACTGATAACGGAAAAGAGAATGAACTTGCATTTTCACTGGTCTCAAATCTTATTTCCAACTGGTATCTTGTCCCCTTTAAGTTGTCTTCACGCTCCCACATTGGAAATTCTTGGACTAAAATACTTGTTGACTATTCAGTATGTCCAGTACGAACTACACGGTTACACGGTAGCCTGATGTACTTGTCTTTGAACTATGGCCTACTATACATTCGGACCAGTACAGACCGACACTGTCTTTGGACAATTAAATTTGGGATCTTACCAAAGACCACTACTCCGAAATTAAAATATTTCTTAATAGAAGAAGGATAAAAACAACAAAACTTTAACTCGTAATGTATATTAGACCTAACCAGGGAGCAAAGATTAGAAATTCATATTCTGTGCTAGCTGGGCCTAACCAACAGCCAAAATAACACAAATTTACCTAAATTAAAAACAAATTTTATTTACTCTTAAGACGCGGTTCATCAACATGTTGACGACTGTGGGTTTTAAATGAGTATAGATGAGTGAATGCAGATTGCCACAAACATAACGCCGACTATTCTTTAGAATGTGTCATTACAAATTAACAGCCGGTGTTTATCAGCTGATCTACTTCAACATTTTAATGGCTCTGATTGGGATCAAACTGAGAAACTTTAGCTTATCAAGTTGGGATTTAACCAACTACGCTACCGACGGAAAAATTAGGTAATAAGATGACAAAAATGTACGCTATTAGGGTCGATATAGTTTCCTATCATTTCATATAATCAGGGTTTGGCTAGAGATAAGAAAGGGTGGCGACCCTTTTGAAAACCCAGATGTGCCGTTAACTGAACACGCAAGATAAATATAATATAAGTGTCCTCTATTTAGCCCAAACCAAATGTGTACTTTGACTACAGTTTGTGCAGACACACAGCAACAGTTCTCCATGTCTCGGACGGCCCGACTGCCGTGCCTCAAGGAAGAGCTCATGCTCTCGTTGGCCGCTCTACTGGAGTCATTGCCCTCCAGCACGACCGGTCGGCACACACTCCAGCTCCAGCTGCAATGACCTTTACCTTGCATTCCTCCACTGCGGAAACTCATCAGCGGTCTGGCGCATCAATAAAACAATAAAATTTAAACCTCTACAGAAGGCCAAAGACAACAAATAAATATACCAGTAGTTCATCTTCCCTCGTCTATCTAATATAATCAATCACCTTTCTGAATACTATCAGTTCTCAAAATATCAGTAAGACTTATAATAGGCTAATCAGGCCTACTTGATGTTTTCTGGTAAAACGTGTTCAACTTGCATCTTTAATATCTTTCAACAATCAGGAATACATAATTTACGGATTAGGATTACATTAAACGCACGGAAAAATATATTATTTGTCATAGTTGTTACGTCATCACATGTTTTATTTACCTTTTTCATTATATAGACATTAAGTTATTTATTATTGTGATTATCATTAGGCCTACTCGTTTAAGTTAATGCTTGGTATAACGACATTAAAAACTGTTCATTTCTTAATAACTATTTGAATTCATATTTATATACTTAGTATATATAACATGTTTTTTTTTGTTATATATATTTGACAAATTATTAGAAATCAAATATTTGAAGAAATCTGCACAATTAAATGCTGATTCAATGGAATTTATTTCTTACAGTTTTTAAGCACGTAAATAAAAATTATATCAATACATGTTAAGTTTGTTTAAAATTGGACCAATTTTAGTAACTACTTACACAGGCTTTTAAAACATTTTTGACACACAAAAAGCTCATTTTCATTTTTAAGACACACTTAATTATTGTCGTAATTTCACAAATGCAGTATTAGGCTACTCATTTGATCCCTGCCAATAAGCCGAAAATTTTAATTATTTACCAGGCAGCATTTATTTACTACCATGTATAAAATTAATTGTGATAACACTTGTCAATTGACGCACATCTTGTATGATGAATGTATATCCATAAAAAGCGCAGTATTTTTGACAGCGTTATCAAAATGCACTCGTATTTGTAAACAAGAAGTATCAGCTAATATCACGGCCTTTCTGAGTGCGAGCCACGGCCATCAGGATATCGTCGTCGACTGGTCTCAGTGGTCTGTAATTTTCTGGTGTCATTCTCTCATCCACTTTAAATGCGGTAATGGCGGTGTTCACATGCTGTTTGTTACCAATGCCACTTGGACAGTACAGTATCGTCATAAGGGATGATGTCAATGTCGTTGGCAAACAGTTTCAATGCCGTAATTTGCTAACGCTCTCTCCCAAAGAGCAAGTAATATAAATTTGTATTATTTGGTCTGTGTTTTACCCTAGACGGTGCTCGTATGACGAAGTCAAAGAAAGTTCTAAGATAACTGCCACGTCAAAATAATTTTTAGGCGACATTTAAACGGTACTTTTACACAGATGCCGGAATGAATTACAAAAATGCAATGAAATGAAAAAGTCTTTATTAAAGAAATTGTACAGCTGGCGATATTGGAACTACAAAGTCTTCTCTTACACTAACCTAATTCATATACTTATGCACGTCACTTTGTTAATACTTGTTTGAAATAGAATGTAAACATGTGCCAAATTACAAATATTCAGTTTTCTTTCGGAATACCTTTTCAGTGTTGGCTATTTCTTATTGAATTATGACTAGAAGATTCGAATCTTTACAACTAAGCATCAACAGAATAGATGTAAAGTTGTATGCTTGGCAGATTCAATGTAAGAACGAGGCAGAGGTTAGTTAATTATAGAGACATTGTAACTGTTATCACGTGCGGTGATAACAACAGCTGGCGACCTTGCCGGTACAATGTACAATTGTCGTGAAATAAAATTAATTTTTTTCTTACGAAATCACTCTAGACTGAAATATTCAAATTCTGTCCACTGTGCTACAAATTTTTCACTTCAAGCATTATTTGGGGCATTATAATTAATCGATAAGGCTTATAATATGATGGTTAATACAAGTAAACTGTAGGCTATGCCTGTTTTTATAAAAATATGACTGTTAAAAATATACCCTATTAAAAAAAGACCTCAAATTAAACTGGTTCAGGCAGGATTTTCATTTCGCATATCATATTTTTAAAATCATTCTTAAAAATTGGGCCTATTTTTTCTATTTATTAATTTAAAACATTAAATGAAGAAAACACATCACATGTAATATAGTTTAAATATGAATGTAGAACGTAGCCTTTATTTTATACAAATATTTTCAGTAGGTAATTTTAATTATATAGGTAATGTTTACGTAGTGTTAGATAAAGTGAGGAGTGTTTTGCGTCCTGATATTTCGAAGACTTGTCCAGTGGGCCCTCCCCATCAAAATATTCATGGAGGGTTTCCCAAACGCCACGTGCCGGTCGGGCCAGCTCACAGCTGCACTGTCGAGTCACAACTTCATCGATCGATCTCAACAGCTGTGAGCTGACTGCCAGCACAGCTGTCCTCTTGTCCATTGTTGGTTCCATATAGCGTGATTGTGACATATTTAGTCCAGTAATCAATAGTACGGTAATGGAGCGAGCTGACTAGGTGAAACTATAAAGGGAATGTTTAATTCAATTTTAGCAATCGAAGTAATCGTTCAGAGAAACGAACGAATAACTGACATTTTTTTCAACCTATGCTGCTTAACTACGATAAACTCAATAGAAATCAAAGAGATGGGTTGGTTTAGGAAATTTAAAGGCACGGACTTCTTGAAACAAAATAGACATATTGTTAAAATTAAACGAAAATTAAAATAATAGGCATAGCCAAGAATTTAGAAAAAAACTGGTCCGGTAAACGTAACTTCATTCCTAACCTCTAAAGCTTATTTTTAGGTGCTCAAATAAAATAGTGAGTAAAATTTAAATTGTTAAGTGTAGTTGAATTCTTCGTCATATGCAATAAACTGAATTTCATTAAGTACAGTCTAATTTGATAGAGGAATCATTTCTAACGCCAAGAATATTTTATAAAGATAAACCATTCACTGAAAATTCGAAAAGCTTTCTCTAAATCATTATAAAAATGAAAAGGTAAATTGGAAATGTGCCAACACAAGAAATGCCTCTCACTTGTCACCTCCTCCGCTTTGGGCTATTTCTGAATCAGTTTAAAAATGAATACCGTAAGCAAATAAAGTATTCTACGCACGGTCACGATGATCTCATTGTTTGGGTTAGAGTACTAAAGTTGCAACATCATTAAAGAAAATAACCTCTAACAAACCATGTCAGTTGCAATGTTCCCATTCGTCTTAGAATATTTTTAACTAGAATAAGTTTTAGTATCATTATGCATACGTATATTGTAGATTTGTCAACCATTATGAAGAAAAATCACAACAAACTAATTACCTAATTGAATGAAAAACAATATCAGGTAATTAAAATACTAGACTGAATGTGACAAGATATACAGCTAAATCAAAGCCTTCTAAGTGTCTACGTGTTGCTTAAAATAGATGACATTATTTCATGCGACTTTTTGAGCTGCTATATTTTTTACTGCACTGTGACTTACTGATAACTGAAAGGCTATGACATAAAATGTATTCCTAAAAGGTTTTTGAGAGTAGAAAATAGGCCTACTAATGGAAGATGCTATTCCGATGCACCGGGCATTGCATTGATCACTTACCTGCAATTCGAAGAACCGCCCTGTCCGCCGGGTCCAATTGGAGGATGCTGAGGGGTTTGTCCTTGGCCCACTCTTTGAGGCTCTGGTCGGCATCGAAGTCCATCTTGTAAGTCCTATCCATCTGGGGTCACCATCGCACTGCACTAAACCATTTGAAAGACACTACACTCCTAGACATACCCTGGAAAGCCGGCAGAAGTCAGGTTTTGAGAGACAATAAACTGAGCTAATATTTGTTAATGTCATAATCACACAGAGTAATAACCTCAAACACTCGCGTTATCATCTCGGGAGTAAACAGATAACGGAAATCACGGCGCACCTAGGCAGTCAGTTTGTTTTAAGCCCAAACCTACGAACTTCCGCTTAGTCGTTCGTCGCTACCACTACAACACTGCCTGAGGCCGGCGAACACTTTGTTTACAAGACTAGGTCTGCTGGCGTACGCCGGTAGTTGCAGAGTCTGCCGCCGACAGCGCTAACTGCTCTGCGATCAATGACGGGGCCGGGAATACCAAGTCCAATCACTCACTCCCTCAAGTGACTAGGCAATCGTCGATACCTACGGCAATGCTATATTTACAATGTTACATATGTATGCGTTTAAAATGGAGCAGGTGTTGTGTTCAAGCAAAAATTAATAATTCATATTTATTTAATCAAGAAATATTTTGTTTTAAAAACTATTGCTTTCTTGATACAAGAAGTAAAACAAACTCACTGGGAATTAATAACTTCCAGGTTATGTTTTCATCCACAAAAACTCCTGTAATCAACTGAAAAAAGCTAATTAAAAAAAAAACTAAATTCGCATAAATTGTCACTCATATTTTTATAAACGGTAATAACAGTTAATTCTACAATCTTGTAAACAATTCATTAACATAAAACACGTTTTGATTTGACGGTTCAAAGATAACAGCACAACATCTCCATCTAAACAGGTCTAGCAGCCGACACTGACTGGCCCTCTTGCCGGTGACGTCACAGCCAGTGGTGCCAACATCTACCAGCTGATCGCAGCGTGACCACGATATTGAAGAGGCCGTGGATGCACTTTATTGTTGCACAGCATTCATCTCTTTTTGTAGATGAACAGCATTTTACGATTTGTTACAGTAGTTGTTATATGAATTAAGTAACTAACATCTCAAATACAACTTGATATTATGACCCTGAATTTTACTGTGCTTTCTACGTTTCATTTGTACAATTATTAATTTTTAGCAGTTTATGAAAACATATTTATAAAATTTATACATGACTTATATATGACTTTTTTTTTAAATATGTGATATATTTCATAATAATTAATCTCACTAAATATACAAATTCTCGTAAATTATTATTTATATCATTACCGAATCCATTTTCATTCATGAATATGTGCTGTTTAGTGTACGAAATAAATGGTGCATGAACTATTTTTTAGAATTACCAAACTTAGAAGATATGTAGAATTTTCGACAGATAATGTCTGACTCCATGATGAAAAATTGAGTTGATTTAAGAAAACAATTACTCCAGAACAACTTTAATCATTTTTGATTATATTTCACAACACACAGATTACTACATATTATGTTATGAAGAAATACACAAGGAGTAGTGAATAATAATAATATGAATGATATCTATTGAACAAGTAATAATCGTTGTAAGGTTGGCTGACCTACCAGGAAACAATAAAGATGTTTGTGACGGATGTGGAGGGCTAGGTTGATTTGGAAATCAATAAGACAACAATTTATTTTCCTTTCACTCAAAAGAAACCTGGGGGTTTCACTAACAACTTAAAACATGGTGTGTTAACCTGAAACAGTTGTTAATCATTCATTCAATTTATTAATCAATGGCTGTATATGTTTCTAAAAACACAAGAAACAAAAATAATGACATCATTTTATGAAATTTTTTAACTATAGTAATTTATCATAGAAGTATATTTCATATAAATATGAAAAGGATATCAAGTAATATAAAAACAAACAATGAAGAAAATTACGTAAGTTTGTTTGTCATTATAATTTAAATTAATATTTTTAACATGTGTTAAGTAAGTTTAAAAATGTGTTATTTATTTTAGCAGCTGATGTAGGTCCTATATACATTATAATTATTCCGGTGTGGATTCATTAAAAGTACATTTTTAATTTTCCATTGCTGATTAAATTTAATTACAAGCCTGATACTCAGTTCTCCTCCCTAAACAACATCCAGACCATGACTACCAACCAACACGGACACCCCAGACTCTCTAGTAGTGTCCACGTCGAGAACACCTATAAAGAACCTATCGCCTACAATAAACGACACCATGTTAGGTCAGATCACACGACCAGAAAGAATTGGGTTCGAAGTCGTAAATTGTCACACACACACACATATATATATATATATATAACTTTATTGAGGGTTTATCATTAACTTTATCATTAATTTTTTCGGTTTGTAATATGGTATCAAACTTTGAAATGTAGCCTACTGCTTGTGACAGTCATAATTCTTTCCGCAAGATTTGTTTCGTGTTTTAATATTATTAAAATAAATTTGTACGTAATGAGGCAGTGAAAACCTGAATATATTGACAGATCATTCAATTAGGATATTGCTTTACTCCATGATATATTTTAAACAGAAAAGAATTGTGGAAAATTCAATCACTAATCAGACTCATGATTTCCAGTGAATGCGCCAAAGGCTAAAAACAAAATATTGCAAGATGTTTTTGTTTTGGTTAGCCAAGAGAGGAAACAGCTGGAACTTGCGTGGTATCTAGATCCATCTGATGCCTTGCCAACCTAACAAAATAAATTAGTTCGTTTATCAAGCCCAATTTTATTTTGAATAATAATGTAATGAATTGAGCCCACCAAGAAACCAAATACTGTATAACTAATTATAATAATATTTAACTAAACATTGATACTATCAAAACAACGTATAATATATTTATATATTTGGAAATATGTACTATTATACTACATAGTATATACTTCTAATACCATTCACCCACCCATACAGTGGTATTAACCCTCCCACTCACACATACACGTACAGTGGTATTTATCTCCAACTCAGGCACTCACACATACCCGTCCAGTGGCATTAACCCTACCACTCACACACACGTACAGTGGCATTAATTGATTTGGTATCCACACATTAACTATCTTTCAGACATGATCGAAAACATTCAAAAAGTTTTTAAAATTCCTATTTTATAAAGCTTTTGGGTTTTATACAAATTTAATTCCTTATTCTGAGTTACTGGAAATTTTTGAACGTTCTAGCGTGATTAAAAGAAGCAAATTAAATGCATTACTTTTTCTTTATAAATTATTGGATGGGAGCGTAGACAACGATGACTTAGAGTCAAAAATAAAGTTTACTGTTCCTCGCCTTGGCTCACCCAATACAGGTTTATTTTTTATACCTTTCTCTAGAACCAACCAAGGCTTTTACTTACCTTTAAATAATATGTGTCGACTTCATAATTTATACTGCCGGGAAGTTGACATTTTTTATGATTCCTTTGGTATATTTAGATCTAAATTGAATGGCAAAGTAAATACATTTTAAACACCTATGTTAATTGTTTCAGTTTACTGGTTTCATTGTTAATTTTCTATGTACTGTTCTTTGACTGCTATTTGTTGGTTGTCTGTTAATTTATTTAATTATTAATTATATTTAAACTATTTATAAATCAGTTTCAATTCTATTAATTATATTTTTAATTTATATAAATTATTATTTACTATATACATATAGGCTTTCTGTTGTATTGTGTGCTGAATGCTGTATTTGTTCATATGCACGATTTTATAGTTATATAGAATTGTGAGCTTTTATTTATTTCTTTTATTTTTAGAATTGTGCTTTTATGTAATTGGCTGTATGCTGTATAAAAGCATTCAATAAAGAATTTTGAATTTGAATTAACCCTCCCACTCACACATACACATACAGTGACATTAACCCTCCCACTCACACATACAAGTAAAATTGTGTTAATTATCCCACTCACATATACACGTACAGTGGCATTAATCCTCCCACTCACACATTCACGTACTGTGGTATTTACCCCCCAACTCAGGCACTCACACATACACGTACAGTGGTATTTACCCCCCAACTCACACATACACGTACTGTGGTATTTACCCTCCAACTTAGGCACTCACACATACACGTACTGTGGTATTTACCCCCCAACTCAGGCACTTATACATACACGTACAGTGGTATTTACCCTCCAACTCAGGCACTCACACATACACGTACAGTGGTATTTACCCTCCAACTCAGGCACTCACACATACACTTACAGTGGTATTTACCCTCCAACTCAGGCACTCACACATACACGTACAGTGGTATTTACCCTCCAACTCAGGCACTCACACATACACGTACAGTGATATTTACCCTCCAACTCAGGCACTCACACATACACGTGCGGTGGTATTAACCCTCAGACATACTCGTACAGTGGTATTTACCCTCCAACTTAGGCACTCACACATACAAGTACAGTGGTATTTACCCTCCAACTCAGGCACTCACACATACATGTACGGTGGTATTAACCCTCAGACATATACGTACAGTGGTATTTACCCTACCACTCACACAAACAAGTACAATTGTGTTATTTATCCCACTCACACATACATGCACAGTGGCATTAATTCTCCCACTCACACATACACGTACAGTGGTATTTACCCCCCAACTCACACATACACGTACTGTGGTATTTACCCTCCAACTTAGGCACTCACACATACACGTACAGTGGTATTTACCCTCCAACTTAGGCACTCACACATACACGTACTGTGGTATTTACCCTCCAACTTAGGCACTCACACATACACGTACAGTGGTATTTACCCTCCAACTTAGGCACTCACACATACGCGTACAGTGGCATTTACCCTCCAACTTAGGCACTCACACATACACGTACAGTGGTATTTACCCTCCAACTTAGGCACTCACACATACACTTACAGTGGTATTTACCCTCCAACTTAGGCACTCACACATACACGTACAGTGGTATTTACCCTCCAACTTAGGCACTCACACATACACGTACAGTGGTATTTACCCTCCAACTTAGGCGCTCACACATACACGTACAGAGGTATTTACCCTCCAACTTAGGCACTCACACATACACGTACGGTGGTATTTACCTTCCAGCTTAGGCACTCACACATATCCGTACAGTGGTATTTACCCTCCAACTTAGGCACTCACACATACACGTACAGTGGTATTTACCCTCCAACTTAGGCACTCACACATACACGTACTGTGGTATTTACCCTCCAACTTAGGCACTCACACATACACGTACAGTGGTATTTACCCTCCAACTTAGGCACTCACACATACACGTACAGTGGTATTTACCCTCCAACTTAGGCACTCACACATACACGTACAGTGGTATTTACCCCCCAACTCACACATACACGTACTGTGGTATTTACCCTCCAACTTAGGCACTCACACATACACGTTCAGTGGTATTTACCCTCCAACTTAGGCACTCACACATACACGTACAGTGGTATTTACCCTCCAACTTAGGCACTCACACATACACGTACAGTGGTATTTACCCTCCAACTTAGGCACTCACACATACACGTACAGTGGTATTTACCCTCCAACTTAGGCACTCACACATACACGTTCAGTGGTATTTACCCTCCAACTTAGGCACTCACACATACACGTACAGTGGTATTTACCCTCCAACTTAGGCACTCACACATACACGTACAGTGGTATTTACCCTCCAACTTAGGCACTCACACATACACGTACAGTGGTATTTACCCTCCAACTTAGGCACTCACACATACGCGTACAGTGGTATTTACCCTCCAACTTAGGCACTCACACATACGCGTACAGTGGTATTTACCCTCCAACTTAGGCACTCACACATACACGTACAGTGGTATTTACCCTCCAACTTAGGCACTCACACATACACGTACAGTGGTATTTACCCTCCAACTTAGGCACTCACACATACACGTACATTGGTATTAACCCTCACACACACACGTACAGTGGCATTAACCCTCCCACTCAGGCACTCAACATACACGTACAGTGGTATTAACCCTCCCACTCAGGCACTCACACATACACGTACAGTGGTATTTACCCTCCCATTCAGGCACTCACACATACAAGTACAGTGGTATTAACCCTCACACATACACGTACAGTTGTATTAACCCTCCCACTCACATATACATTTATATGCTAGTTAATAGTTATATATGTATTTTTAGCATTTATGTTTTATTTTGCTACTCAAATTGTCTCAAAGTAATGAGGATTAGCTAATTACTTTGTCACATTACGAACTGAGGCCTAGGAACGAACGGTTCAGTCTAAATACAATGACAGAAAGTGAACAGATGTTTTGACTTAATGGGATCGAACGAGATGTTTTACATTGACGAACTGTAAAGACTTGTGTGTGATTGTTCTTACGGTATTCGGGTTGGGCTCGCTACAAGTTATTAACCTCATTCATATTGTACAGTCAACAAGGCTGGTCATTTGCTGGCTGCCCTCCAAAACTCCACCCTTGTTTTAGGGTCTTCTGTCCTACTCCATCCAAATATCCTGGAGATTCCAAGCTAAATATTTTACCACAGAGCATTTCCCACATTTTGCGTTAGATAAAAGCAGTTCGGTTTATTTGAAAATCAAAATTCTACCGTTTACGTTAAGTGTTAAGATCGTTAAAAATTATTTCTAAAACCATGTGGTCATAATTTGGACCGGTTAGCTAAAAAATTGTATAGTCTTGTCAGTTTTGTTTCATTTTCTGTTGTCTAAAGTAATAACTTCTAGACATTTGATATTCTAACATTCTAAAGAATTGTTTAGGTCCACAGGGTCCGAAATGATACGGCGAGACCGCTTTGTGACTACTGACTGTTTTTACTTTTATTTAGACTCACTGACTAACTATTTACACAATACCAGATACTTGCAGATTTCAATACCAGACAGACACTATTTTAAGTCTTGAAATTAAACCGTTATTACAGTACGCCTTTCCAGTGCCTTGAGTAGTTGTATAAAAGGACAATCTGAAATAATACCTCTCAAAATAGATATTAAAGATTTTCTTATCTTCCACCACCCATACACATACAGTGGTGTTGGTAACTTTCCTACTTCCAAGTGTTGTTATAGTGTTCAAGATTTTGTTGGTGACAGTCAGAGTTATAAAGTTGTTGTAAGTTAGCTCATATAGCTTTTTTGGTTGATTATTATGGATAAGATTTTGAGTTATATTCATATTTGTTCTGTATATTGATTGACTGATTTCATCTAGTTTGAATTGTTTACATAATAAAGAACGTTTGATTTGATCTACAATTATTTAATGTCACTTAACACACTCGAGTTTGTGTTCACACAATATCTGTCACTGTTAAACACTGTCATTTGACTGTCACTCACTCCAGGCCGAAAACCAGAGATTCGCAGTGCAAGTCTAGAAGGTTCTGGGGCTATAGTCGGGATTGTTCTGGAATAGTGTTCTAGATCCTAATGGGTGCCATTCGGGGAGGTTCCGGCTCCACCTACAGGTAAATTAACTGCCATTCTAGCACCATCTAATTTCGATGATTGCTGTGATGTATGATAGTATTCTGAGTGGTCTTTTCTAACCCCTAAATCTGTATTTCAGTGCATTTGCTAATCGTGACTAGTATTGAACCAAATATCTAGGACTGAGAATTTGCAGTTAGTCCCGATATTGGAGTTGTATCCATAACAGCAATGTTAAATGCGTTGCGGTTGGTAGTGTGACTTAATATTTGTACAATTACTGTATGCATACAATTACTGTATGCATAGAACGAAAGTGCGTAACATTTAGTAAGGTATACAATTTTTATTGTTAATTTGTATATTCATAACAATGGTAGACTGATAAACTAAAATTCACAATTTTATGGTGACCTCTGTAGACCAGAATGCTCACTTCTAAAGAAGTGTTTAATTACAGTTCCACTGACGGTGACCTTCCTCAGGTGTTCATCTTGTTGCAGCCATTGTTCCATTACCTTCCCAGTCTTGCAGGAAGAAACAAATTACGGAAACAATTTGTATCCTTGTTATATTTCCGTTTCCGGTTAATTAAATTAAAGTATATTTCTATCTAATTAAAAAAACCATATATGTTCATGTTTGAGATTATTTGCGAGCGTGCCATAAGAATGGTAATAGATCTAGTTTCTACTATATATTTGTCTTTAACTATTTTTTTTTTATTTCGAATGACGAATGCAAGTGAGCTGATGGACTTCTAAAAACATCCGCAGCAGTTCCTTCAGGCATCATGACAAGTAGGAACATTCTGATTGCCGGTTACCTTGATTTATTATGAAATTAATATGCTCATTATCATGCCAAGTCATTTGTGTAATTTAAAATGGTCGTTTTCTAAACTGCCAAGCCACCGCTGGGAAGTCGACAGACCTGTCTGTGGTAGACGTACAATCTTACCGTCAGCGGGCTGAAACATGCTGTACATTCCAACTGTACAGTTCATGTTTATTGTCATAATGAGTTATAGTGAACTCAGTACGATTACAAAAGGCCAAATCTAGTGGACCAAAAGTTGATAATTTGAAATTTTTAATTTAAAATCTTAAAAAATTACGTTTAAGCGTTTACAAATTTAACTGTAAATACTCAATTGTTTACAAAAATCAACTTACGATCCACTACAACAGTTCTTTACCTATCAAATAACACTTCAATTATTGTGATATGTTCATTATTACGGACCGAATCCTTTAAATAGAAGGCCTTTTTTGCCGTTTCTCGTAAAGCGAAACGTACCCTTAATAATCCGAAATTAAACTCCGGAAGGCTTGACATGTTCAAATGTGGTGTGTATTGTCCTAACCCACAACGTAAAATGTCTAAAAACATCAAGAAATCTTAAAATTTCTAAACATAAGGGACCTACAGCTTAGCGTGGAATACGAACCACATAGTATTGTTCTGATTTTCTCAAACTATCAAATCTGATGCTCGGTACACTCCCTTGCTCAACAGGATTCGCTCTGGCAACTACCTCACGGACATCCCAGACTTCTCTAGTAGTATCCACGTTGATGGCAACCACTGAACGGACGTCATGTCGGTGTTTGACAACTGAGAACAGTTGCCTGTCACTTACAATCTCTTCATCTACATTTTGCTACCATACTGTTTCGCAAGGGTTGTTTGTATGTTCCGTGTCAGTGATACACAAGAGCGTCCATCTATATGACACAGCCCATAATGCAGTGTCATTCTGTGACAGTCCCACCTACTAGGCCACCCACGACGGACGCATGTTGGTGGAAGTCCAAAAAGTGCAACGGCAATACAACATCGGGCAGATCGGTCAAGGCTTCCACGGCTAACGGATATGCGCTCGATCGATCCGACAAGCTCTCTATCCACTTCCAAGGTCACAACAACGAGGCTTGTACATACTCTATTGTTGCGACCGTAGTTAAAGGCATTGGTCAGGACACACCTGGTAGCTTCCTCTACCATTTTGTGAAGAAACCGCATAGAAAAAAGAAAATTTCAAATCTGTGGAAAAAGTTCTATTTAACGTTTCGATTAATGTAACCGAAATCTGTTTCAAAGACAATTAAACTAAAGTCACTCTAAAGAACTTATAAGGAGGTTGTATAAGAGTCTGCAGAGTTGGTCGTCATATTGGACTGATATCTCATAAGAGCAATGTTAAATGCGTTACGCACTCTCATTTAACGATTTGTCGGTACATTATAAATGTTACATCCTTTAAAAGAGCATAAAAGTTACTAGTGAATCCGATATTAATTTTCAAAAAATATTTATTATTCATAAAATAAAAATGTTGAGTATTAGTCTATGATTTTTATGGAAATAAAACACTGATTCATAAAAATACAAACTCATTCAAACGATTTAAATTTATAATTTCCTAACAAATTGTTAAATCACACAATAGTGTACTACACTTAAAATTGCTCCTATTGGTTATAAATCCAATATGGCGATACCTCTGCAGACTCCTAAATTTAATATGTATAATTTATTCTATACTACAGTGATGAAAATTTTAATAGTTCATGCTTCTAAACCATAAGAAAACAAACACAATCTTCAGTGTTATGGTCCACTAGATTGTCCTTTAAAATATCTGGTGGCGCAGTGCTGTAACCCAGCTACTTGGGGACAAAGTGTTTGGGAGATTGTAGGCGATAGGTTCCATCCTCGGTCCTCTTAATACCGTACCACGTCGTCCGCTCAATGGTTGCCATCGAGAAGAGAAGTCTGGAGTATCCATGTTGGATGGTAGTCAAGGTTCAGATGTTGTGTATGGGAAAGAATTGAGTGTCAGACTTGTCAGTTTGCTGAAAATCAGACCAACCCAATGTGGTTCGGATTCCACGTAAAGCTGTTATTGGGCTATTAATAAGTACTATAGGGCTAATACTATAGGGCTGTCTACTTTTGCAGCGGTAACTTGCAGTTGGAGAAACAACCCCCTTTCAGTTACCTACGATGTGTGTCACAGCGCCGTGACCCAGGTAGACGCAATACAACATCATAACTGTACTGCGGGTGTTGCCTGCACAACAATTACTACGGCGCTTCATGCCTGTCTAAGAATTTGAAGTAGATAAATACAAAACGTTTTGTATAGATATTCATGACTATAACTTATGTCACACCTATATCATATTCCCTGGTGATTGGTCCACGTGATTAGCTGCAGGCTAATTATGTTACAAACAATTATAAACACCAGACGAAATGCCGGTAACAATTTCGTAAAAACATAATTATAATACCATTGCTTATAAACGTTATACTCAATGATAATAGAGATCTTGCATTGTTCAGTCAATAATATCCTTTATTGTGTTATTAGTCACAAAGAGACTTCATCTAATAAGAATATTTGTGCCAGTAATGCGATTATCCATAAACCTGATGCCAGCCTTACTCAACGTTTGTTCTTACCTTTCGTATCAATGAATCAAAGTGCAGTAGTACAGGGTTTTTGGGAACCCTTTAGCCAAACTCTGGGATTTATTTTTGTATATGAAAAAAGTCACATTCTTACATATGAGACGCCGGCACAACGTTGTTGGTATTTTAAGGCGAATATGAATGGTTATATGAGTGTAGTAAGAGTGTAGTCTGGTTACTATCTGAGTTCAACTGTTCCTCAGTAAGGGCAATTTATTAATAGCCCAACAGCCAGGGCAACTAAGGGACCTACAGCTTTACGTGGAATCCGAACCACGTAGTGCTGGTCTGATTTTCAGCTAATTGACAAGCCTGATATACCAGTATGGTCTGTTTCGCTTCGTTAACCGTCTGTCTGTATATTTGTGATTTTTACACAAAAAACAAAATATCTCAGGTACCTTAAAAGCCACAGATTTCAAATTTTAGTGAGGTCTGCTAGTACAGCTGATTTAAACTGTATTACATAGTTGATTTCATACACAAATATTTGTAGGTGTATATAATCAAGAATTTAATCTACACTAAATAACGCTTCCCAACTACCAATAACCGCTGATAATTTTAGAGTCAACAATTTTTGCGTAGGATGAAGATCCATCGGTGTGTGTAAAAAAACCAATGGTAATACTAAATCATATTTCTAATAACGGTATGTATATCCTATATGAGGGGAGGGGAGATAATGCTCGCGTGCACAAAAAATCTATAAAGCTCCAAGTAACCCCTGAGTAGTTCCAGACGAGCAACAACTCTGGTAGCTGGTCTGTCACGAATTTGCGATCTCCCAGCTATGACAGCTACCACACATAATCTTGGCCCAGTAACGGAAAGAAAATGTCCATACGTTATGTGGGGGGGGGGGGGGATGATGTTGCTCGCGTCCAAAGAAAATGTATAAAGCTCTAAGTAACCCCTGAGTAGTTCCAGACAAGTAACAAATCTGGTAGCTGGACTGTCACGAATTTGTGATCTCCCAGCTATGACAGCTAACACACATAATCTTGGGCCAGTAACGGGAAGGAAATGTCCATACGTTATGTGGAGGGGGAGAGTGCTTAAACCCGAGTCTCATCACTATGCCGCAGGAATTCTGATGTCAAAAATCAATATTTTTCTGTTTCGAAACCTATACGTTACGTACACCTTTTTAAAATTCTTCTTTTGTGGAATGTTCTTCTCTCCCTTGTATGCATAAATATTGCCATTGTCAGGTGAGTGGTAACTGAAAAAAGTGGAGTGTGCCCGTTCCCTGACTCCAAATTTTTGAAGTTATAACTATAGTAGACATAACATCGTTTTAATCTCATCGAATGTGCAGTTTATCATTCATTAATGTCTTCTATAGGCCTACTTCTATAGGTCTACTTCTATAGGTCTACTTCTATAGGCATACTTCTACAAGATATTGTTTAAGGTAGCGCCGCTGTTGAGTCGATATTCCAGTGATAGGGAATATACAACCTTACCTGGGCTAAAACTCTCCGTTCTATTTCAATTGTACGGTTCGTATTCATTATTGTTATCAGTTATAGTGAACACTGTATGATTACTAAAGGTCCAATCTAGTGTATTGTAAGTTGATTTTATAAGTATTTTAATGTAAAATCTTCAAGATTGATATTTAAACGTTCATATATTTTACTGTAAATAAATTTAAAACTTACTCAAATTTGTACTAATCAACTTATCGTCCACTAGAACAGATCTTCACTCATCAAATGACACTTCAAGTGTTACGATACAAACATTGTTACGGACCGAATCCTTGAAGAGTAAGCCTATTATTTTGGAATTTTCGTGAAGCAAAACGGACCCATTTTTGAATCAAACAGTTTTGGCTACTAGTGAAACTGTATCCATTCAACTATGATTAAGTACATAACACAAAATAGTTTTCTTTCATTGATATGGGCCTGCAGGCCTGTGCGTGAACCTTATTCAATAAGTGAAGTACTGATCGTTAGCTCAGTTGGGGGTTCTAACCTTAGAACTTTCCTTCTGCAGTCCGAGGCGTTAGCCACTGAGCACCGGCAATATAAAATTAATCGACAAAACCGGTTTTATTTATAATCAAACTGTAAGATACCTAATTGCGCCCGAGATAATTGTTGTATGTAGTTTATAAAGTATAGCCACTTAGGAGAGAGTACCGTTGTACTTCATAGATACAAATCTGCATCAGTAACCAGCTCTAACACAAGCATGCGTTGGTCCGTTGAAGCCGGAAATCACCGTTGCCCGCTGCCCCAGGCTGAATTGTTTAAGCATCGACATCCCAGTAATTCCAAGGTGGAGTTGGCTTGGCCAGCGGGGGGCGATAAATATGGAAACGGACAGTCTGAGTGCATTGTGCGAACCGGTTTGAACCACATTCATCAATAAGCTAAATAATCAGTGCTATGAATAAATAACTACGTTAAGAAGAAATTAAATGACGTTTCACTACATACTTTCGTCAAATTACAATTTATCAAATGATGTACCGACAAAAACAAAAACATTCTATAAAAATGGTCATAGGTAATTTTAACACAATAAAAAATAAAAATAAAATAGCCTGAAACAGAATTCAGACATTCTTTATTGACAACCGAATAACACTGCAAAATAGCGTCAACAATAAATTACATTAGGTGATTTAAAAAAACCTAAATCAATTGAATATGGTAACATTAACACAGTCAGAATAATTAAAATAAGACTAAACCTTGTGTTACTTCTAAATTAAACTACAGCTTATACAGGTGGCCATTCACCTTAGTTTAAACCAGTTTGATCAGAGCACTCAACAAAATCCCTGTAAGCCCGCTGCATCAAAAACATCTTAACCTCCCTCTCAAAATTCGACCTTGTTTTTATTTTCATAGAGGCTGGGAGAGCATTGTAAAGTTTATTGCTACTGTGCGCGTGTGCATGTCGTATGATACTTCATATTTCTACGAAATATCAGCTAGGGGATTGAGGTCGGGGAGGGGGAAGGCCACGGCCTTGATTGGAATGCGGAAAGCTCGTCACTAGGTTATCACATCGATGATTATCAGTCGTTTAAATGGCTTAAAGGGATTTAAATGTCCACGCCCGTTATTACATTATTCTTTTATGATTAACAGAATAATTTTAACTTTTATTAACAGAATAATAACATACACCAAATTGAAATTACAAGTTTCAGATTTTGTTGTACCCATTACCAAGACGTAAAGGTAAGCGTGTACTGCCTCGACATCAATTAGCAAAAATACGTAATTATTTACCCAACATTTATAAAATACACTGCACGTGTATGGGTGGGCGGGTGAATGCCACTGTAAGTGTATGAGTGGGCGAGTAGGTTAATGCCACCGTGCGTGTATGGGTGAGCGGCTGGGTCAATACAACTGTACGACGTGTATGGGTGGACTAAAGAAATTTCTGGACTGTTGTCAATGACAGTGTACGTTTACACCGAGCGGTGGGTGGGTCAATTACACCGAGCGTGTATGTTGGATGGGTGGGTTTATGACAGAGTACGAGTACATGCGGGTGGGTGGGTCAATTACACCGTGCGTGTAAGGGTGGATGGGTTAGTTTATGACAGCTTACGTGTACGGGCGGGTGGGTAGGTCAATGACACCCTTCGTGTACTTTTTAGAGTTTAAATCCGGTGGGGTTCACAGGCAATGTCACCTGATATTTGACTTTTGGCAAGTGCATGTGCATAGAGGCCAGTATTATTATTTAAATTTCAATATAGTAACAGGTGAATATGTTATGACTAACAATTTATGCTTAAGAGTATATAAATAACAGATAAGAGTATGAACCAGTTCATTTTTGTACAAACCTGGCTTGCGCAAACCAATTTGTGCAAACGGTTTGAGCGTGTTATGTGTTCACTGGTTTAGTTACCTTACTATTAATAGCAATGTAAAGAATGAAAGTTATGTTAATAGCTAATGAGTGAGTGTGTGTGTGTGTGTGTGTGTGTGTGTGTGTGTGTGTGTGTGTGTGTGTGTGTGTGTGTGTGTGTGTGCGTGCGTGCGTACGTGCGCGTGTGTGCGTCCGTCCGTGCGTGTGCGTGTGCGCGTGCGTGCGCGCGCGCGCGCGCGTGCGTGTGCGTGTGCGTGTGCGTGTGCGTGTGCGTGTGCGTGTGCGTGCTTGCATGCGTGCGTGCGTGCGTGCGTGCGTGCGTGCGTGCGTGCGTGCGTGCGTGCGTGCGTGCGTGCGTGCGTGCGTGCGTGCGTGCGTGCGTGCGTGCGTGCGTGCGTGCGTGCGTGCGTGCGTGCGTGCGTGCGTGCGTGCGTGCGTGCGTGCGTGCGTGCGTGCGTGCGTGCGTGCGTGCGTGCGTGCGTGTGTGTGTGTGTGTGTGTGTGTGTGTGTGTGTGTGTGTGTGTGTGTGTGTGTGTGTGTGTGTGTGTGTGTGTGTGTGTGTGTGTGTGTGTGTGTGTGTGTGTGTGTGTGTGTGTGTGTGATGCAAGGTGTAAAAAAATTAGCCTTGCTATTTTTTTGCGACAGTAATATTTTTCATCTCCGATATGGTTGAAACTTTGTACATATGTCGATACATCAAAAACTAAGTATGGAACCACTTCTGTTGCCAAATCGGGCAATTTAAAAAATATTTATAGGTCAAATTCTGAATTCTATATTATCCAAAAGTTAATCTATTAACTTTGTTATCAATAATTCAGTAAAACGAATGCCGTTTTCGAATTCAGTGTAAAATTCTACATAATAATGAGCGTTATAAGTCGCATTACAGAAAAAACCTGAGATTTGATAGAAACATTTTAAGGTGTTTTGACTATAAATACCCAAATTACTCTACTATTGATAACTCTGAAGATTGTAGCACATTTATTTATGAAGATTGTAGTCAGTTAGTAACCAGACTACACTCATCCACACTCATCCTATACTCATATAACCATTCATATTCGCCTTAAAATACCAACAACGTTGTGTCGGCGTCTCATATGTAAGAATCTCATTTCCTTCAGTTGAGTAATGAAACGAATAAAGCATATTAAGAAGATAATAAACATTTTCGCTTTTTTATAAAATTCTATAAATTTGAATAGGAAAATATTGAGTAGGCCCTATTAAAAATTTTTTCAACACTTCAATTCCTGCCTTCAAATGCGTCATCGGTAAACACGCATAATTCTTCTTTTTTTGTCGGAGGCTAAACATAATTATTCTCTTTTAAAATTGTGCAAAAAAAAAAAGAAAAAAAAGAAATAGCCTGAGCACGGACCATTGTAGGCTACCGTATGAATCAATGTTGGTAGGCCTAGGCTGTAGGTCCATGTTCTCACAGTGTTCCCCCCACTCCACCCACATCCTTGACCGATGGTAACACTCCTGCGTCCAACCTAGACCGGTTTTCTTCACCATTATAAATAATACAGATCTAGTATATTTATACACTACAAGTTAATATTGCCACGGCAAACAGTCTTAAATAAACGATATCGATTTCTTTGTAATGCAAACCTATCAACATACAAAATATGAATAGCACAACTCAAAACAACCACCCTTTATAATTACCTCCGACGATGACAAATTGAGACAATAGTAGCCTAAGCTATACCTTGGCTTAGATGGTTGGAATGACATTTCCCAAACTGCCAAGCCATCGAAGAGAGTTGATAACCCTATGGTACAATTGTTTGTGTTTATTGTTATAATGCGCAATATTGATCACTTTATGATTATTAAAGGTTCAATCTTCAATAGTCAAGAGTGATGTTTAAAGTTTCACATGACACTTCAAGTGTTGTGATATGATCATTATTACGGACCGAGTCCTAGAAACAGAAAGCTTTATTTTTGGCGTTATTATTGAAGCGAAATAGTTCCTTATAAAAGGTTGAAGAGGTTGAAATTAGAAAAATATTTTATATTTGGGCAACTGACTTTTTAAAACACAAAGAAAGGTGTGTGGTAACTAATTTAAACCTACAAATATCATTAAAAAGATGTACCTAGTTACGACTGTTGGATTGATTGACTGTTCACTTTTTGTTTTGATTGATGTTTGAGCCTAAAAAAGGGTCTTTTCATGTAATGTGTTGTTTGTCACACACGGAGAATTACTAGTAAAGAGTAGCAAAGAATATGCCAATGAAATTGTAAATTTGAGTACAGGTAGTAAAATTGTTAAAGTAATAGTTAATTATACTAATTAATGTATTCATCAATAGCCAATCGTAAAGATGTGGGTGAATTATGAGGGGTGAATGAGTTTAAATGAAAGGTGTAGTCATTGTTACTAATTAGGGTCAACTATTCCTTAGAGAGAGCCCAATAGCCAAGTCATCTAAGGAGCCATCAGCTTTACGTGGAATACGAACCTCGTATATTGGTCTGATTTTCAGATAACTTAAAGCCTGATACTCAGCTATCTTCTCACAAAATTCAGATTCTAACTACCACTCAACATGAACTACCCAAACTTCTCTACTAGAGTCCACGCCGATGGCAACCAGATAATTTTTTTTAAGTCAAATTTGATCAGATTTTGCCTCCGACACGGGACCAAGACTATCGAACTGTCGTAATGGCTGATGATGCTCCTCTGGAAGAAACAGAATCTGCCAAGGTACTTGGGATTTATCTTGATCGAGTTCTGACCTGGGACCACTACATTGATTATATCTGCTCTAAGGTAGCTTCCGGAGAATATGCTCTGCGTAAGCTTGCAACATTTTGTTTTTTGGGAGTTTTGAAAACTGCCTATTATGGACTTATATACCCGCATTTGTCGTATGGTCTGCGACTATGGGGCAGCCACTCTAAATACAAATTTGAAAGAGTGTTTAGAATGCAAAAAAGCAGTCAGAATTCTTTCAACATTAAATTCACGAGAGTCGTGTAAAAATGCCTTCAGGGAACTTGGAGGGTATCTGGACCCTTGCTTCGTGACCCTTCCCTGCCTTTATATTCTGAAGGTCACCTTGTACTGTCGTTTCAAGTGTGATTTGATCCAGGGTAGAGACTTACACCAGCACGACACTAGGGGCAGGGATAATTATCGAGCAAGGCGACACAAAATAATGGCATATGAACACCTGCCTTCACAAGCTGGAATCAAGTTTATTAATAAACTTCCTGAAGGCATTAAACAGATAAATAACCCAAAAAACTTAAAACTCGACAAGACACCTCCTGGTGTTGAGGGCATTGTACTCGGTTAATGAGTTTATGTTGTGTCGCTGGGATGTAAATTAACAAAACCAATACTTGATTCCTCTGCTGATATCCAAATCACAAGGTTTACATGCTTAACAAAATATGTAATATTCTAATGTCAAATTTTATTTATTATTGTTGTGTATTTATTTATTATTAATCATGTGACTAGTTTATATAAAGAGTATTCTTGACGATTGTAATGCAATTATTGTTAATTGTTCCCCCCTACAATAAAGATTTGAATTTTGAATTGTTCTGACGCTAATAATTGTTATCTTGAACTATCAAAACTCCTGCACAGTTACCACATGAAAACCTCATCTCATGCTTCTTGGTCTTGAAATCACTTAGAAAGACTTTAAATTAAGGACCAAAGGACTCGGAAAACCGGATTTTCCCCGGTTTTATAGCACTATAAAAGTTGTTTCGAGACGATTAAAAGTCCTGAAATTCAGATATTTAGTAAAGTAGCTACTATTTATTTGTTAAGAAAACCGTAAATGTTTGTTTCAACACATATATTAAGTTTCATTGGGGACGGGTTACGCAGGTAAATCTGAAAAAATTCTAATAGTTAAGTAAGCTATCACCAAGACAGAGAATTTTAACGATTTGTTCACCCTATTCTGAATACATATTATGTATCTAGTGGGTCGAAGTCGAATCCGTCCATCGCGACCTGAAATTCAATTCCTCCTACAAGATGACCGACCAATATCAGCTCTTCTGATTCTAGGTTGATCGAACGACTCTCGCCTCAAATCGTATTTAGTTCCCATCTGAAATTTAGCCCGGAGCTCGGTAACAGTTCTCAGTAAATTATGACGATGACCTGATGAAGACCTCCGTGCAGTTTCAACTATGACGTCATAGTAGGTGCAACAGCGATGCAGTCACCACCAGGAATAGTTGGCCGGTCAGTCGCCAGGGGCGCGGCAGTCGTGATCTGGTTTGTGTTGCGGTGACCTCACCAACACCGGACGTAATAATGAATTGTCCATAGAGGAGGCTGCGGGCGGTCCACACCTGATTGGCGATGGGGGGGGGGGGGAGACTCAAAGTACTGGATTTACCATCGTCAGTTGTGGATATAGTACTCTTCATAGGACCTACTCTAATTTTTTAAGAATTCTAAGAACTAAAACATTTATATATTTCCAGAGTCAAATCGTTACCATTCGGTAATCCAGAAGCAACTCCAAGAATGTTGTACCTTTTTGCAGCTTACCTTGGCATCTAGTTCCACTCCTGACCATTTTTTTTGTAACTATTCTAATTTGCTTCTAAATTACTTTTTCATTTTTTTTAAATGTGCGTTTACCTTTAGTACATCGAGCATTACTAGACTTTGGGAATAATTAGTTACATAATGATTCCTTCAAGGGTTTGACTATCCAAAGGTTTGAGATGGTGTGGTACACAAGGCATAAGGACTCATTAGTGGAGGAAGTAATTCGCAGTGTACACGAGGAAAGGAAACCAAGTTAATTTTACTGGTCATTTATTTGTAATTTTTTCTGTTGCTCAAACCCACAAAAAGTGTCTGTAAATAATTCACTTTAGACTAAGGATTATTTTTGTTTAGTTTAAAAGTTGGTTCCCTCGATGACGCATGACATCTTCTTGAAAACTTCCCAAACCTGTCATGATTACAATGTAAATGTAGGCTACACTATATTCATGTTTAAATTGAATATTCTATACTTTCGAATTTGCAAATTTATAGATTATATAGATAATACCCGTACTCATAACTTATACTATCAACATTCTTCTTGTATTAATTTTTTAGAAGCAAATTTTATTTTTTTCACTCTGATAATACAAACGTAAGAAAACAGTAATGGGGAATCCATAAGTACTCATACTGTAGTTGGGGGCACAAATCAAGTGACTGTCTATCCACTAATACTTCAAATCTTAAAATATTCAAATTTTTTATATGACCGTTATCATGAAAAAATAACTTTAGGCAAGTCGATTGCATTGATGTCCTTGGCACGAATACTAATTCCAAAAAGCCAACTGGGTCTTTTCCGAAACCTGTTGTGTGATAATTTGAATACAGATGGAATTGGAATGCAAAGTGAGATGTAAGAAAGCAGTCAAGGACAGCTGATCAAAACAAACAGGGTCCTGCCTCGTGCTGAAGGAATGTAGCATCTAGTATTTAACAGGAATTTTTTCAATTTAAACTTTTATATTTCAAAATCATTATATCAAAATATAATTATTGTTATATGCAAATGTATAACATGCACATGCGGAAACTAGGAGATACCGTAGGAATAAGGTTGAGTGGGTGGGTCAATAACACCGTCATGAATGAGTGGAAGGGTTTTGATATGAATGAAAAGAAAGTGTGTTGTATTATTTTGTTAGGATCGATATTTATATCTCAAAATAAGTATTGTTTCTAGTTTGGTTCATCTGTATGTAAGTTATAAATACGAGCAAGTGTGGCAACTTGAACACAGCCCCAACTCCACCTACACGATTTGGGATTCACATTCCACACAAAGCTGCAGGTTTCTTAGTTACCCTAGCTGCTGTGAAATTAATAAATGTCTGTATCAAAGGAACAGTCGATCTTGGTTAGTAACAATGACTACACTCGGCAAACTCGATCACCCCTCATGTTCGCACTATTTCGACGATCGGCGTTCAAGTGATGAATAGTAAAAATAATAATATTGAATAAATTTGGCATTTCTCTTCATTAGAGCAAGATGTTTTCGACGCACGAACAGAACAAAGTAGACTACTGTATATAGCCTACTATAGTTGTGATGTGCTGGATTTAGGAAGCCACGACAGGAACATTATTGGATTAAAATGTCATAAAAGTAATTAACATGATTTATAATACTGTGACGTAAGAAGAGGGACTTTGGTATGATTGTGATATTAACAAATTGAAATAAAAACCAGGGAAAATAGAACGAGTGTTTTTAGAGTGAACTGTACATACTATTAACTTGTGGCTGGACTAGAAGTGCAAAGAGAAATTCTGTACTAATAATAAAATAATAATGTACTAATAACTGTACTATAAATTTAATTGAAAATATATAACTGAAAAGGTGTGTAATACAATTTAAATAATACTAACTTAAACCCTTTATAAATATTTTACTTGTACTAAGTACATCTCAACTTCTACAAAATCATCTTCAGGCACTTTTTTGGTACAGTACTTTTATTTCTTTTTATTGATGCTGTTTATAATAGGCTATTATATAATTAAAACAAACCGAACAAACTAGAATACATCACAGTTTCTTCAGATAAGGGGAATAGTATTTATGAAAAAGATAACAACTTCGCTGCTAAACAAATAATTGCCATTTTAAAACCTGAGAAAGACGCAAGAAATGTAGTATTGTTTCTAAACGGGGGATAGGGATTTTTTTATTTTATGAATTAAAACAAAACAAAGTTTTTCTAAGTACTGTATCCCTACTTTGAAGGTGCCTGGATTCAATGTCCAACATACATTTAATCTATGCTCTTGCATTATTCATTCATCATCATTCATTGTCAGTAAGACGTTGATCGTCAAGATATGGACGAATATGAGGAGCGAATGAGTGTAGATGAACGATTGTAGTCATTGTTATTAACTAAGGTCGACTGTTCCTCAGAAAGAGCTATTTATTAATTGCCCAATAGCTAGGGCAATTAGGGACCTATGGCTTTACGTGGAATCCGAACCACGTAGTGGTGGTCTGATTTACAGCTAATTGACAAGCATGACTCAGTTTTTTCCCTATACAACACCTGAACCTTCACTATAGACAACCCAGACTTCTCTAGTAGTGTCCAAGTCGACGGTAACCATTGAGCGGACGCTGATGTGTCGTTATTAATGTAGATGGATGAAAGACATTTCTTTTACTCTGTAGCTACTGCTTACGTAGTCTAACTCACAGTTTTGTCCTATATAACATGAAACAAATAATTTATATTTTATTAACTCTGAATGTGTGATAAAGTTTATACAAGCTTTGTACATGAGTTCAGGGTTTTATCAATCGGATCAGGTCAGACATATTATTCGAAATAGATCTAGGATTTGTTATCAATATTCATAATTAATTTTGATACATTTACCTTATTAGCACGCTCTTCTCGAACATGTTAAACGATAAACCACAGTATTAGCCCATTCGGTATTTATGCGCTTTCTTGACGCCTCGCCAATCTTGACTTTTTTATTACCAGTGGATAGAATCAGGTCTATATTTTATGAGAATACACTTTTTATTCCGCAGAAATAACGTTTAATATAAAAAAAAGAAAATTCTAAATGTTTTAAAATGTCATGTTTCGATATATCTCCGTCATATTTTATTATATTGTGATGTATTTTTTCGTGCTGAATACGAATTTTAAAACTATTTTGGTCTTCGACAATTATTTCTCGAGATATTAAGAAAAAACTACGTTCGCGGCAAATCACGTATGGTGCTATGAACAATGTTAACTGGCCAAGAAAAACAAATTCGCACTATCCCTGCTGCAGTGACGGCCGGAAGGTCTTTACGGAGGCCAGGGACTCTAATTTAATGCAAATTATGAATTTTTGTTGGGTATTTAGACGATTGGGATAAATTAGGTTGTTTGGTTAGATAAGTAAAGAGGTGTATTTTTCGGGCCGAAAACTAATTTTATTGTGAAACAAATGATACATTCTTGTTCCGCAGTAAAAAAAAGTAAAATGAAAAATTTCAAATTAAAAAAAGTTGGTTTTTCCACCATCACATAAAAAAATTAGTTTTTCAATTTTTCGTTAAAAACGAGTTTTCCGCGGCTACAATCAACCTCCTCAGTCCTCAAGCGTTATAAACTCATATTTCACCACCTTTTCAACAAGAATGAAGAAATCGTATTTTCAGAGTCTAGAAAGTGCAATCTCACTCATTAAATTCGAATTTCTAGAGCCATCGAGCCATGGCTTATTTTTTAAATTTTTGAGCCAGCACAAGTCCGACTCTTTCTTGAAATAATTAAAAGAGCAAAGATTTAGGTTCCTTATCAACCTGACTTCAAATATTACTATAATGATTTTAGTATTACTATTAAATACTTTATATAATCGAGAAGTAAGTATAAGAATATTACATTTATAATCATATTTAAAGGTGACCTTTATACAATGGAATATATTAAGTTAGAAAGTTTGTTTTCAAAATATAACTAAAGGAAATTATTCCAAACAACGTTTTTCTGTATAGGTTATCTCAATTAGTTTACAATCATATAACAACACTTTCCAGATTAGTTTAAACCTTTGCTGCTTGTAGCGCTAGCTGCCGATGGGGTTATTCAGAATGCTACTAGAGTACGCTACCAGCTATTAACATTATGGATATTAATAAAGTAAGTTTTACCGTTTGCTGATATACAGTTCGTTTCGAATACCAAAATTTATAATAAATTATAAAGTATTACATGAAATTCAATATCTAATAAACAGATAACTGAAATAGACATTTTCTAACTAGTTCCGTGGTTTGCTGCTTATAGCGCTAGTTGCTGCAAAGCCAGTAATCAGACTTACCAATCACAGGTAATTTTGTGGGGTATTATGTTTTTTGAAATAACTATAGGCATTGATTTTACTATATAAGTATATCAATTATCTATGTATAGTAAAATCAATGCTATAGGTGATTTTTAACACACCAATATTTATATCATTCAATAATTGAATCGAATGATGAAGCTTGATTAAGTTTATTTTCAAGCATAAGGACCAAGGGGTGGGGAAAATATCAGAAATGTAAAAAATAAATTTCACCCCACTGGAAATTTTAAGTCCTACGATTTTCCATCACTGCAGACAGGTGATACACACTCAGCTAATTACGGGGTCAGCACACAAAGCGTGTAGAGGTGTTCCTAGTTTTATTTATTTCAAATACATCACTAAAACAAATAAATGTCAATATTTTATTATTTTCCTTGTTCTACATTTATACATATTTAATTGCAACAATTCCTCGATTAATTTTTTAAAGCAACTGAACAAGACAGTTTCACCGTACACTTTCCATATACTGTACATGTTCAAACCAGATTTATGTCTAGATACCATCGATTTATCCCAAAGATTAACACTACTTATAACAATATTAATGCAACACATTTTTACAAGATGGCAAAACTCAACAACATTATAATGCAGCCAAGAAAAATCAACAATATTTACAATGATATAGGCCTGATATCATTGTACAACAACATTACAATGATATTTATTGATATTGGCCAAGATAATCAACAATATTAGTTTAACAAACAAGCAACAGTGAGGCAACATGTCAAATATTATAAAATTGACATATAACTAAAAATATCATCTTACTTGGTAAAAGCAGTAATTTAATCCAAGGTTGAGTAACATGGGCAAACTAATATAACTAACAATGAGTAGACCTGAAGTCTAGGGTTTATAAGCATTAAAATTGACGTTCAGTTTATAATAACTTAAATAAAATACATGCAAATACTTTTTTATCACAATTTATTTCTTGTTATAACCAGGAGGGTGGATGAAATTCAGAACAAACATGCCGATCAATTACTTGCATATTGAATGTATTTAGCTGTGTATTGCAGGTTATTGTTAAACTCTTGGAATATTTTGAATTGTGTTAACTGTACAGATATTTTTGTGCTGAAAAGTCATCCAACCAATTACCAATCGAACAGCCCTTCGGAGGATTGGTAATCTACCTCCAGATGTTATTGATTTCTTTGGAGATTCTTTGAACTTATTCAGGAGGAAATTTTGACCTGGAACAATTTTTAATGTAAATTTAAGTAATATTTTTAGTTTAATCTAGTCTCCTTGCAGTAATAAATTATAAAAATAATAATAATAATACAAATTTGTTACAAAATGTCTTATGATATTTGTACTTTTTATTGTGTCTGTATTTTGTACTTTTTTTGTTGCAACTTTAGGGTTAGGCTTTAAGGATTGTTAATTTACCAATCATGTCTGTTAATTAACTTATAATGCTTTTAATTGTCGGTACTGGTGGCGCAGTGCTGTAACCTAGCTACTTAGGGACAAAGTGTTTGGGAGATTGTAGGCAATATGTTGGATGCTCAGTCCTCTTAATACCGACATGGCGTCCGCTTGATGGTTGCTATTGGCGTGGACACTTCTAGAGACATCTGGGGTGTCCATGTTGGGTGGTAATCATTGTGCGGATGTTGTGTCAGTATCAGGCTTGTCAATTAGCTGAAAATCAGACCAGCACTAAAGTGGTTCGGATTCCACGTAAAGCTGTAGGTCCCTTAGTTGCCTGGCTGTTGGGCTATTAATAAATTGCCCTTTCTAAGGAACAGTTGAACTCAGTTAGTAACCATACTACACTCATCCTACACCATATAACCATTCATATTCGCCTTAAAATACCAACAACGTTGTGTCGGCATCTCATATGTAAGAATTAAAATTGTTTGAATTTATAGATATTTCTCTCATATTCTTTAGATTTCTTCATATTTCTTGTTTTGTTAACTGTATCCTTCCAACTAATTGTTATTCTGCATCATTGTAATGCTTTTGTTAAAATATTTAATTTATGATATTTACAGTTATGAATTATGTTGGCATAACTGTTTACTGTTAGATTTTATTATACTTTTACTGTTGGATTAGTCTCTGGTTTTGTGTATAGGAAAATTGTTATTTTGTAACTGTATATTGGAGTGTTTGCAGTTGGTAGTATAAATAAATATGTTCGGCAGGTTATATATTTTTGCTTTTATTTTACCAAAATTCTTACTATTTTGGACCAAATGAGATCTTATTATTTTCTTATAAATGTTAGATTGACATTTTTTACAATTATTATTTTCAATATAAATCAGTTCAAATATTTAAATGTGTGACTAAACATCAAGAGAGTATAAATATGATATGATTTAGACCAACTCGACAGAACAATTTACTGTCAAAATAAAAATGTTAAACTTTGTAAACATTCAGTTATTTTTAGGTGTAATTTAGTCCTCACAGTCTTGTGTTGACGATACTGATTAACCAGTTCTTAGAATTTGCATTAATAAAATATTTGCTTTGAAATTGTTAATTAAAACGTATACTAAAGTAAATATTAATAAAATATTTAGTGTTTAACATACAGATTTACATTCCTACAATGACTCATGATACTGCTCTTCAAGTATTTATCACCGATTGGGTACATCCCAAAGGAAAGCGAAGTACTCAGGCATTGGCTGCAACACGGGTTTCTATTTCAATAATTTGGTCTGCAATAGTAATTGTATCACAACACTTGAGGTGTCATTTGATATGGGAAGAGCTGTTAAAGGGGACCATAAGTTAATTTTTTCAAAAGATTTGTTTACTGTTATATGTGAAATATTAAATCTCATCCTTGACGATATTAAATTGAAACACTCAAATTATAACTTTATGGTCCAAGAGATTGGACCTTTAATAATCGTACAATGTTTCTGTAGTTCATTATAATACATACACTGACGGAAAGATCGTATATCTACTAAAGTGCTATTGACTTCCCAGCAGTGGCTTGGGGAACGGCCACATTAACTCTTTAGATTTACTGTGACAAAGTAAGAATTGCTTATTTATTTATTCATAAGATGCCGATCTTCGAGATATGGGCGATATCGATTTCGAATGAGTTTGATATGTAGTCATTGTTTAACATATTTATACATTATTCATATGTAGTCAATGAGCAAATGTAGTCATTGTTACAAACTAATGTAACAATCATTCCTTACATAATGTTATTAATTAATAGCCCAATGACAAATGAACAGCTGGTGGTTATCAGCTGATCCCTCTCAAAATTTACTATGACTGATTGGAATCGTACTGAGATCCTTTAGCACATGAAGCTGGGATTGAACCAACTATGCCACCCACCAATTAAGACTTAGTTCATTAGTATTTCAAAGTCTTCTCCTTCACAGGCTAAACAACCTTTCCAACTAGTAATAACGTTGTATAGGTAACGGGTGCTTAGGTTCTTAATGCTGCCTTTGTGAACTGCAGTATTCACAACACCTACTCATGTATCAGCAGGAGTATAAGTTGTGTTATTTCACCGGTAAATGTAAGTGCTGTTAATTCAATATTAACACAACAATTCTAGAGACATGCACAAATATGTTAGGTAAATGCAGGGGGGGGAGGTGAATTTCGAATGAACGGCTGTACTAACTTTAGTTGACTGTTCCTAAGATAGAGACATTTATTGATAGCCCAAGAGCCAGGGCAACTAAGGGATCTACAGATTTTCATGGAATGCAAACCAAGTAGTTTTGGTTTATTTCTTAGATAACTGACAAGCCTGATATTCAGTTCTCTTCCTTACACAACATCTGGACACTAACTACCATCCAACACAAGACATCCCAGACTTCTCTAAAAGTGTCCACACCAATGGCAACCATTGAGTGGACACCGTGTTGGTATTAAGAGGACCACCTTCCACATATACATATTCATAGGCGATGAATGAAGATGAATAGGCGGTAGGTTCTACGCTTAGTCCTCCTTTAACGCTTACAATATCCACAACAACAATATCTCATATCAGCTGGATTAACAGCACAGCGCCACCAGTGCCGACGTAGCGTTCTCACTGAATGCTGGAACGCTTGAAGTGAAACAGCCTTTATAACCTACCTTCCTCCAGTAAGATTGTTTTAGGTTTGCAATACACAATGCATATTAATTTGATAAAAGGATTTTTATTTACAAAATCATTTTACACAACACATTAAAAACATCCTACGACCTATATTAATATTAAATAATATTTTTACAACTGTGACTAAACCTCTACATTAGTTAAAGCTATATAACAATGTACTGTTTGGAGTAACAACCAAGAATAAATAACGTAAATGTTATTTATTACTTATGTAACAAATTGGCTAAAATATAGTGGTTAAGTATTACCTAATTATAAATAATTTTACCATCTAATAATAAATAATAAAGCTATACGAGTTAAAGTAAGTTTCTTTAATTAGTTAAGCGTAATTTATTCTTTATTAGGCTACATATATGAAACTATGGTAGAATTGTTAATGTAATAAATGTGATGATGAAGAATTATGTAAATTAGAAAAATGTATAGCTAATTATAATTTTGTTGAACTCACATTTTTAAATTTTAGTGCTGGAATTGAGTTAAATATTAACATTGAGTATATCACATGAATAGCAAACATAACCCGATTTACGGTGTATTATCAGAGTAGTCATACTAACACAGCCTACAGATACCAGCTAGATAAAGGGTTGGTAGGGTCTCGGGATTGTCCGTTCTTCTGAGTAGGGAGATACTGTAATCTATTAGTGTTAACTAATCCAAGAGACTGGCCAGAAACAGGGTTTTCAAGATTAGACTCATAATAGAAAAAAGTTAAATACATTGTATCATGAATAATTTATATAGTTTTATTTAGTCTACTTAAGGTTTAGCATAGAAAATGTAATTTTCAAGATCTTTAAATTGTTATAGATGATCAAATTAAGTTTTTTAAAAAGATTTTATGAACACAACATAGTTAAACATATAAATAGTATATCATATATAAATAAAATAAGAATGACTTTAGGTTGTTAAAAAAAACCTAGTCATTTTTATTATGTTTGTATTGTATGTATAATAATTTTTAATATGTCTCTATAACAGTTTGAAGATCTTAAGAATGGCACCGAGTGTGCTGGAAACACGAGTACATCAAATGAAATATGAATTGATGACAATACAAGATATGTCACTTTACTCTCTACCCATTTCTCATAGAATACTGATCTGTGTGGAGAACTTATCAGATAGAATAAGGGGGAGAACCTGTACAGTACAAGGTTTACTGATAAAAACTTACAGTAAAGACGAGGTTTTTACTGTAAGTGACGTTTTAGACTGCTTGGCCACTGGCTCTCCCAAATTGCTCAATTCAAGTTGATAAAAAGGAATAAATTGAAATGATGTCCATAGATCTATTTGTACTTACAGAAGAATTCAGTAGTTGCCATAGCAGTATCAAGAACTGGAGTTGTATGTGATGACAGCTAATCCCAATATGGTTTTATGGTATTTTATAGTTAGACAAGTGAGGACCTAGGAAATTAAGAGACTGAGAGGTGATATATATGACATATACTTGACTCGACATATAAATAATAGAGACATGTGTTTGTTTGGCCACTGCTACTGCAGAGCTTACTTGAGAATGTAAATGTTGAGTCATCTATATTCCAATTACTTTGATATTTTTCTTCACGTCTTCTACTTGTGATGGTTTCAGAGCTGACATTCGGTGTGAATCAAGCTTTAAAGCAATTCAAGTGGCCCACTAGATTGGATCTTTAATAATCTCAGTGTTCACTGTAACTCATTACAATAATAAACACAAATTGTACAGTTGAAATAGAAAAGCATGTTTTAGTCCATTGACGGTAAGATTGCATGTCTACTAAAAGGCTCTGCCTCCACGTGCGATTTTTAGATGTGCTATAGTTTAGTCGCAAAATTAGAACCTACCATTTTAGATGCAGGCGCATCCACACACAATAGTTTTGCAACTGCGATTTTAAAGATGCAACATGGTCCAATCATCACTGCTACGCGACTGTTGCAGAAAGAAATTGCAAGTGGATGGCAGGCCTAAAGCTTAAATTTTCCAGCAGTGACTTGGCAGTTTGGGAAACGGTCACCTTAATAAGTCGCCATGACAGTGCTCCGCTCTAAGTAAAAACACTGTGAGACAGACCATTGACAGATGGTGCAACAAAGACAGATATAGTCGATGCACAATCTATCACACATACTGACTTGAAGGAGAAAACCGACTTCTGCTCTCTCTTACAATTCTTCTTTTTTTTTCAATTTACTCGCCACTGATCAATTTAGCATTTTCAAGCTCTGTGCCAGGCTGAATTTTTTATATGATCTGCACTTCTCACAGATAAATGTATTCAGTAATAAAAGAAAATGCATTTAATTTGATAAATGAAATATTTAAAACATCAAAATCCGTAGCAATGAGTAGCTAAGTTCAATAATAAATAACATCATACACAATATATAGACATACTAATAAGAAGCATTAATTACTTGAAAAGGAGTAATACTTACAACCACAAATTTAATTGACATATTTTACTTCTTGACAAGGATTTAAGTTCAACATTTAATATAGCAAATATGATTTATCTTTGGACTACTAACTAGTTTTAAATTAACACACTACAATATTTAACAATAATAGTTTAAACTTTATTTAGCAACTAGTATACATATTAAAATCATGTAGTTATTTTATCCAGCTAATATTATTTATGTTTTTTTGTACAGATACAAAAATCTAAAATGGTATGAAATAGTAAATTTTAACGTTTCCAGTTAAGTTATATGGCAAATTTATTTTTACTGTAAAACCTAATTAAGTCAGATACCTCTGACTCATCTCTCTAGATCAGTGTTTCCTAAAGAAATGATACGCAAGAGGGAAATATTTTCATGCAAGGAGGGAAATTTGATTTTGTAACTGGTAACACTATTCCAGCAGAAATTCTCGTAGACTAGTTAGTCAGTAATTAACCAATGTGAGTGGTTTTGTACTTATCTTGCTACAAATAAAACTTTTAAAATTACCCTTCAGTAATATGTACTTTCAAATCACCTAAAAAAGATAAAAACTTGCTGTTTGTAGGTGATTTAAAATAAATAATACTATATAAAAAAGTCATTGTGTGAAAAACTCAGTTTCTTATCAGAAAATCTAAAATGTTTAACAAACTATTTAAAATTTTTTATTTTTACAAATAATAAAACATTATCATTTGTACAAACGTTATTTCAAATAACATGGTTTTTATTTTTACTTTGGTCCATAAATATAAATTTTTCAAGAACCAAACCTAGCGACATATCATTCACAAAAAGAATCACATTAAATAAGAGTGCCTGGCTTCAGGGACTGCCTCCTGGCCATATCTCAGGTGAAAATACAGGATGTTTGAAAAAGAGTTATCCGATTTTAAATAGCTACATTAATTACAAAAAATATTTTACCCAAACATATTTGACATGAAAATACTAAAAAAGAATGAAGTTTACAAAAATGTATCATATATTTTTAAAATGTCCTTCATTTGCAGCTTGGAGAACATCTTGTTAATAGCTTAATTCGTCCCAAACTGTGCATAAGATGTCTATCGAAATTCATCTATCGACTAGACGTCATCCGAGCTGCAAATGGAAGGCATATTGAACATTTATAATACATTTTCATAAAATTTATTCTTTTATGACTATTTAAATGTCCAATACGTTTGGGTAAAGTCCTTGTATCTAATAAATATAGCTATCTAAAACCGGGTCATTCTTTTGAAACACCCTGTATATAAAAATTTGTATTTGGTGGTTAGATATTTAGTTTATAAACATCATGCATATTGCAGCAAACTGACACAAAATTAGTTTTTGTGAGTTATAATTATAGTATAAAAAATGTTTCAGATTCGTGTCTAAAGTAAAAAACAAAATAAATAAAATATGTTAACAAAATTACTGAAATATATCAAAATACCAATGTTGAATAATTAGTTTTCCAATTTTTTCCTGATAAAAAATATGATTTCTACGGAATAAAAAAGCACCTCCCATGAAAATACAGCCAGTCCTTGGCCCATTTAAGTTTTTCTATTCCGTTTGGTGAGTAGAAAATGCATAATTACCAGACTTCCTGATACAGACAAGAAAAGTATAAAAGGATAGGCGCCAGTTATAACATGTCACAAAATACCAATGTTATTAGTTGTGATACAAAAGAGTATTATACCTCACATCTTCGTTGAACTAAAAATTAACAAAGATACTGCCATGAGAAACTAATAAGTTGAAATAAATCATTAATTAACTGACTATTCTGAGTTTACAATAATTTTAAATTCAATGTTATTGCAGATTGTTTAAAGTGGTAGAGAAAATACGCGATTAATGTTTGTAGTAATGTACATTACTTTTATGTTGTAAAATTGGTTTCCTGTACCATAAGACTTTAGGGAAGAACACCTGCCATGTAAGGACAGCATTCTACAGTTTTGTTTGCTCAACCATAGACCCTGCAAAGCTGCGCTCCATTACCGTAGTAATTCGTAATTTATCCCACAAATGCGCTGGCACAAGTTACAGTCTGTACATGTTGTGGGTCAAGTGTCAGAAGCAAAAATGTGCTAAGTTGCTGTGCAACAAAATATTGCTACAAAGGCAACTAGGCAGGGAAAAACACATGTACCTTCAATCTCTCTTCTTTCTCCTGTACATGCAGCGAACAGTAAAACCAACTATTCAAGAATGTTGCAGAAAACGGGAACAGCAGATCGATGTGGCTTGTGCCTGGTAGGAATGAATACTAGGGGGATTAATCTGTTATTTTATTACACAATATTACATGTTGTTTCTCCATGTAAGTGTTTTTTACAGCATTCAACAATGATGTGTACGCAATTACAGCTCTTATAATCTTTTACATTGTCAAATTGCAGTAAGTGATTCCCCCCCCCCCCCCCAATTAACGTTAATATTGTTCTCATAAAATAGTTCAAAAGCAACACATAAAATGTCTGTTAAAGTTCCACAGATAAATTTATTCTGTTAAATAAATGGTGTAAATTATACAGTATATGCTGCCAATTACCGAATGTATAAATAATAAATACTGACGACTATGTATTGCATCATACTGTATCTTTATAAAATGAGACTGGTCTTTGTATCATCAAATGCATGTTATAACTGATCCTCATGGTAAAAATTAGTATACACCATCATTTGTACAGTAGTGCTATTTTTACAATATTATTAAATAAAAAATATTAAAAACAAACAGTCTAACAATAAATTAACATTAATGAATGGTTCCTTATGTTACATACATTGAATATTTAATTTATTATGATGTTTGGTAAGTATATTATTTGTGCAAATATATTTAATTATATAGTTTAAAATTTGAGGTTAGGTTATAGGGCACAAGGACGGTAATTAATATGATTTTAGGAGAGATTGAGTATAAGTAAATTTACTAGAAGAAAGTTATCTCTTCTAATAAACAGTTTTAAATGTAAATTATGAAGAAAAAATACCTCCTTAATAAAGTTAAAACACTTTATAAACATTTAAAAAATACACAAATTAATTAATCATACTACAACATAGCAGGTGTAGCAAGCGCAGTGGACCAGAGACACTCAGGGAGGAGAAGTATCAGCTGACTAGTGATTAGGATTGTAACAACCAACAAACAGGTCAGTTCCAATTCCCGTTAATGGGTTATTTTAGTGTACTAAATAATCAACTAATATTAATATTTCTGCTGCTTGACTAATATAAGTCTACTCTTTCCACAATTAAAACTAATATTAGTTTATTGAATACAATGACTAAAATAAGCTGACACCAACTTTTAGTCAAAAGCAAACCATGAAAATCAAGTATTACTATAAAATCTGTCCCCAGCAAAATTTTTAATGATAATAATTTTGTGAATGTACCTCTCACTCACATTGACAAGTTTGTTCAAAAGAAACGTTAATTATTAACTTAGAAACAAACAAAAATCACAGCACAGCACAGTTTACAAGCATTGTACCTCAATACATGTTTGTTTTGTACTGTACCGGCTGATTTCTGCACTTTGTATATGTTTGATTTATAATAAAAATAGGATATCATTAGCTACGTTCTTCAATTGGTGTATAAAGAGCGTTGCACAGTCAGACAATGAGTAATTACAAATGTTAACAATCAATTAAATTGAAAACCAACCAAAACATTTAATTGTTTAATATGTTGAATGTCACATTGCTTTTTATCGCCAGCCTTCCCCTCTCTCCCTACTACTTTCACGCGTGCCACAACTATCGCTACAACTGCTCATCTGTAATGTTAGAATATTCTTTGAATATTTCAACTACAACTTAGGTATAAATTATCAAAATCTCAATGTTAACCTTCCTAAATCTACATCTTATAATTATTTTTCAATATATTAATTATGTGAACAGTTAAGAGTATATACAAATATATAGATTATTTGGCATTTAAGGTACAACTATTTGGTATACACTAATGAAAATATTTAAAGTTATGTTTTTACAAAAATACATAAATGAAATTGCAATAAAATTTAACACCACATATATAGTAAAAATGCGGCATCAGTTCAAAATCTACTTTGCAATTTGTAAAAGAGTTAAAACGAGAATAAATTAATCACAGATAAGTCTACATTTTTTAAAAAGCTAATAAAAAAAGTTATCACTGATTTTACAATAATACATAGATTAAGCATAGATTATATGACCTCAACACAATTAGAACTGTAGAGGCCTAGTGAACAATCTTTGTTTACTACTTTTTGTTTACTTAGGACCTTATTTGCGGTGTCTATGGTTGATCTCTATGATTTATAATATAAATAAAATATAGCAAAAACTAAAAAAAACTATCATAGTAATACTGAAATTAATATTATATTGAGACTGCTATTACTTAGTAATTGAATGAACCTTTTTAATAAATGTTAATCCTTCAGAGCTGTTTGAGGTAATATTACATCATAATCTATCAATGGAAAAATACAAAGACACATTTGGTGTTGAATCGGATGAGTGGTCTAAGGCGTTGTACTGTGGCCAGGTACAACGCTAAGAATCGTCAATTTGAATCCAGCTCGGGCTGTAGTTTTTACCATGCAACTGTGTAGAGGCACTGATCAGTGGCTGTGGTGTAGGACCCACCTTAAATACACAGTGTCCGGCATGGGGAGGGGGGGTGTAAGTTGGATCAGTTTTTATTGTAGTTGCACCTGTTTTGCAACTTTTTACTTATGATAAGAGAAGGAGGAAACTTTTCATATTTATTTTAAATTGGCTGTATTTTTCTATTTATTTAGAATATATAATATGTAAAGTACATTAAAAGGTATGTAAATGACTGGACATAAAAAAACTGGACATATAAAAAATATGTACTATGAACATTAGAATATTTAATCAATAAAAATACAGCAAAAATTCCATATTGAAGGATTAATTGAATATTTTGTAATATAGGTTATGAAAGAATGCTGGACAGTTATATAAAAAAATTTTGTACAAAAATAAATTGAATATTTTGTACTGATCATTGATTGGTATATAAAAGCAAACTATTATGACACAACATAGGCATACATCGCATTCGTTGTATACTTAAGACAAGAACTTTATTGCAAAAATATACTTTCAATACAAAATAGGAATAACAACCTTGGGGGTCACTGGTCTTCTGATTAACCCTAGCTGTACTGTCTGGTTTTACCAGCAATACACACCAGATTTGTGTCACTTTGTAAGTCTTGGGATTATTTTTTTTTCACCTACTAATAAATATCAAACTATATGTTGTTATATATCATTATTTTCAGAATTTAACGAGAAATAAAAATAAAATAACATCACATTTTTTTAACTGTTCAAAAATTAAACAAAAATAAAAAAGACAAAAATTGCGAAATTTTTGAATTTTTTTTTTCGTTTTACCCCTGAAATGTGATAATAAACAAATGTTTCCATGGTAATCGATATGTTTTTTCTATAGAACAGTTTATCTACTTCAAAAATACGTATAATATGATATACTTTATTCAATGAATATTCTCAAAATATTGCAAGCAGTAAACACAAACAATAACACAAATAAGCTGACGAAAAATACTGTTGATGTTGTAGCAAAGAAAAAAAAAATAGCTGCTTCACTCAAATTGTTGTCATAGAGTACCAAATTAAAGTATGCTTCTTTCTGCACATTTTGAGTACTATAACAACCGTTCCATACCAATAGATGACTCAATAACGGCAAATTACGAAAGGCATGCACATCGACGTCAGAGGCGTCGACGGTATCGGCAAGCAGGTGCCGATCGACGCCTGAGACGTCGTTGGTTCTGGTAGGGTTAAATAACTATAAGAGAATAAAAGTAATATCTATGAAAAACTTGTCCAAACATATGGTAGTTCCAGAAGTATCTGTACATTTGGAGGCAGGTCAAGAGGAGTAAGTGATAAGGAATGAGATACTACCGAAAACACTGTCTTTCTTCTTTTGAAAATAGGAGAGGCCGATTTTCTTCTTAGTCTTACTCTGCCCATTCCTCATAGACTATAGATTTGTGTGAGGAACTTATTTAGACATATTAAGCAAGCGCCAGTACAGTATAAGGTCAAAATTACTGATAAATACTTCCAGTCCAGACCCGGATTTGAACCTGCGCTATCTCTAACCCAGACTCAAAGTCCTGAAGCCTTAGACCGTTTGACCACTAGTTCTCCCAAAGCTGTATGCAGCATCTCCCAAAACTAAATTCTCTGCACTCCTAAATTTGTCTCAACGTGCCATATTTTTGCTTAATCTATGTACTTTGTAAAATAAATGGAAAATATTATATGGTAAACTAAACAATTGAGGTGCGAATTGCACATTTGTAAAAGAACGTAATCCTTGCACTAACCATCACAGGAAGGATATTATGTATTGATTGCATATGTTCTAAAATTAAAGTTTTGCCATCTAATCAGTGTTTTGCCATATAATATCAGGCAGAGTACCAGAAATCTATTTGTATATAAATTATGTTTTATAGTAATGAAGTGTACTCTTCACAGCTACCATCTGAAAATCTGAAATGATAATATCACTGAATTGATCAACTGATAAAATGAACTACGATACTGATCATTAAAATATCATTCATAAGATTTTAATCTTCATCCGCTAATGATTATATTGAAGTTACAGTTTCATGCTGTTAACTTTTGATTGCTACATAAATTACGGATAGAATATTGAACAAGTTGTTAAGTGATAAATGCGTATTTAAGTACTATATGCAACTGTACAAATCACAGTCCACAGTGAAGGCGGGTCAGTCTTGAAGCTATGCTGGAGTGAGTAGCCTAGGAACTGGGTGGAGCCAGAAGGTTTGAAGACAGCTTCCTGTAGACAGATTAAATGTTACATATGATGTTTGCTGGCGTGTTGGCTCAGTGGTTAAGGCTTTGGATTAACACTTTCACTGCCGACGACGTCATTTGACGGCGCGCGCGATCTTCGGTAAAATGCCGAGAACGTCATTTGACGGCGCCGATGTTTTAATTGTTGCAAATGCAATTTGACGTATAATGACGGTGTTTGCATTTGTTATATGCTTCTTGGATGTTTTTTGTTATTACTCTATGGATTTAGTTGTATCAAACAACCGATTTATCGATTAAAATATCGAGAATAAAACTACCGATTTCCCAGTTGTTTTGAGCGTCTGCTGTCACCGCTACCGTCTGCCTAGCGCTGCTGTTGTAAATAAAAGTTTGTTTTTGTTTACAATTTATTTATAATACAATATGGATCGTAAAAGTATTGAAGAAGATGAAGTACTGGACGAATTGTTTAGATTATCAAGTGACAGTGAAGACAGTAATCTATTTGGTGACGACACAGATGATGATCCTGATTTCACTGTTGATCAATTGTTTGATGATTCAGGTTAGTAAACAATGTTATAATTGCATTTATATAATTGAAACATGTTTTTAGTATCGTATTTCTTACTTAGGCCTACTGTGTTATTTATTTTTCTTGTATAATCATCAATATAAGCGATAACTGAGTTTTATAGTAGGCTACTTTTTTTCAGATTCTGATGCAGATGAATTTGAGAGTAGGCCTGAACCTAGTAAGCAAGCTACACCTATCCCAGAACCTGATGTATTTAGGCCTAGTCTAATTCGTGAAACTGATGTAAATAGTCCAAATTTACCTTTACAAGACTCAAGTTCAGGTAAGTAAACGGTAGCCTATTTTCAATTTTGAAATTATTATTTATTTTACTACATTGTTTTTTTAGGAATAACCTAAAATAAACTTTTATGTGCACAAATGTTATCCATAAATATTTTGTTTTATATGTTGTAGGTGTGGAAGATGAACCCATGGAAGTGGAAGAGCAGGCCCTACCCGTAACCATTCCAAGGCAACCGACTGGCGCTACAGCTAGGACGACGCATCAAAGAATTAGGCCTACAACGAATCAACCACCAGCCAGCAATTGGTCTGAAATTGACTTTGTGCCAAACATTGATGTGTTTGTTGGACAAGGTGAAATGCTTCCAGGTACAAATTTGCAAGAAGGATGCTCGGTAAGTGAATTTTTTTTACATTTCATTGATACCGACACAATACATTTGATGAAGCATCAAACAAATCTTTATGCTTCTCAAAGAATAAGAAAACTGAGGGCAAAAGAAGCACTATCTCCTACCTGTAGAATGTCAGAATGGAAACCAGTCTCTGTTCTAGAAATTAAAAAGTTTTTGGCCATCATCATTCACATGAGCTTTAGCACAAGGCCCGAGATACAAGATCACTGGAGCACTGATCCAGGAGTGTCGTGCAATTTTTGTCCAAATGTAATGGGGAGAAACCGCTTTCTGTTGCTTCTATCAAATCTACACCTCAATGACAATTCGTCTCAGCCAAAAAAAGGTGAACCTAATTATGACCCCCTTTATAAAGTCCGACCTGTAATAGACAAATTATCTACTTGTTTTCAGCAAACATATCGCCCTGGAGAGAACATTACAATTGATGAGGGTATGTGCAAATTCAGAGGCAGGCTTGTCTTCAAGCAATACATGCCTCAAAAACCTAGTAAATATGGCATCAAGCTGTATATGCTGTCAGATAGTACTTCTGGTTACATTTGGAATTTTCAAGTGTACTGTGGCCAAAGCAATATCATTACAAATATTGTTCAAAATCTGCTGGGTGATCTAGCTAATGAGGGGCGAACGCTGTACACAGACAGATACTATACAAGTCCTACATTAGCATCTGAGCTTGAAAAAGTAAGAACGGGTCTTGTGGGAACTGTAATGCCTAATCGTAAGGGCCTACCTTTGGAGTTGAAGAAACCCAAATTGAAGAAAGGTGACCAGATTTTTCGAAGGAATGGTAACATGTTGGCTGTGTGCTGGAAAGATAAACGTGATGTGCATATGCTAAGCACTAGGCACACAGCTTCAATGGTCACTTACCAGAATAAACAATCAAAAGAACTGACCAAACCTGCTTGTGTTATTGGATATAACAAACACAAATTTGGAGTCGACTTGTCCGACCAAAGAATGTCGTATGGTGCGTTTGACCATAAATCGGTAAAATGGTGGCGAAAGCTTTTTTTTCACATGATGCTTATGTGCTTAGCCAATGGATGCATTTTGTACAACAAACTGAACAGAAAGAAGCTCACTATCACCCACTTTATGAAGAAGTTATGTGGAGAAATGGTAATACAAGAAGATGATGCTCCACCAAGCACAAGTGGTAGGCAATTGAGTCGGCTTCAAACTGGGAAACATTTTTTGGAAAAAATACCAGTTCCTGAAGGAAAAGTCAGAGTCCAAAAAAGATGTAAAGTGTGTTCTATTGTAGGAAAAAAACAATCTGGAAAATCTGCAAGAAAGGACACTACGTATCAGTGTAGCGAGTGCAAAATTGCCATGTGTAAAGAACCCTGTTTCAAAAATTTTCATACGAGGAAAAATTTTGCATAGTAATATTTTTTGTTATTGTAAATAGTTGTAAATATATTATTAGTCATATAAAATTGAATTCTAGAAGAAATTTCAGTAAAATTGGATTTATTTTAGTTTTTTTCAGTAAGTGTGTATTTTGGTTGACTTTTGATTTTTTGTAAAAAACATCATGCAAAGACAATTTTGTGGAAAAATTACCTTAAGGTAGACATTAATAACAAAAATTATTTTATTCAGAAAAAGATGCATTTTTTTAAAAAAGGTAAGTACCCAAATTTTATCTATATTAGTTTATGAGTTATGATTTTTTGAAAACTGTAAAAATCAGCCGGCATTCTATAGAAGTATCATATATAACCCACCGGCAGTGAAAGTGTTAAGAGTCCAAGGTCTAAGAGATCTCATGGGTACCCAAATGAGCACTCGCCACTTCACTTGGGCGTGCAGGCTTGTGTGTGAGCTTTATTCAACGGTTTTTAGTAAAAAAACAAATTAGTAGTTCAGTAAAAACAGTAAAACTTGCTTCACCTGCACAATTTCAATTTTCACTTATTGTGACATTTGTCACTGCTTCATGACCCATGTAGATGCAAAACAACAACAAGAATGTAGTTTGAGTTTTGCGTAAACACGTTGTAATGCAACTTTTTTATTTCATGACGGATATTTTTATATTGAAATTAAATTCCAACAATTGTTACATACAGAAATTCATTAACAGGTTGTTTTGATTGGAAAATAGGCCTAGGATTTTAGTAAAAAAGAAAAGGAGAGCAGCATATCTGATAAAATGGTAAACTAAAGACAGAATAATACTCAACTTAAAGAACAAATAGCGTGTGAAATATATCAAGACCACCCAGTGGGCCCCTTCTTCAGTCACATGGCCAGTTCTTCGATTTGGTGGACCCAAAATATTTCTTTAACTACTGTACTTTGTGTTGTATATGTGTTTAGCTCCAGTTTATTATTTTACCAGATTTGCTGCTTTGCTTCCCTTAAAAATTCATTTAGTATTTGATATTATGTGAACTTAAAATAAAATGAACCTTATATTCGAACGATAAAGCCTTACCAAGGAAGCATTTCTTCAACTCCAGTTCTGACTGAGAAGCCAGCACTAGATGATGGGGAGTGACTAGAGAATAAAGGTGATTATGGTAATGTGTACTCTAGGACTGGGCTGACCCGTAAGTTCCAGGTGGAGGCCTGTACAGCTTGGGCAAGCTCAGGATCTGGAGGCTATTGAAGGCAAACTTGCGGACTCCCACATTTTTGTATGTATTCTCTCTGCGGCACCCTTCACTGTAAGGGAAACAGTTACTTATTGGGTTGTTGAAGAAATAACAACATACAACAAAAGCAACTAGCATTGTCTACAGAAACAAACAGACAGTCCAAGGGAATACATTGGCTGTAGTTGGGTGCCTGTGCTGGCATAATAACAATAATTGGTTTCAAATAAGCGCTCAGATGACTGTTTGGTGTACTGTACTCATCTATTAGTTACTTCAGCATGGAGAGAGACAGAGAGAGGTATGAAGAGAGATAGAGCGAGACTGCTTGAGCAACCTATGAAAACCGAAAACACAAACTAATTTCATGGAACATGAAAAACAGTTTCACGAAACCCATATGAGCGGACAGTCTTCTTGTTTCTATAGTAATGTATAACCTTGTCACATTTCTGATAATAAGGGCGCGTTTATCAACAAAAGTGTTGGATAAAAAGAATAATATATTGACAGTTACAAAAAAAATATACTAAAATCCAAACAGGATTTGTGAAGAATAAGTATTCGTTTAACACATTCACTGCTGGCTCCAAATCGAGCCCTGATCTCATTGTGAAAATGATTTTTTGAGGCACCTTCATCTAAGTCATCCATTTTAACACTTATACAAAAAGAAAATAGATAAGAACACATTGTCAATCAAACTATAGCTTTAACTATTAATAGGAAGGCAATCACCAAGCACAAAGTGATTGTGAATAGGCAAGAAGTAACAAAATAAGAAGCAGGATACGTGTAATGAACGTGACGCAAAAGGGTATCATCCGCACATGACATACGATAAAGATCTGCAGTGAATGTGTTATTACATATTCTCATTGAGGAGTCTGTCAGATTTAACTGAAATTTTCAAGTAAATAAGCACAATAACCTACCTTCTCATGCAGTCAAGAGCCCTGGCAAACTCATGCTCTGCCAAGTCGTACTCTGATTTCAGGATATGGCACTGCTCTAAGGTCACAGACATACCTGTCCGATCTTTGGCACTCTTACAGCTGGTGAATCTCAACCCTACAAACAGTAACAGCATTTATCATTAGACCCTACAGTACAACTGACCAGATTATACTTACTTCTCATCAAGGCCTAAGCTATTTGAATAAGACTTACACGATAAATAAATAAATATTAAAGATAAATTCATGTATCCTAGTTGATACTGAGAAGTACAGTATATCCTATTCATTTCCCAGCTACACTTTTACAGATCTGCGAGTATACCTTTCATACGGCGACAAATTTTAGCTGATAGCTGGAGTATATCAACGTTTTTAGCCCGACTAGTTGTTACAGCGGTTCTGAGCTGATCTACTGTAGTTTCAAGACTTGGCTGCTGAGGGCAGTGGAGCACACCTGCAAACATAACAATTCCCATTATTTATCAGAATATAGGCTATATAAAAAAGATGTTGTATGTGAAACGATATAAATTAATCGCAATAACATTTGCTATAGAAATTGGCATGTTCCATTAGTTATTGATATTTGAATTTTTCTAAATGCTTGCTACTGTCCACTAGTGTGATTCCCTTTCAGTTTAATGTATTTCATGATGCAAAGTATTGACATATTAATGGTGAGATGTTCACGTTTACATCCTGTCATCAGATAATCCACAATCGCCTAGTGTATCCAACATTAGGTCAATCTCTGAACTTTTGTTGAGATGATATTATATGATTGGTAAACCTGTTGGACATTTCCAATGCTTCAAGTGTTTAAAGAAACAAACACAATGTTTCCTCAGGTATAACAATACTGTTGTCTTCAGGAGTTATTTAATACCTTAAAACAACAAAATTAGTTTATTCCATTTGTTCATCATTAAGATACTGATCAAAGAGATATAGACGACTATGAGGGGCAAATGAGTGTATGGTTGTAAATGAACAAATGTAGTCATTGTTACTAACTAAGGTCAACTGTTCCTTAGAAAGAGCCAGTTATTAATAACCCAATCAATAGCCAGGGCATCTAAGGGACCTACAGCTTTACACGCAATTCGAACCACGTAGTATTTGTCTGATTTTCAGTTAACTGACCAGCCTGATATTCAGTTCTCTTTTCTAGAACATCCAGATTCTGACTTCTCTCGTAGTGTCCATGTCGATGGCAACCATGAGTGGACACCATGTCAGTATTAAGAGGACAGAGTACGAATCAAGTTTAAAATGTAGGCTTAGTTTTATAAGTTTCATAAAATGTATGAGTTTTATACCTGTTGAAACATGTCTGTTTCTTAATAAAACACTTGAAAAGTCAAACAAATTTACCAGTCATGAACAACCCAATGCCAACAAGATGATATTATATGTTTGATCAATCAGAGGTCTTTGACACCTAGAACATCAACTTACCAAAGTCAAGTGTATAAACCTGTGGCTGACAGATCAAAGTAGAATTGACTGGTATTTGCTTGATACATATGTTCACACACAACTGGAAATTGGTGATAAAGTAAATGGAAAATGACTAATACTAAACCTAGTAGTTGATTCTACTACCTCTCCTCTCTGTGGGAATATTGAGCTTGCGGAATCGATGATAGTACTGGTTAAGACGGTCAAAATTGTCCACATTGCTGCGCTCCTGAGGCTTAGTGGCTCCTAGTGTCTCGGCAAGTGTTGCCATCTCATTGATGCCGATGTTGAAGAACACTGGAGTTACATGAAAGCTGATGGGTGTGGCAGGTGGGGAGGACAGGGGTAGAAGGGAGTGTACTGCGTCAGGTACTGGGAGTGATACACAGAGTGAGGAGCCAGTTCCAGTGACACGCGGAGTTACTTGCTCCTGCCTGCAACACGTGAACAAAAGAATCACAGACTTTTATCAAGTTATTTAACATGTCTACGTGCTAACTTTGTTGTATATGACCTAATTTGTATAGTTTAAATGTTCATTTTAATTTTCTAAAAGAGCATTTCTTAATTTTTTTTATGTCCTTTGTTGTAATGCAAAATTATTTAAAGTCTAAATAATCATATACAGCCAATTGAGAAAAAAACCTAACCCTCTCCTCTTCTTATTAGTGAACATTTGCAAAACGGGTGTTGTACCGTGAATAGAATCACTAATCCAGTAAACTCCCCAAACTCATTTATATAAAATGGGCCCTAAACCACTAAGCTACAGACTAGTTCCTCTACACAGTTGCACTTAAGAAAGGACCAGTCCAAGCAAGATTCAAACTGATGATCATCGACACTATACTTAGCCAGAGTACAACTTCTTAGAAGGCTCTTCTGTTTCAACATAGATGGTGACTCAGTATTTTTGCATTAGTATACATTTCAAACTAGACAATAAAATTACAATAATATTACTAATTGTGCAAATGAGTGATCTTTTGAGAGATCATAAATTAAAGAAAAGTTTAAAGGACAATAGGAGAAATACAGTATCAGCAAACATAACTGAGAAAACAAGTTCACTTCCATTAGGTGAAAAGTAAGACATAAGTTAATATTGGACAGGTGAATGTGAATGGCATCCACATCAACATAACCAATAACAACAACACTGGCTGTTACTTCAACACCAAACACTTCCCACCTACAGCTACTCGAATCAAACACCTAATTTCCTTTTTTTTTCATTGTTGTGACAATCAATTATTATTTATCTTCATTGATTTGATGAATTAGCTGTATTTTTGCATCTAAAAATTAGAATTGCATAACTCTGAATAGAGGTGACTTTTATTTTTTTTAAGGGAGTTTTTGGAGCTCTTCACCATCTCTCTCAGTCATCCGCATCAACTCTGCTGCTATGTTCAACTTTTACATGTCTTTCTCAACTTATCTATCCACTGTAGTCTAGGGGTTTGTGGAATATTTTTTGACATCATTCTTAGTGTCTACTACAGCTCCATTCCATTAATATGGCCAGCCCATTAGAGCCTTTTACTTTTAATTTAGGCAATGATGTTAGGGTAATGTTTGAGATCTCTTAGTTCTCTATTAGTATATTTTTCAGTGGTACTGAAAATTCGTGTGATTCTTTTATGTATGTTACTACTTCTCTGGTGTTGGTGAACTTGTCTTCTAAGGTAAGTTTGCTGATGTCCTATCTCTCCAATATAATGTCCAATTACTGGCCTAGTGCCCTTTAACCTGACCTTAGTTCTCTATTAGTCCTTATTCTCCGAGTTTCTTGGTCGTAAACTAGGCTAAAGATAGTGTGTTTGTTTTCAAAAGCTCTAAGTTCCTGATTTTTCACGACGAGTCCAGGTTTCAGACTCATATTATTAAGACGCCGATCGTCAATATAAGGCTGAATATTAGAGTTGAATAAGTGTGACGTGTGTAGATGAATGAATGTAGTCATTGTTACTAACTAAGGTCAACTGTTCCTCAGAAAGAGCTACTTATTATTAGCCCAATAGCCAGAGCAACTAAGGGACCTACAGCTTTACATGGAATCTGAACTAAGTAGTGTTGGTCTGATTTTCAGACAAGCCTGACACTCAGTTCTCTTCCCTACATAACATCCAACATCCAACCTGGATACCCCAGACTTCTCTAGTAGTGTCTATGTCAATGGCAACCATTGAGCAGACATTATGTCGATATTGAGAGGGCCAAGCATAGAACATATCGCCTACAATCTTCTCAATATTTTGCCCCCAAGTAGCTGGGTTACAGCACTATGCTACTAATGCTGACACAGTAAAATTAATGTAAAAATTAACATGAAAATTTTTTTATTAAATAAGGAATATTCTTATTTTTATTTTACATCAGATTAATGCATTATAGTAGAACCCTGATTATCTGAAACAATTGGGGCTGGGCCCGTTTTCGACAATAGAAATGTCCGATAATCAGATGTTACATAATTTGAGTAATGGTGAACAATAAATGTGTACACAGAATGTCTAAGCATTGATGTAATTTTATTTAAAAACTATATAGTATATTAAAACACAGCATAACTTTAAAAAAAAATCACTTTGTAAAGTATTTTATTTTTGTTCAAAAGTCATAATTACTATTTTTTGACAGTACATTAAAATCAGCAAACTAATAAAAGCACTACACTTTAATACAGAAAATAATAAAATTAACTACATACTAGATAATCACAACAGAAGTAAATACATGACAAGCTCACAGCAACATATGATCCAAAAGAGCATTGCACTTGCACTTGTGAACGAAATAAGCTCACAGATAAGCACAACAGGCTGGGTAACTGATAGTTCTATGTTGTCATAATAAGGTAGAGGGTTAGGCCTACAAATAACTGTCATGTCACCACACACTTCACTGCCACCACTCATAAAACTAAACATTCTTGTCATATTCTAGCCATGCTGGGATATATTTATTTATCATTTTAACATACTGTACCTGGCTTACTATATAAATTAATTTTTGTTATTGTTTTAGAACATAACATATAACATGGGGTTGTCCTAACTTTGCTCCTTTAATAAAGGCATTTTTCATTTCATATAACAGATTCAATGTAAAAATGTTTTACCAAAAGTGTTTTTAAGATTAATGTTAATTATTTCCTTTTTTTCAAAAGATAGTTTCGGATAACTTGGGTTTTCAGATAATCAGGGTTTTACTGTATTAGGCAGTTTTAGGAGTACGGGTCAATCCATTTCAAATCACCCAGGTCATGTTGCTCAACATTTTTAATTTGCATAATTTTTTTATTATGAGTTCCCTATGGGTAGACAATAACAAAACACTATTTGAAAAAAATTTACAAGCCATAGTTTTTTCCTGGCGGCCATTTTTAAAATGGCGGTTTTGCAGATTTAGCTCAGGGCTAAAACTTTTTCAGTAGGTAGTTATATTAGTTTTCAACAAAGAAATAAAATATTAGTAGTGAGTCTCTTTTCCTTCTTAAACTTTTATGGTCTTAAAAAGTAACAATTGATGATTTTCTTCCGAGATTTTCCAGAACAAGTTTGACTGACTTTCTTGCACAAAAGAAACATTATTATAATTTCAAATTGAAGTTCATTTTATGCTGAACACACTGGTTTTTGGATTATTCTGATATCTTTAAAAATAGCTTGGCAATTCAACTTTTCGCAAACCGCATATTTTACTAAAATCTGCAAAACCGCCATTTTAAAAAATACGGTTTTTTTATATTTTTATTGGGTGATTTGAAATGGATTGACCCGTACTCTATACAAATTTCATTTTTTAGTAAATGCAAATATTAATGTTATACATAAAAAAATTACGTTAAACTAAATATTTTTGGGATCCTTGCAGATTTATCTTTTGCAAGGACTGTTGTAATATTTACACAATTTTTTGATCATATATAAGTTTAATATTACAATTAAATAATTTAACTATTATTAAGTATTGTAATAGTACTTTTTTTCAGAACATAATTCATAACTTACAAATCTGCTATAAACATGTTTTAAATTTGTTTTCTTAAACATTCTTACAATGTTGACATACATTAAGTGAAGTGATATTACAATATGGGGAGATTAAGGTTTTTTTTTAGTACTAACTGGATTACAATCAATCAAGTTATCTCCACTACATACCTGGTGTTGGGAACCCATCTAGTGACGGTGAAGGAAACAGTCTGCAGATCCTCAACAGCCACAACCATGTCTCCCCACATGTCGATTTCATCTCCGTAGTAACTGAGAAGGCCTTCAAAGGAAACTAGGGGACCCACAGTGCTGAGCACCAAAAGGAAAACAGGATCTGGCTTCTGACACCATAGTTTGGCCATCAGTGCTGTCACCAAAGCTGTCAGCTAAACCACATAGATAACACTTAATAACTTTGAGCACAATTGATAAATATTCTTTCATAAATAACACAATCAATACAGTAAAGATAAAACTTAAGACCTTTCTATTGGAGATTAGGAGTGGGCGTGTAGGGTGTTTATTTTATCTGTCGATCTTCACTGTTAGTTTGTACACTTAAGTTGTTTAGTGATAAAAATTGCAATGGAATTATGAAGTATAACTTTACAGTCTGTAAACAAATTGCTTCAATAAATAAACTGCAAACCAATGGCTATGAGGTAGGAAGAGTTGATTGTGGGCTTCCAATAATGTTTACAGGAGGCATTATGTCTTGTGTTATATGAGATTTATAAAACGTGATATATGTAATGTAACAAAATCCACATGGATAACAAAATCCCGCGACTCACCTAAGCTAAACATAAGATAGACTACTTCCCCTCAACCCCTTCCCCATCAGCAAACTACATTTATATACGAGGGGGGTCCAAAAAGTAAGTTTCCATAATTTTTGGGGGCAATAAAAAACATAATTCCATAATAAACACATGTATTTTATGATCTCACGTCACATTCTATTTTTCTACATAATTTCCATCCCTATTCAAGCACTTTTCATACCCAAGCTTTAATTTCTTCAAACCATCTGCATACCATTCAGCTGCCATACTTTTAAACCAGGTATTCACTTCACTTTCCAAGTCATCATTATTATAGCAAAGCATCGACTGCCGAGGTGATTCTTGAGCTCAGGAAACAAGTGAAAATCACTAGGAGCAAGGTCTGGGGAGTATGGAGGGTGATCAAAGATATCCTACTTAAATTTTTCGAGAAGCTCCCTTGTTGCACGAGCGGCATGTGGGCGGGCATTGTCGTGAAGAAAAAAACACCCCCGTGACAAAAGCCTACATCGTTTGTTTTGGATTGCCCGACGAAGTCTTAGGACAGTTACAGTACCGTTCCGCATTTATTGTTTCACCCCGAGGTAGGTAATAGATCAATAAAACTCCACGGCAGTCCCAAAACACTGTAGCCATCACTTTCCCTGCTGACTGACTCACTTTGGCTTTTTGAGGAGGTTTCTCCCTTTTTTTAGCCACACCATACTCTGTCGTTTTGTTTCGGGTGTTAAATGGTGAATCCATGTTTCATCACCAGTGACTATTCTTGAAAACAGATCATAACCTTCGTCCGTAAAAGATTGTAAGAAAGATTGTGCATCTGCCACACGCTGTTGCTTATGGCCGTCAGACAGTAAACGAGGAACCCACCTTGCACACACTTTCGAAAGCTGAAGCTCTTCAGTGATGATGTTGTGAAGAGATGCACAGCAAATTTTAATTTTCGGTGGAAGCTGATCTATAATTTCGTCAAGTGTCACTCGCTGGTCAGCATCAATAACGTCGTGCACCGCAGAAATGACGCCATCTTGGTGAGTGGTAGCTGGGCGTGCATCTCGCTGTTCATCATGAACATTTTCTCTTCCTTCCAAAAACAATTTTCGCCAACATTGAACAATTTGTAGAGTCATTACATGTTCACCATACACCTCACATAACTGACGATGAATTTCAACGGCAGATTCACTTTTTGCAGTCAAAAAACGAATAACACTCAGCACTTCACAACTGGCGGCAGATTGCAGTAAAGTCTCCATTTCGAATGGCCTGTGACTCAAGGTCAAACGGTGTACAGTCAAGCTCACGGCGGGAATCGGTACCACTACACCCAAACTAAAAGTCCCCGCTCTCAGAAAGATGCTCCGTCACTCACGCTTGGTGACACACACGTGAGAAACTTATTTTTTGAATACCCCTCGTACTAACTGAAAAACTGCATATATGTATACCTGAATGTTGCTCTATGGATGTACAACCCCCACCACAGCAACCTAAATAGTGGAAGCCATGACAGTCTCTCTCTATCTCTCTATACTCACTTGAAGAAAATGGCATTGAAAATTTGTGAGATTATGTGTTTATTTTGTGTATGTTACTACTACTCTGGTGTTAGTGAACTTGTCTTCTAAGGTAAGTTTGCTGATGTCCTATCTAGCACATCAGCAAACTAGCCTAGTATTCTTTAACCTAACCTAAAATAGCCTATTGAGTATTAATACAGAGTCTGATACTCTAAATGGTCTCTAGTGATGTTTGTGAGCCATTTCACCACTACACTCCACACACTGTACTGTTTTTAGCCAGAATGATTGAGTTGTAGCCGCTAGACTGCACTGCTTTTGTCTGCACGTTTCAGAACCATTGTTTAGTGAGTGGACTCTATTACAAAGTGTAAATAGAGCATGTAAATGAAAAACAAGTATTTTATTAGTATTTATTTTTACTTAGTTTTGTATGAATAGGGCAATAAATATGTTCAAAATTATTTTATATGCTCAATTGTCATTAGTTTGATTTTTTTTTTAAACACTATTACTAAAAAACTGATATTATGAGATGAATGAATGATTATATGATAAAAAGAAGAAGATATATAGAATCCAGACATGCAAGTAGAACTTTTTTATTTTTAAAGGTTTTAAATCTATGAATTTTTAAAAAGTACCAAAAATGGCCAGCATTCTTCAAATGGCTTCCTTATTTAAGAACTGCACTCAGTGTTAAAGTTCATTTCAAACTAAGCAATCAAAAACTAATAATAAACCTGACATTTCTATTGGTCATAATAAAATGTTAGCTGTGGCCATTTTCATAAATAAGTTTACATGTACTGTTAAAGACTTACTATGAAGACTTTTTATAAAAAGTTAGACATGCTTTCCTATTTTAATATTAAAGAGATTTATATTATTCTCTTTTAACATTAGAATATATATATATATATATATATATATATATATATATATATATATATATATATATATATAAATCTTAAATATTAAAATAATTAATTTGCTTTCAATTTGTTGTCAACCTAATTTAACTAGATATAAATTTGTTCTTTGAATTTGTATCAGTATTTATTTTATTGGAAATTCTATTTCAAGTATCAGCTAATAAATATATATTATCAAACTTCGTTGAGCATTTTAAAATGAAATTCAATCTAATAAAATTAAAAATACATCTTTACTAAACATAAAAACAAATATAAAATCAACCTACAGCTTGAGAGAAGCAAACATGTCTCCTGTAACGAACATTGCACGCCTTCTGCGCCGTTCGCCTATCCTCCTGCACTCGGAACACACTGTGTGTGAGTCGAGCAGTCTTCAGAAGGCCATCCATAGCTTGTCGTAGTTTACGCATACTTGGTCTTAACTCTGTTGTCCAGTCAGTGATGGAGGCAAAATCTAAGCCCTCAGTGAACTTGTTACGCACAATGTTTGCACAGTCCACTGCTTTATTAAGTGCGTCATCACTGTTAGTCCGCTTGGGGCCATTGGTCCGTGGCTGAGTCACTATTGCACCACTTGCGACAACACTGGTCGGCTGATTTGTCACTACCTCTTGTTGCTGATTTGATAGCTCACTACGGAAACTTTTTGACCTGCCAATGCCCCTCTGGGATCTGAAACCCCATAAATATTTTTTTTAAACAATTACAACAGTTACAATAAAATCTGCCTTAACACCAAAGATGTTTACTTTTTAGCCTTAAATGCATTTTATAATGTAGGTAAGTTTTTGAACCACACTATCCGCTCACTGGCACCATTGCCGGAAGTGAGCACAGTTGGCGGGTATGAGCGAACGCAAAAATTGTATGATTGAACGGGAATTTAGTAGTATGGACGCTAAAAGTTGTAATATAATATTTTCTTAATGACGTTTGCAATGCAATGTTTATTGCCTATTGCAATAAAAAGAATTTAGTTTTGATTTTGAACTGAAATGTAAGACATCCATATTTAGGCATAGAGATTGGACCATTGTTGGTTTTTGGAGAGTCCTGTTGGATACAGTTACTTTAGTTATGGTTACAATATTATTGTACTGATAAAAATTAATGTACCAGTTAGTGTCATAGTATAACTAGTTTCAAACAATAAAATAATAATTATGTATAATAATATTATATAGATTCCATTTTGTAAAACAAAGGAGTTCATACAGTGAAGAAATCAGTGATGTATTTAATTCAGAACTAGATGCAACTGATCTGTGATCAGTATACTACAGTTACAAACAACACACGAAGACTAGGTGGTTAGAATAAGTACTAGACTGTCTTGATTGTAGTATATAATCAAGTCTCAAAGAGGCTAAAAATACAGTTTATTTAACATATAGTTTATGGATTAGATTGTCATATTCCATCATCCTACAGGCTTCTGTATAAAACAGTAGCAGCTTAAAAATGCATTTTGTACTGTTAAAGGGTATTTTGACGAAGACTGCAACTTTTAATGGCAAAGTAAAATATTCTTCACCATGACATCTAATTAAGATACCTTATTTCTTAAAATATCTTGTAAGTGTACATTGTATTAAGATGCCCAAACAGTTCTTAATGTTCTTGTTAAAAAGCACCGAAAAAACTCATGTTGAAAATTGGAAAGTAAATATTAGGGAAATAGTGAACACGTTGTTGTACAATACCTGAGCCTGACGGCAGGAGAGCCACAGCGCCCACAGAGAAACTTGACCTTGCTGACCAGACACATGACACTCGCCTCGATGTTCAGTTGGGTGAGGTCCCACGGCTCAGGCTCGTCAGTGGGCTTGTAGTAGTTGGCTGACGGTGAACAGCTCATGGCATGTGTGTCCAGGAATCTAATTAACAACAAAGAATAATAATCATCATATCGCAACAGTAGTTTTTATAGTCAACTAACAGCTGACTATTCCATTTTCATTTTGTCACATTTGTCAATTTGAATAAAAATGACAGAAATGTTGTTAGCCACAGTTACTTTTCAGTCATTGTTAATGTTTGTTCTAACCTAAAAAATATTTACCATATTGTACTACACATGATATGAGTTACAGTTCTAATCTTGTTCAGACATATAGTGTAAGAAATATAACCATCAACTCATTAGTCATTGAAAAAATGAGACTTCAATTTTAGAACACAAAGCTCAAGTGACAAAGAAAATAATAAAACTCTATTCCTTCCAATGTCAATCTGCTACAACATTTTTACATCAGAGTTACAATGTCTCTTAGTGATGTTGCTGAAACATTAAATATATAATTTTAACAGAGTTGACAGTAGAAGCACCATAACACTTAAGTGTATTCATTGAAAAATTAGAAAGGTAACCGATCCTTACGATCCTATCTTCCCTAGTTTATCATTACACATTTCTCTACAGAATATTTACTGTTGTCTTATCACAATACCTTGAATCGGATATTTTACAACAGTAAGCTCATCGGAGGCAGCAGAACTTATTAATAACATCTTCATTACACACTTAACATTTTATAGAGCCTTAAAAATGACAATTGTGGCCGACTATTAAGCATAATTAAATGGACTTTCACTGTTCGTTAGTAAATACAGTAAAACCTTTTGTATCTGGCTCTATTTTGGGAAACAATGATCTGACTTACAGTTTGTGATATCAGTTGCTAATACTTCACCATTTTGGGTGCATCAGCACAAGTTTGTATACATGCATGCCATTTTATAAATTTATCACAGAATATCTTATGGATAAAAATCCAGCTCAGTATTAAATGATTAATTAGTTAATTAAAGCCACAATAGCCACAGCTCATTTACTATATTAAAATCACTTCTTTCTTATGATAACTCCATAACCAGCTTTTAATTTATCTGGCCCACATATGACAGGTTTTACTGTACTACATTCTATAATATAATAAAGACCTCAATTTGATGTAAAACTAGGAAAATACTCTCATTTAAGATTTTTTCTGACTCCTTGTGGACCCTCCCCCTGATGTGACAAAAAATTTATAGTAGCTTTAAAAAGTATATTTTTATTTAGGATCAACGTATGTAATAGTTTGATAAATAAATTTATTTAATCTGTAATAGTTTGAATAGTACAAGGTACATTCAAAAAGTTCCCAGAATCGATGTCCAGAGACACAAAGCGTCGTTGTTGGTGGGAATTTCATTGTCTATCAGTTAGTACTATTCTTGGAGAAGGGATATGAGTATCGCTCAGCCACCATTGTTCCTCTGTGGAGAGAGCTTTTCATGTATTTGCGTGTTTACATTGTCGCTTTTTGAAAATTGATTTAAAGAACAGCTAAAACACATTAAATTTTGTGTTTTTCCTCAAAAGTCACACTCTAAGACACTTAAAATGTTCGAACATGCGTACGGAGTTGAGGCGATGAAGAAAAGCCAATTTTACGAATGGCACAAACATTTTCGTGAAGGTCGCATTAAACATTGAACATGATTATCGTAGTGGACGCCTTTTGATTGCAACCACAGATAACAACATTGAGCATGCAAACTGAAGAATAACGATTGATGAAACTGCATATGAAGTAAATTTTTCATCACAAAAGTTCTTGCACACTTACGAGATGCCATTAAGAGTAAATGGCCTGAAAAATGATCAGAAAACAATTGGATTTTGCTGTATGACAATACCTCTGCACATCGATCCCTCTTAATCCGTAACTACCTAGCTAGTCAAGCTCCGCATTACCACGCTAAAACACCCTCTCTACGCGCCTGGCCCAACGCCAGCCGATTTCATCCTGTTCACATGGTGAAAACAATTTGCAGGTGCTAAAGCTGTCAGAAAAAAAATGTGATAAAAGTATTGAAATACATTTAAAATAGTAAGCGTCAGAAGTGTTTTGAACATCTAAATGATCGTAGGGCGTAGGGACAAGTGTACTGTTGTAGGAGTAGAGTGTTTTGAAGGAAAATATGTTTGTAAGTTTATATCTTTGTCCAATAAATATATTTCAACCTATTCCAGGAACTTTTTGACTGTTCCTCGTAGATGTCATAAACATACGATTACTGCATGACTGAGTACTAAGAGAAAAGAAATGTTTAAGTGTACAATTATTTTAAAGTAAATTCTATTTTTCGGTCAGAAGTGCTAACTTTGCCTTTTTAGAGAAGACATTTTAATAACATGGACATCTTATTAAACGTAATTGCCAGTACTAGCCTGCGTCCCACATCACAGTCGAAGCCATTAGACATTGGCGGTACATTGTTCTCCTCCTCCGTCTCACTGTCAACAGTCTTGCTGTTAGCTAAGTTTGAATTCTCATCCGTAATCTTCTCCCCACTGCTCTCACATTCTTCCTCAGCATCAGGAAACAACACAAACTGGTCCTCACTTGGTTCTCTCTGAGTGCCATTCTTTGGTGGCAGATCCCAAAAACCCTGTAAGTTACACTCAGTTTGAGTAAGAGACATTTTTAATTAGAACTAACAAATACCCTTTTTTTATTAAATAAAATATTTGTATCATTCGTAACATGCATTTTCATGGAATAGAATAAGACCTAAGATTAACAATACATTAAAAATAAGTGTAGGTTTGGTTACAGAGCACTGGCCCAGTAATTATTATTATTCATGATATAGGGCATCGGCAAACTTACCTGAGAAGTTCACCAGCATAAGAAAACAAATATAGACAAAACTCACGACATAAATATTCAGTGCCAATGGCACTTTCTTCAGATGATTGGAGACATTTTGTGCTATGTGTTGTGTCTGCATTTGTTTTCTTGTGTTTCTTGTTTCTTATGTCTATACTTGTCTTCTCTGGTAAGTTTGCCGATGTTATTTGTCTCCTCTTATACTTAAAATAAATGGAGAAATACACCATTATTGAAATTCATTTACCTCTTATAAAATTATTTATAAACATTTCCTGACATAACAGAAAAATCGTTGTTACAACTTATTGATCAAAGATTTTGCTCCTGTTTTAGATAATTTATTAATTAATACCTTTGCAATTTCATTTTTTTAAATATGATATTTCTTTTCTCAAATTATTTATTGTTTATTGGGTGATTGTGGTTTATTACAGTTTATTTTATATTTTACCTACACAAGAGGGAAGTGAATCTGGAAAACATCTGTAACCTAGGCACTGTTTAGGTTCATTTTAGAAAAAAATTGTGAATTGGCAGAGTTCTTTGACACCTAGGTCAGACTAGTCAGTTTTGTAATATTTCTCCTATTAACTAAATTTCAGGCCTAGTGCTCTTTCTAAGCTTACAACAAATTAAAAAAAATCAATAATATTATATTGTTGTTTTTTTATTAGAATACGGTAAATTAATGTTCAATATCATTTATGAAATAATCCACCTAACCTTGAGACACCGCGGGCTGTCTGGTGTAATGAGCTCGTCATAGTCAGGAGACTTGAGTTCGCTGAAGCTGAGTTGCTGCGTGATGCGGCGGAAGGGGGACAAGGTAAGGCTCTCCTCCCCACTACCTCCACTCTCTCCCTCCTCTGACACTGACATCTTGTGTTTCTCTATGAAGGAGAGTGCCTCCTCAACCAGGCCAGGATCCCAAAGGCTTAACAGTATTCGAGTCTGAAACAATTTCATAAATGTGATTGTATAGGATACCAAGGTAAGGTACAACAATGGCATTGCAACCACTCTGCACATATTTTAAATTTGTTTAAATTTTCTCACCAGTTAACATGGGCCTGTAGGTCTATGCATGAACTTTACTCCTCATAGTATTTGTTGAATAAATCTCATTCGATATAAAACAATAAAATTAAATAGTTATTATTCAATATTAACAGTCAATTAAGTACTGACTGTTAACTCAGTTGAGGGTTTGAAACTGGAACCAAGCATCCCACAGTCCACTGAGCCACTATGTTGGCATAAAGCTTGCAAAACATACTAACAACAGAAAAATGTACCAAAGATTGAATTATTTTGTGCTTTAAAAGTAATTTCAGGCCTTATATCTCCAATATTAAAACAATTTCTTATCTATATGGTACAGTTTGGAGCATAATTGAGCTTAATTTATTTTGAGCAATGTCTTAACTGTGACAATCTATATTATGGGGTTTCTTTAAACTTTGTGAAAATGAGGATGGAGAGATGTTAAGGGAAATTTTTTACCAAGAATTTTTCTTAGTACCTATGAAAAATTCTGCCCCTATCCTCTTTGCCTTATCCGACAGTCTATCTTATTCAACTCAATCTTGTTCTTTCTCCAATTTTCTTCTAATGTTGTTACTTAACTATAACGTTTCTGATGTTATTCAATGTATTATGTACATTATTACCCCAAAAATAGAGGATGTTTTGAAACAGTATCTTTCCTTCTTTATCACTTCCATTATGCTCCTAAACTTTACATATAGTATCCTAAACATTGGTATTAAGTATTTTTCAATAAAAGCTTGTAAATTAGAAAAATAAATTAATTTTCTGTCATGGAGACTACTACGATCACACATCTAAGATCAACCTAATTCTGCATGTTTGATCCTACTTCTATCCTTTTGCCTATCACCCATTTAATATCTCATTAAAGGAATGTCTCATATCATATACCATTTTATGGAACACTTGTGGTCCTTACCATACTTCCTATTACTTTCATCAACACTCCAGCTTGTTCCACTCCTAACCTCTTCTTCCATCAATCTCTTAATCTTGAAATCACGAGAGATTCCTCTTATTTATGTTAAATTTCATTTACTAGTGTGAACTTCTACTAAGTCTCAAGCTTCATTTATCTTTCCATAGGACATCAATAACAACCAATATATAATCAATATCATACAATATAATCACATGAAAATAACTGTACTAAGTAGTAGCATCGACTAGAGAAACAGACTGTCTAAGGCAATGCACTTGCTGTAGACGCCTGCTTGTGCTGCAATCTAACGGTATTGGGAAAACTGTTTGGCGTACTGTTAGTTCAGCCTTTAGTCACTTCAGATGACTCTGCTGGAGAAAGACAGAGAGGGAGAACGCTATGATGAGAGAATCTATGATGAGAGATAGAGAGAGGGAGTCCGCTGGTGTTACTAGTGAAAACTGAACATCAACTAATTTGACTGAACACTAACATGAACAGACTTCACAGGACCCACATGAGTGGTGGACAGTCTTCTTGTTTCTATAGTCAATGGTAGTAGTAAGTGCAATATAAATATCAATTACCTTGGATATCATGTCTTCACAAATAGGCAACATGCCGATAGTTTGCTTCTCTTTGGCCAGCCGCATCAACGATCTCATTGCCTCCACCACTTCCCTGCGCAGCTGCTTTATCGCCTACATTAAAGAATTAACCATTTAGAAAGTTCTATAAATTAAAATTAATCCTACATATTTAAAAAAAATATAGCAATATTTTAGTTTAAATCTAATACAAAAATTATCTTTTTGTTCGTTTTTAGTACAAATTTAAAATTATATTCTATACTGCATGAAAGTTGAATCCAGGTTTACCAGCCTGACCAGGATAACAGCTGGTGAACTAACAAACTGATGTACAGTACAACCTCGGTTCAATACTCGATACTTCAACAGTTCTTATACTTATCAATGTGACATGGCAAAATTATAATTTTTCATCAGACTGTGCATGGTTCAATGAAATAACTGTGTCAATGTGAATAACAATTAATACAACCATTTGTTTTAATATTAAATTACTGTATCTTGTAGGTACTTTACTGTCCATACTTAAATAACTACTATTGTAACTCCAAACAAATTCAGTAGGACATACATTTTTACAGTATTATATAGCTTGTTTTTAGTTTTTTTAATTTTCAATAATTTATTGAGAAAATACAGTGCGAAATTTGTCTTAAACCCTTCTTTCCTGTTTATATACATTACTTAGTTTAGTTCAACATTACGATACTTCGACAACTCCATAGTCCACAAAATGCCTAACTATTGAGGCATTAAAAATCGAATAAATAAAGATAAAAATATGCATCATTAGTGACACTGTGGTACTAAAGGAGGATGGGAGTAGATAACACAAAGTTCACTATTCAACATTTGGAAAGAGGAAGTCCTTTATTAACTCACATAGATGTTGCTATTCGGAATGTTCATTTTCTCATGCAATTTGTGAAGTGATGAGGCTTAAGTTAATGATTTTTAAAAGATCACGGAATGCTACTATTTAAAAACTGTAAGATCCAAAGCAGGTAAATTTATCAATAGTAACAGGTGGTTCATAAAAACCTGTCACTTTTTAAACAGCTGTTTACATATGGTTAATTTGTTTACAGATATCATTGTTGTAGCATATGGTAATATAGGTTATGCTATTTTAGTAAACATGGATCAGTGGACGGTTCAACATCGTTCCTTTGTCATTGAAGCGTTTAAAAAAAATAATGAGTCACTGTTACACAACGACTTTTTCGAAACAATTTTCATGTTCCACTTCATGGCCATGTTCCTTGTCGAAACACCATTAATAAGTGGGTTTGTATTTTTAGAAACACTGCATCTGCACTAAAAAAGAAACCAACTGGTAGAACTAGATCTATTCGTACCCATGAAAATATTGAAAGAATTCATGAAGCAGTGCTTCAAAGCCCAAAATGATCAGCCAGGAGGCAGTCCGATGAATTAGCAGTTTCATGAGCAAGTATACATCAAATTTTATATCTCGATTTGAACTTCCATCCCTACAAGGTACAGGTTGTGCAAATACTTAATGACACAGATCCTGGGTTTTGCATAACTTTTTGTCAAACACTACTGCAACGAATTCTTGAAGAAAACATACTGCAATGTTTGATCATTCTGACGAAGCCTATTTTAATTAGACAGGAAATGTTAATCCTCAGATTTGTCAGATTTGACTGGTCAAGAATCTTAAAGAAATTCACAAACAATCCTTACATAGCGAAAGAGTTACTGCGTGGGTGGTGTTGCAGGTTTTGGAGTAATTGGTCCATATTTTTTTGAAGATTACACCGGTGCAACAGTTTCTGTGAATGCATAACGATATGTTGGCATGATTCACAACTTCTTAATTCCCCGACTGCAAGAGCTAAATATTGAAATGGACTCTCTATAGTTCTAGGAAGATGGTGCAACAGCGCACACAGCCAATTTGTATATGAATGTTTTACAAAACCTATTCCCAGGACATCTCATCTCTCGCTTTGGTGATGTCGCATGGCCTGCATGATCTCCGGACCTAAGTGCTTGTGATTTTTGGCTGTGGGGTTACCTGAAGGGTAAAGTTTATGCTGCAAAACCTAACACCATTTTTGAGTTGAAGAACTGCATTAGGAATGAGGTTGCTGCAATATCGCTACCTATGATCCGTAGGATAGTCAAATTTTGTTAAAAGATTAGAGACCTGGTGGAAATCGGAGGAATGCAATTGAGTGATATTGTATTTCATAAATAAAAATAACATATATAAAGGCACATTTTGGTTATTTAAAAAAAAAAATAAAAATCTAATTTGTAACATAGTTGTTTTATTTTAAAAACCCTCAGGTCTTTATGGGCCACCCTGTTAAGTTGTTTGAGGATTTCAAAAAGAAATTTTCCTCAAAATGAATGAATTAGTTTCATAAATATAAGGGAAAAAAGTAAATGTCGTCTTTGTACAGCTTTCCTCGATCTGATAAAATTAAAACACTCAAAGAAAACGAGAAAACAAAGCTGCACAATTGTCAAGTCTGTCTTGCAAAACGTCTCAGCTGCAAGTACTTCCTCCGCTGTATTATGAATATTCATTGGTCTAATATCATTACATTACAAATGATTATTTTTGAGAGAAACTAGCCAAGTTCAAATTATGCTGCATAGTTGAAAGAGAAGGTGGAGGTGGTTAGGGCAAACACTAAAAAAAGCCAAATAAAACCATTGAGAAGGAAGTCCTTGATTAGAACCTGCAGGGTGCTTGGAGAAGAGGTACACTTAGATCTGGAATAAAACTATTGTTAAAGAAGTAAAGCGGGCTAATAAGACTTGGGGAGAGGTGAAGGTCCTTGCTGAGGACAGTCAAATGGAGAGATTTTCTGGACGCCCTATGTTCCCAAAGGAAATAAGTAAGTCAAGTAAAGCCTGTGAGTGGATATATCTACTCAGAGGTTTAGAAAGTGTTTACCAAAAAAAGTAAATACAAAGAAATAAAATTATATCAAATTAAGCCTAAGTAAGTTTATAACATACTTAGTTAAGTGAAAAACATTACAAAAACTAAGATAGCAAAGTATGAATTTAAAATGATTTCCTTTATCATATAAAATTAACTATTAAGTGCTTGGAGAGAAGTGATTTGATAATAATGTATAAATTATTGGATTATGTGTATGAAATTATTGTTACTGAACTTGGGACTAACCTGAATTGCTTCAAAGGCCATGGTGATTTTGTCTACTCCCAGAGTTGAGTTGTTCATGGGAGACTCCTTTAACTGTTGAAGTATCCTACACAAAATCATCACCTAGTTTAATCACTAAACAGTGGACTTGTGACTAAACGGAACAATGTGGCAGCAAGCCGATGTGGATAGCATTAATTAAGGTCAAGTGGTCCATGCAAGGTTGATGACCTTTCACATGTCAATGATACCTGAGTTATAAGTATTAGATGATATCTGCATTTTTATAATTAATTTTTGTCATGCATGTAGTAGTGCAACATGTGCAGCCACTCTTAATGACGACCTGATTTTACTACTGAATAAATGATCTACCTTTATTTTGATCAGATCAAGAGAGGACAGATTCCAGATAGTCATGATCTGAATAGTAGCAACACTGCTTTAATTATATTTTATTATGATTTTGAAGAATATTAATTAAATGTACACGAAGTAATATTTTTAACAAAGTACCATATTTTATGAATTGAAATATACTAAAAAACTAATATTACACCAATTTATTCATTATTAAAAAAAAAAAAAAAAGTAGAAAACACACAATTTTGTAAAATACTATACACTTATCAACTGCTTGGCTGATTATTATAGAGCACGATTGTTATATAAGCATTATGAATTCAAATTTCAATCCTCTGTACAAGTGATTTTCATGTCAGGCGGTTTGTGATTCTTAGTTTAGTGTGGATAGATTGTTTGGACCTGTTTGATACCAAGACTGAAGTTTCACTGCATAGTTTAAGTCTTATACAAGATTTCGGATAGGAAAGCAGGCTTACCTTTACTAGAAAATCTGGTAAGCGCTTAGAAAATACATACATAAAAAGATATAGAACTCTAAATACATAATATCTCAATGGTCCACCTGAAAGTCACTGCAGAGTGTCAAAGAATTCTTCAGTGTGTGTGGAGAGGATTGAGTGACCTCTCCAGTCTACAATTACAGAAAGAAACGGAGATATTAAGGCCCTTACTTGATTAGTCCTCCATTTTTGTTTTTATGTGAATGTGCAGTGAAGGCTCCAACCGTTATGACATCATAAAAGTCACACTTCTTCAACGTGTCGTTCTGTACCCACATCCTCTGTAGATGCAGGTTTACAGGTGCAAACTCGAGTGAGCGGTCATTTTTGCGAGAACTCGGCTTGAAGAAACCTCCTAGAAAAATACAAAAGGTAAGTTCTTCAATACGTAAAAACAAAGACCACCAACAACATACTTTAAGTTCAATTTTCTGTGTTACTATTGTACAGAATGAATGGTTTTGTATTAATTCTCTAAGTAGTGAACAGTTACAAAATATCAGAACTTATGAATAAATAATTGAATATAAATTTAATATTGAAAAAGTTATCACTTATAATAGGGAACAAGAAAAATGCTAGTACCCAGAACTTTCCAATTATGCTTAAAGTCTTAATATGCTAAATTGGCATACCTTTAATCATTTTAAATAAGCATGCAGCCATAATTTTAAGGGATAGGTACATTTAATATAGTAGAAGTCTGATTGTTTGAGCTAAGATGCCAGGACTAGTTTGGAAACAATAAAACTTGAATAGTATTAAACTACAATAAAGTTTTTCATTTAAAACTTAAGTATACATGATATATACATTGACTTGCTAAAATCCTCTCATTATAAACATTGAGGCAATACTTGATTATAGGCAATAATATTCGTGAATCAAGCTGAGAGCATATGCATTTGTCAAAACAAGAAACAACGGACTCTTTCATTTTCCAGTACTCAATCAACTTTACATTGTTGTATTTATATAAAATAACCCAATCAACACTTGACAGACCTAATAATTCAAGAAGAATAACATAGACAGATGTAAATAAGTCAGTGTATTTGATTGCCGGTCACCAAACGGTCTAAGGCGGCAGGACTCTGTACCTGAGGTAGAGATAGTGCAGGTTCGAATCCTGGCATTGCCTGTTTCTGAGAAGTTCCTCACTCAGATCAATAGTCTATGGGGAATGGATAGGAGTAAGGTTAAAGAGGAAGTTGGCCTCTCCTAAAAAAACAATTTGTTTAATATAGACTGGAGTGAAATATGAGTTAATGTTGCGTTGGCATGCAGCAGCAAATAGGTTTCACTCAAGACTTCTCATTACTGACCTAACAGCGGTCAGTAGAGTCATACAACCCTGCATTAAAAAATAACGATCACATCGTCAGCGTAATTCTGCACCCACTTCCAAGAGATTGTTATTTATTTAAAGTAACTGTTTCAATTATCCCAGTAGTTTGGAAAGTCGAAGCTTGGATAATAGACTTCTTGGACCGATGCTTCTAGGTATCGAATGAGGCAACTCAACCTGACCGATTATGATTTCATAACCAGTGTTAATCCAAAATATACAAAAAAAAGTGAATTGTAATCTACAAATTTCAATAAATGTTGTGAACGCAAAGGTTTCCATTATCTCTTAACGTGGGAATGGTTTATTCCTACTCAAGTATGCAGAAGCTAATTTCCAGGTTTCCTTTTGGATTTTATAAAACTGGAATGTTACTATATTGTAATACTTTTGTTTATTAGTAATTTCTTTAGCTTATAATGTTACAGTTAATTATATGGTAACTATATAGAACAGGGTACTTGTAGATTTTTTGCTGAACATTTTTTCATAGTATATAAATAACTAAGAAACAAGAATATGATCGTTTTTCTAAGCAGAAATGACAGGAAAATTACAAAAGGGGAAAATGGAAACTTTTTCTTGGAAAATATAGCGTTGCATGGTTATTTAAACTGTGCAGAATTTTGTCCTGATTACAAACATGGCAAGGGTTCTACAATCGGAAATGTACCGGTTTCACTAAGATTGAGTTTCGTTACTATAGACCTAGTTGGGTACTGATAGGTTAGGTTTGGATTTGTAAGGTTAGGTAGGTTACTTTTGTTAGGTTAGGTTAGGTTTTGACAGATTAGGTTGGTTTTTAGATTAGATTTTGTTAACCTAACCTACTGAAATTTAACCTAGCCAAACAAATCTAACTTTATCTAAAAAACAAATATAACCTTAGCAAACAATACCCAACATAGGCGTATTATTTATTAAGTTTCAAATTATTTCAATTCATGGTATATTTGCTGATCTTAACGATTATGTAAATAAAGTGACTGTCTATTGTCTATCAAATCATAACTGTACTAAAACTGGCACAGTTCCAGTTACTAATCTAACACGCTTAAATAATGGTTAATGGTCCGATTCCAAAAACCTTGTCACATTAACCTTGTCCGATTCGGACATAATTATTTTTGTGTTTGCCTATATCTTCCCTAAACTGAACTCACTTATGTGGAAGCTTGTGGTATTTCAACTTTGTTCAATCTACATAACCTTGACAGTACACACCTTTATGGGCTGCTAGACTCTCACTGGCTTGGGAGTACAGGTGCAACAAATGTAAGTGCCTGTCCAGAAGCTGCACTTGCTTGTTGTGCCACGGCTCTGCTAACTGACCCATCCCAGCCACCTCTTGTAGCAGTTCCTTTTCTTCTTGTATCCAGACAGCCCTAGTTAAGGCATTATTAATTGACAGAGCACAACATTTCCTGTTTGAAATAAAATGTGATAGTCGTCTATAAAAATAATAAGATTATTTATTTAATTAATTTTTTCTCTCTATTACATTATTCTTAGCACCAAGCCATTTTGCTGTTGCATATCTATTGGATCAGAAGTTCTCACTTTATTCACCCAGGGATTACCAGGTATCTTATAAAAATATCAGGGAATTACGCAATATTGTACGTAAATTAAATAAAAAAAAGAAGAAAAAGACAAAAATATATTTACATTCTAATCAATTGCAAACATGTAGCAGCATTCAATAAGTTTTAGAAAAAGGTATAAAAATAAATGATCAGAAGGGTTACCAGAAAATTATTTGGTAATTTTTATTTATACTACATCTTATTAGAAATATCTTTCTGATTAAAATGATGTATAACATAATATATTTAAAATTCATTAAATATTTTTTATGAATTTTTAAAACACCCCTTACAAAATGGCCAAAAATGCTTGCCAGTTCCAAGTGAAATGAGCACCAGCCCTAGGGTTAAATAAAGCTAATTATCATAAGTATAAATATTTGGAACAAAGTTCCATATCGTCATAAGACTTACAGAAGCTGCTGAGGGAAGGAGAAGCACAGCCGACTTTCGGCCATGACTTCATGCACACTGATATCTCCACCCAGCCCCGAGTGAAAACGGTAAGTTTGGAGTGAGGGGTTGGCAAACAGTAAGCGCAGCTGGCCTTGCTGAGGTAGTTTCAGCTTGCAACCCAGCCTGGGTGGTAGAGACTGTGACCTCCGGTGACAGTGGATCTGTAATGTCACCTTACTGGAGTGTGTGCTACTTTGGTCTATTTGTTAGCCTACTGCTAATAGTACTCTTGTAAAAAATCTTATTTATTAGACAACTTCTTCCAAAAATGCACCTAGAGTAATAATGTACATAATAATTTATGTTGGCATAAAATTACAAAGACAATTTCATAAACAGTAGCATCTAATCTTAAGTTATCACTATTTTCCTGATCGTAAAAAAAATTCAAGACACAAAATGCCTTCTTAGGTTTAAGAATATAGAGTTGAGGAATCTCATCTTACAATTAATTTTAGTACGTGAGATCAACCAATCAAACACTAGCAAAAACAATAATTTACTATGAACGATTAAATTAAATTAAATGTATAGTTCTTAAGTGTGTATAAAATGCGAATGATTCTGTGTTGTGCAAACGACTTTCTTCTATGAAAATTGAGATTTTTTATAAGTTTGTTAACACTATGTATACGAAAAAAATGTGTATTAATGAACATGGCCAAAGCAGTCAAGTTGAAATCAAATGTGAGGCAAAAGGTATTTTTAGTTATGAAGCCTGTACACATTACAAAATATTTTACTTACATTACAATATATTTGCTTTAATACTATTATACTTGTTTTCCTGCTGAAGAACGTAGACCTGGCTAGAACAAAAGCGAATCACTCTAATTTCTTTTATTTGTTATTCTATTCAATAAATATTAATTATAAGTCTATGTATAAATTTTACATTTCCTTTATGAGATGGCAAATTAAAGTAAATTTTAGCTGACAGCATTAATATCAATTATTTTAATTTAAATGTATTTCGTAATCAGATAGTTCTTTTAAACATTTTTCAAAAATTTGTAAGCTAGGCTTTGTTTTCTATTTGAATGAAGTTTGCAGATGTTTGGTTATGTTTTATTAAAATGGTTAAAATGTATAGTATCATTGTATAGAAACAAATAGACTGTCCAAGGTAATGCATTTGCTGGAGACGCACCTCTGCTGCCATCTAATGGTGATTGTTTTCAAATACTGTAAGAGGTCAGATGACGGTTTGTGATATTATTAGCTCTGTTGTTAAGTCACTTCAGTATGTGCTGGAGAGAGACAGACCGCTAGTACTACCTCTGGAAACGGTGCATAAAAAAATTTTACTGAACAGGAAAACCGACTTATAGGACCCATATGAGCAGAAAGCCTTCTCGTTTCTATAATCAATGATAGTACACATGATGTTATCATGTAGCTTGGGTGAATTTGACATAAATAACTTACTACAGACACATTCTCACTGGCTGTGCGACAAGGTGTACTTTCAGTGCTGGGGGTTGAGTGGTTTTCTCTCTCTAATGCCCACACAGCCATGCTAAGGAAGCCGACTGTGCTGCCAGAACATGACTTGAGGGGGATTCTGAGGCGCTCACTGTCTAGCAATGTAGACAGAGATATACAAGCACTACCAAGTGGCGTGGCCGTCTGTGACAGTGGCTCCCGCACATCATACGCAGTCAGTCGCACCTTAGCCGAGCCTGTGAGCCCATCACTTGCACGGAAACTGATAGTGTTGAGGAAACTAGGATTGCTGCTCCGCTATGGAAGAGAATATCATACATAAGTAAATATAGGCCTAGACAGAATATTGTAAGTCTGTGACTGCAGCTTGATGATTTGAAACAGCATTTATTTAAAAGTCAGCAAGAAAAACAACGAAACAAAATTTATCTTGATTATGAATAAGGAAAACTGGTAAAAAATGCACTAGTTTAACAAATTAAGTGAACAATTTTTGGAATATGTTAGACTTAAAAAAAAGATGTCCCCTGAGACAAACAGTTCATCATAAAAAGATACATAATTAACTTCCAATGAACTCAAAAATGCAAAAAAATTTCGCTCAATCCAATATAATTGAAAGCTCTTGAACCCACAAAAAAAGTAAAATGTATCTCAAAGATGTATTCTTCTTACTGTAACAATAGTTTACGAAGTGGAGTAAGTTGACAAGTCTCGTATTTAAAAAACTGCAGTATCATTAAGGAATTAAAAAAAAATGTTGGTGAGGATACCAAATTATGATCATAACTGTTAAATTAATTAATTAAGTTTATATCCAAATAAAGAGATAGACCATTCAATTTCTTTTCTCAATAAACTACTAACAAATCAATAAAACACTCCCAGGAAATAGATGATTTGGATACATCTCCAGCCCCAATTTATAAATATCTTTGAGAGAAGGAAAACAATAGGTAGGGCATTTAAAGGAGAATATACTTTATAGTAAGCCCATGTTTTCTACTATATCAAATACTGTAAAATTATATGTAACTCCATTAGAGACACAGAGATAAGAAAGGGGTTTTTATGTCTGATAAAAATAAATTAGCTAAATTTAAATGCCATTTATGAAAACCACCATGGGGATTCTAAGTTAAGAACGGGGTAAGCCACTTTAAATTTAGAAGCTATTGAGAATGCATTAAGAAAAGTTAAAATGGAAATATTTTATTCCACGTTTAAAAAGATGAAAGATAACTTGGGCGCGAGGAGATTGTATTTTTTTGTACGTTTGTTTAACTATTTTATAGTTATAAGTGGAATTTGTTATAGTGACTATCGAATATTGGAAGTTGTTATAAGTTGAAGGGACAGTGATGTATGAATGTGAAGGTTACCTTAATTATTGGCAGTGGTGACATCTGCAAAAAATACTTGTCCCTAGACTAGAAGCAGCACCAACTCTAATATCTATGTTAAAAAACTAAAATTAGCAAAATGTTACCTCAATAACTTCTGTTTTGGCATATTTAAGGAGAATTTTCTCCTCAGGGATGTAGACATGTACCAACAAGACTGGGTTGGGCGGACGGCCATGACCATCACACAACAGGTTGTCACACGATAGTGAGAGTTCACACAGTGGCAGCTCACACGGATCTATAACATATCAAGCACAAGGATTTGTTTTTGGCGAATTAACTAGGACCTGATTCTTAGGAATGTAGAAATGAAAAAGCATAACAAGGGTTAGTGAGGAGAGGGGGAGGGGGTGCCAAGAGAACACTGGCAGCTCATAATAATACAGGGTGTTTCAAAAAGGACTTTACAAATTTGAAAATTCATATAAAATTTATTAAACAAGGTACAGAGCTGGTTTTGGTGTTGTTTTAAAGGAAAATAGTTTAAGTTTTGACTCGCGTAGTCTGTTAGTGCCTAATCGCGCCGCACAAGCGCTAGTGACAGTTACGTTTAACATGGCTGCCTTCACTGGACCGGAGCGTGCTAGTTGTGTGTTTTGGTTTGAAGAATCAATCTGCGACAACAGTTCAGTAATTTTCGTACCAAGTACGCTAAAGATCCTCCTAGTAGGCCTACAATTTATGAGTGGCATAGTTGTTTTGTAGAAACAGGGTGCTCAGTGAAACATAAAAAATCCTCAGGTCGTCCAAGCACATCTGACGGAAGTCGTTGAGCAAGTGAGACAATGTTTTGTAAATAGCCCTACGAAATCGACCTGGCGTGCATCTCGTGAGCTGCAAGTACCACATACGACGGTTTGGCGTGTGTTAAGAAAACGTTTGCACTTGAAACCATACCGATATTTGCTTTTACAAGCAATTAAAGACACTGAAAAGATTGCCCGTAGGAACTTCTGTGTGGATATGTTAAATCGAGTGAATGATGATGAACATTTCTTGGACAACATAATCTTTAGTGACGAGTCCACTTTTCACTTAAGTGGCAAGGTAAACACACATAACTGTAGGATGTGGGGCAGCGAAAATCCACATGAAACATTACAACATGTTCGTGATAGCCCTAAAGTGAACGTTTTTTGTGCGTTGAGCAAGAGGAAAGTGTATGGCCCCTTTTTTTTCCAAGAGAGAACTATCAATGGGATAGTGTACCTTGATATGTTGCAACAATTTTTAATACCACAGATCGATGAGGATGACCGAGAACGAAATGTTTTCTTTATGCAAGATGGCGCACCACCACACTATCTGACTGACGTCCGGGATTTTCTAAATGACCGCTTCCTAGGTCAATGGATTGGCCGTGATGCGCCAATTGCATGGCCCCCCGTTCCCCAGACCTGACACCGCTAGATTTTTTCTTCTGGGGTTTCATAAAAGATATGGTGACGTACCTCCTTTGCCGGCCACTCTACCTGACCTTAGAGCAAGAATTTACGCTGCTACTGAGCAAGTTAGACCTGAAATGCTAGTGCGAGTCTGGGAAGAAATAGACTACCGATGGGATGTCTGCAGAGTAACCAACGGAAGCCACATAGAACATCTTTAGTCCAAGGTAAAAAAACTTGAAGTTTTTTCCTTTAAAATAACACCAAAACCAGCTCTGTACCTTGTTTAATAAAATTTATATGAATTTTCAAAGTTGTAAAGTCCTTTTTGAAACGCCCAGTATAATTACCTCCGTATTTAATTAAAATGGGATACAAATATTGTTAGGTCTGTATTAGATATGTTATTATTTTTTTGTTTGTTTGTTAAAAAACTAATTCAAAGTAATAATGCCTAAAGGAATTCATAGAGAAATCAAAACATACTAACAATAAGAATTATTATGGTTGTAGAGTCACATAGTTAAAATTAGATAATCCCCCAGAAATTAATAAAATACTACAATCTAGCTGGGGATTTACCAAGAGTTTGGTTACGCCGTAACCGCCACATGCTGACATCGAGATCTGGGTCTTGTCCACGTCTGGTTTCTAACCTCTGCTGGAGTGCAAGTAAGTGGGCCCGGAGACAATCATAGCTGCACAGCTGTATGGCCTCCAGCCACTGATCCCGCTCCTGCTCCGTAGGTGCAGCTATGTGCTGACTTAATCCTCCATCAAAAACTGCAACAGAGTTAAAAAATTAATTTCTGAGGGACTAAACAAGTTGAAATCTCCATAATAGACCAGTTGTTTGTTTCCGGTTTTATATGAACACACTTGTTATTTTTTTTCCATGCACTCTGGGTTGTCCTCATCCTTTAGAGCTCTCAGTTTCTTTTCCATGCACTCTGGGTTGTCCTCATCCTTTAGAGCTCTCAGTTTCTAACATTTACAGTCGAGTCTCGCTTATCCAACTTAAATGGGCGGCTGTGACGTCAAATATGTGAAATGCTGAATAATAGAGAAAAATATTAAAAATCCTGATAAAATCAAAACTAAGTTATAGTTTACATATTAGTGTAAAATATACATTTAAACATTATGTTATTTAATAAGAAAACTAACAAATTAAATCACTGTATACAGATTTTTATTATATAAAAAAATGTCCATTAATGCACCTTTCAAGATTCTTGAAGAATACCATATTTATTTTTCCAATCCCCTGCTAATGCTCGTCTGAAAATGTAATTAAAGGAGAACCTTTTGCATTGTTTCTCCTTTGTCTAGCCTTTTTATTGCATCAGTTTTTCTTGAATTGATAAAAGTTTTTTCCTTATTGTTGCAAATTTCTTGTCAGTTAATTTGATAGTTAATGTACAGTAACTATGTCTATCAAAAGCTATAACACACAACAATAACAGAAACAAAATACATAAAAACTCCTGATAAAGAATGGCATAGCCAATAGACTGGTTATTACTGCACTGACCTATGAAAGAGCAATGACAAACGAAACAAGTTTAGGTGAAAACAAATAACACGTCATAGATGTGAGCTAATGAAGACAGTGATGGCAAGGCGTGTCAGTACAGTCTGCCACGCAAGGAATGGTCTTGCAGTACAGTCAATACATTTCTGGCTTCAGTTCGCTTTTTTATAATGTCAGATTAAACAGAATGTCAAATAGTTAATAACTTTTTGTTCCTAATATTTTCTTCATGAGGTTAAGTGTTAGAGAGAACCAATATTCCTAACTTTGCCTCATTAAATAAAGCTTTTCATTTCATTGTCAGCCTCTATGTATAGACGCTTTTAAAATAGGGCTGAGCCATTTACTTCTTGTAAATGCCGTATTATTTCTTGTACATTTTTTAGTATTAATAAAGGTGGTTTTTTTAGTATTAATAAAGGTTATGTTAGTAGTGAATAGGTAATGTGTCGTTTCCTTAATTTAAATAATGGTCATGGTCAAAACTATACAGTTGTAATTATTTTTTTATTCATAATTTTGCCTCTGGAATTTGTAGGTAATACAATAATAACAGGTTCGCGTACCTTTAACGTCGCAATTATTTATTATGGTAATGGGTGACTAAAGTTTTTAGCTTTCAAGAAGCCATCATCAGATCAATAGAACGTTTATTCCATGATATGGAATATAGTCTTCTCAACCCTTAATTTTTGTTGTAATAACAAATAAAACATTTAGATAAAATCAAGTTTAAAAATTGGATCCACGACATGTGTTTAAGGGCGTAGGATAAACACAAGTCAATGGATTCATTTTAACCTTGATTTTATTTTAAATGTTTTGTGTGTTATTAAAACATAAATGTGTTCAAGTGCCAAGAAGACTATATTCCATATCATGGAATAAACATAATAAAAGTTCTACTGAGCTGATGATGGCTTTGTGAAAGCTGAAACTATAGTCATCCATTTAAACTACAATAAGGAATTGTGACATTAACCTGCTGTTATTGTAACTATTTTAACCAAGTCCTGCTGATTGATATCTGTTAACCCTTAATGGACAATGACTATTTTACTCCTTAAAAAAAAGGATTCTATACTAATTAGAGTGTGATGTGAATGATGGAGGTAATCCTGAGGAAACATAATTTTCTTAGATATGAGACGCCGACACAACTTTGTGCGTATTTTAAGGTAAATATGAATTACATGAGTGTAGGGTGAGTGTGTATGACCCGTATGGTCTGGTTACTAACAGTTTGACTCATGGCCATTTCTGAGCACAGCCTACAAGTTTTTGTGGAATTCAAACCACGTAGTATTGGTCTAAATTTAAGCTGATTGACAAAGCTGATACTCAGTTCTTTCCCCTACACAATGTCTGGACCACCCAATATGGACATTCCAGACTTCTCATTATTGTATTATTGCTGAGACCTTTCATGCCAAAGAAAACAATGAACTAATCTTCAGCTATTATTGTTAGTAATAATATTTACAAATCATATATTTGTTGTGATATTTATTATATTCAGTGGTTATGTTGCAGAGTAAATTAAAAATGACTTGTTAATGTGTTCCTTGGTTTTATTTAAATACTTTTAAAAACTTGGCGCAGTCGATTTACGGATTACGGAAGAAGTACTGTTAAACTTGACAAACAAGTACAATGGAATTCAACAAACCATCTATGTTTGATGTAAATGATGATATTGGAAGCAATTTTGAAACATTTAAAGAAGAGGCAATCGAAACTGTGAAAAAATCAAATGACATACAAGTGGGCAAGATTGAAAAACTTGTTGGGTCCAGATGGTTTAAAACTGTATAAATCACTAACTGGGGAATCAGAGAAGGAAACTACCAATTCATACTAGATATTTTGGAAAAACATTGTGTTCCACAAGTGAACATAACTGCCAATATCTACAAACTGTTTAGCAGAAAACAATAACAAGAGAAACCTTTCGAACAGTTTATGCTTATTTAAAAAGACTAATCAGATCATGCAAATTTCATGAACAAGAAAAAAAGATATTAACAGCACTTATAGCCTTAGACGTGAGATCTTCAGAAACCCATTAGAGACTAATTTGTGACGACAACAAATTGGATGAGTTATTAAATTTTGTAAATCAGTTGAACTCTCAAAAAGAATGTGCAATTCATTCAAAAGAATAATACTAAAATCACTCGATCACAAGAAAAATTTCACTCAGATGTCAATGCAGTAAATCTAACTTCTTCATCAGAAAGGAAGGTAACCCAAAATAATTCTAATTACAAATATCAACCATCTATTTCAGATGATACACAATGCAGGAGATGTGGTAAGAAACACACAGACCAAGGTATTTGTCCAGCTATAGGAAAAATATGTAATTTAAAGCCAATAGGACGGCTGTTAAGCAACTGAGAGTGAAAATGCCAAGCCAGCTACTGGAGTATTCCTATAGTTAAGCAAGTAAAGTTCAAGAGAGGTACATACTGAAATAAAAAGTCATCAAGACACTCAAAAACTGTTCTATGACCGAACTTCTAAAAAGTGAGAAGAATATTACTTTGTTGGAGAGGAAATATTGGTACAAAATATGTTTTCCAAACTATGGGAAAGAGGGAAGGTTGCCCAAATATTGCCTCAGCCCAGGTCATACCTCGTCCAGATGAGAATTGGAGCGGAACAGTGAAGGACCCCAGTTCACTTAAGAAAACTGAAATAAAGTTCGGATTTAAGGAAGGAGATGTTAGTAATAATATTTAAGAATCATATGTTTGTTGTCAAAGTTACAAAATTTATTATATTCAGTGGTTTTGTTGCAGAGTCAATTAAAAATGGCTAGTTGATGTGTCTTTAGTTTTATTTAAATACTTTTTAAAACAATTATAACCAGGAGAATTTTGATTGATACAAAATTACATATTTACCTTTACAATAAGCAAATTTAAAACACCTTGAAATGCAGTGTACCAAGACTAAACATTACTTGATTTATTTCTGGTAAGCTTTTTGTTTAGACATCATGACAAGTAATGACATAAATAAGCACAAATATAATTTTGTACTGTGATATTTCACATGTTCGTAATTTCTACTGACCAATTTGTTATTTTATAAAATAATATTATCCCATGGGCGTGTACTGGTACATACCCAAACTAAAGCCGTAGGGCCCGTCTGGACAGGGCGAAGGTGGATCCATCTTGATGGAGCACTGCTGGAGAACGATAACACCCAGTGGCTCCGACCACTGGTCCCGCGACTTGAAGTAGAACAGCAGATTTCCTCGGAGCCGACACCACCGTTCTAGACTGACTACATAATACAAGCCAGAGTTACTATGGACCTCTTACATAAATTAATTTAAAAAACGTTAAAGTAACTTTACAGCACACAAAATGTGTTCTCAGACTCATCTAACTAGTGCTAGCTGATAAAGAGATATTTTAAATGTATTAAGTTTGAGGAATAACAACTCAACTGATAAACTTTACTATATTTGTAACAATACAGTTTTAATTTTATGTGATGTTGTATCATAGTTTAAAAATCACATTCTCCATTAAAATATTCCTGATTGCACCAAACAATAATGACTGATTTAACAATCAAATTTGTTATCTTATGAAACAAATAATGCAAACCTGTATCAATGAGTATATGCATTGACTATAACAAAATTAAATGTATTTTATTAAAATAATGAATTATTTATTGACTTACCCAGCACAGCAGAATCTAGATTATTAAGTAAAAGTACAAACTAAGCAATTAATTTTCTGTGATTAAATGTTAGATAATTAATACAATAAATAATAATTGTTAAAAATACAAAATTAAAACTACATCATTCAATCAAAATAAAATACTATACAAGCAAACAACGGCATACTCTAATTGGCTTATACCAAGCAATTCAAATAAAACCAAGCATGGTACTAGAATAAGCAATCTATAAAGTGTACTAAGAACAAACTAGAATACTTAGGTAGCAGTGTTTGAATGTTAAGTGATATAAAACTAACAACATCTACTTGTATTCCTTATCACAAAACAACAATGTAGCCAACTGGAGCTATTGATTAGTACGAAGCTGATCATAGAGATATCGGTGAATATGAGGGGCCAATGAGTGTGATGAATGTATATGAAGTGGTAACTGTTACTAACTAAGGACACCTGTTGGGACAATAGTTGGGGCAACTAAGAGAGCTACACTTTTACTTCAAATCCGAACCATGTATTGTTGGTCTGAATTTCAACTGACTGACAAGTCAGATACTCAATTATCTTTCCTCCACAACATCTAGAAAATGATAATAAACACACAACAATGACACCACAGACTTCACTAGTATTTTCCACGTTGATGGCAACCACTGAGCAAAGACGCTGCCAGTTATAAGAGGGCCGAGCATAAAACATTGCCTACAATCTCTACAACACTTTGTCCCCAAGTAGCTGGGTTGCAGACTGCGCCACTATGCTGACTAGCTATGAATCAAAATACCTCTTTTTTTGTTAACCAAGCAGCTGCAGAACTGTATCAAATTAAAAAAACAAAAAGTATAGCTAATTGTTCAAAATTTAAATAATTTAAAGTGGATTACAGCTGTGATATAGACTTTGAAGTGGGGCGGGAAGGGGGGTCGTCAAAATCAATGTGAATTCCACAGAAAAAATTATAATAATTGCTATATATAAATCCCCAAATAGACCCAGCATAACTTTTAAACAAAATTTGGGATACTTTTAAATTTTCTCAATTCCAAATTGTTGAAGTTCATCATTGACACATTAAACCAATACAGCTAAACCCAGACTATCCTCTATTCTTTCGGCTTGATTTGGATCCGCCAATTTGAGCGACAGTCACATCGAGCTCAGCCATAGACAAACCTTCCATACATTTATTTCAATTTCTGTATTAAACAGGGCCATCCCAGACTATTTGGCTAATGAGCCTAACTGATACACATTATTTTATCTTTGTTTATTTCAAAATGAAAATAAAAAAAATAAATAAAAACACAAAATAAAAAAAGAACACTTTAATTAAAAAGTACAATTAATATAAACTAGTCTGTGAAGTGTTCAATGTTCCTGAATCTAACTAACTTACACCTAAAACTATTACAATTAACACTACAATTCAACTCATAGACATGCAAAATACAACACAATATATAAAATATTATTAGCATTTAAATAAGCAAGACATGAAGGTCATGCAATACAAACAGTGTCCTGCTACACAAACGGTTGAGATATTTTCACTCCCGGCCAACCAATGGGTAGATGTGTCACAGGAAACCTCCACAGACTGATATGGCTTAGGAGGTTAAGTGAATGTGGCCATCCATGAGATGGAAGGGGTTTTCATCAGCTTAGTGAATTGGAATTTCGATACTTTCGAAAATCTCAAACTAATATGTTTACAAAAATTAAATGGATCACTATGACTTGCATTGTATCATCATTTATTTTTTAAACCTACCTTAACACTCTAAATAAAATCAAGATATTAAATTTTCCCAAAGACATTTAACATTTGCAGTTCTGTAAAGAATGCTAAGACGTACAATTACAAGGCCAAAGCCAAATAAGAAGCTAAAATGATAACATTGCAATAGGGGTTTTCCTCTCATTTACCAATATAATATGTGTATATATACACAAGAGTTCTAAAGAACAAGACAACGTAAGCTACAAATCACAGGCATAGCTTAGATATTAGGCTGGAATTATTCCACTATTCAGACCACAATAACATTATATGAAATGGTAATAGTCCATTTTAATCAATAAATAATGGTTGCATAAAATATTCCACATTATAGGCCCCCTACACAAAATACATTTAAATGTTAAACAATACAACCATATTACGGCCAATAATTGTTATAAACTAACTTAAACCAGGCTGAGATAAAATTTTAATGACAAAGAGAAAACTATTGCCTCCATGGCTAGTTGGCAGTTCAGAGGTTTCATCATACTAATAAATGCTCATAAATACTAATAAATAATGATGATTCTAAATTACAACAATTTTTAAAACACTTAAAACAGGTGTTCACCATCGAACTCAAATCAATCAAGAATCAAGAAAAAGTTCGATGTATCTTTTTTCTTCAAAAAAGTGTATATTACAAATGTAATATATAAATATTTTTTTATCTTCACTCCCCAGTTGACATGGGCCTTCAGGCCTGTGAATTTTATTCACGTTGGCACAGAGGATTCGAACCTTGGACCATGCTCTCCGCAGTTCAAAGCCTTAGCTACTAAGCCACCACGCCGGGAAAAACCAAGTATACTGACAGAGCCCGTGATTAAAATTCACAAGATTTTTAATTAGCTTTCACAATTTTTAATTAGAATCTGTTTAGCTTTCCAAGAATACAGAACTATATCCATAAGCTCTGAGTAAGAAATTTAAAACTTAACTATTGAACAAGCCAAGAGTTCGAAATGCATATCCTGATCCTCTCAATAATAAATACAGGACGAGAAATAAGAAAATAAGGAAAAATTTTAAAAATGGACATATTGACAATTATTAATAATGCCCTAAAAAATTTCTACCATCAGCGGACTTTATTGAAGATAAAAGTGTCATAATTTTTATTTTAACCCTTTTCACGCCGTAAGCGCATATGTTGACTTTGATCTAAATGCCGTAAGTGCATACACGTATAATAATTACAAAAATAATATTTTCGTAATAATATTTCTAATTTAATCCGGTAGTGCGTTTGGTTTATGGGAGGTGACTCATGAGACACATTGTGCGACTCGCGACCTTTTGTTGGCCTGTCAATTACTACGAGACTGATTTTTGTCTGGCAGTGTACATTTCCGCTGCGCCGCCCAACGCCAGAAGCATATATTCACGTGCTTGACCAACCCGCCCGCCCATACACGTACAGTGGTATTGACCCACCCGCCCACCTGTACACGTACAGTGGTAAAGACCCACCCGCCCCGTACAGTGGTAAAGATCCACCCGCCCAACCATACACATACAGCGGTTGGATCAGTACCACTGTACGTGTATGGGAGGGCGGGTGGTTTAATACCATTGTACGTGTATGGGTGGGCAGGTGAGTCAATACTTTGTGGACAGGTGCAGTATTTTGTTATATAGCTAAGTATTTTAAACGCATTAATTCCATTTTATTGGATAAACTGAACTTGTTGTAATAAGTAAATATCTCATATTGTGTGTTTTGGTTTTGGCAGCTACTGTCGAGCCGAGTGGTTGTCAATGTCCGCCGCCTCACCTCTTGAAACTGTGTATTTAGTTGTTTTTTATCATTACTTTAGTTTAATATATGTTAGTAATTTATTAGTTTTAAGTGTCAATATGAATAATGCGGCCAATTTTGATTTTGTGGAAGGTACTAAATACATCATATTCAAGTGCTATATGTATTTACTTATTTTTTATCATATGTGTTATATGCAGGCCTTGTCTTTATCAGTAAATATACTCAATTATGCATATTTTATTAACATTAATAATATTTTGTATTAATTCATTCTGTATAAGTGATCTATGCCTGAGGCTTACTTTCAAATAAAAGTTTACTTATTTACATATTCATACATAAGAAAAAAAGGTAAAGTAAGCTAATAAAAGTTTCAAAATGATTACAATAATAAGTTTTACAATAAATTAGCGCTTAATGTAAAATAGGCATTGTATAAATGGCGCTTTAAGGGTTAAATATAAGCTGGCAATCATTTCTACTCTGGAAAACTAGTGCAAGTTAACTATTTCATTCTTGATTTATATAAAAGTTACATAAAAGAAAAAATATAACTAATATCATAACATACCTTCTTCAAAGCAGGTGTCTTATAGATTTAAAGATAAGCAGATGAAACAATTTACTATAAAACAGTTCAAGAAAATTATTTACGATAGAAATATCTCGAACTTCAGAATTTTGTTTAAGCCAAGCTATTTAAATATTCATGAACATTAAATGTATTATGATTCTTGAGGACTTTCTTGTTGCAAGTAAAATTTTAAATCAATTATAATCATTATATAAATAATCAAACAACCCAATCAAATAACATTTTGTGAAGCCTTATGATTACAAAGTATTTTTTTTTTTCAAACACTCACATCAAATAAAAAACTTTTGAGATGTAAATTGACTTTCTCCATCAGTGTGTAACAGCTGTGTCAGCATGATCATCTATTCACTTTATTTGCAATATATCAAATGCAACACACTGGCTCTGTCGCTTTGGTATTGTATTGATGTGAGTGTTTGGAAATTATTACTTTAAAATTGAATAGCCTCGTAGTTTAGCTTTTATTTTATTGGATTCTTACATTCTTACATATGAGACGCCGACACAACGTTGTGCGTATTTTAAGGCGAATATGAATGGTTTTATGAGTGTAGGATGAGTGTAGATGAGTGTAGTCTGGTTACTAACTGAGTTCAACTGTTCCTCAGAAAGGGCAATTTATTAATAGCCCAACAGCCAGGGCAACTAAGGGACCTACAGCTTTACGTGGAATCCGAACCACGTAGTGCTGGTCTGATTTTCAGCTAATTGACAAGCCTGATGCTCAGTTATCTCCCCCACACAACATCCGCACAATGATTACCACCCAACATGGACACCCCAGACTTCTCTAGTAGTGTCCACGCCGATAGCAACCACCAAGCGGACGCCATGTCGGTATTAAGAGGACCGAGCATCCAACCTATCGCCTACAATCTCCCAAACACTTTGTCCCCATGTAGCTGGGTTACAGCACTGCGCCACCAGTGCCGATTGTTTGATTATGTACATTTAATTAAAATGAAATGTACTACATAAGATAATAAGTGCTGATACTGCAGGTGTTCTTTAAGAGAAGGCTATGTACCCTCTGAAATCATGTTATGTTTAACATCCCGAACTGAGAGACATAATATCACACCACATCCTTTCTCCTTAATAGGCTTTTCAGTGATTTAGTACAGCTTTCCCTTTATTTAGAGAGTATTAGGCTAACATCAAAATCAGTGATTAAATAGTTTTAAAACATTGCTCCTATTGCAATAAACAAAGGATGCAATTATTGTATAACAGATCAAGTTTATTTATAAGAATCAAGAAATTAGCCAAATCTCCAGGAAAGCAAACACTAAGCAGATTTCTAAAGAATACAAATCAGTAAATATGGAATATACGGGTACCACCCAAATTTCGGAATAAAATTCTTTTAACTAGTGGTTTTTAACAATATAAATCCCACAAACACTAATCTATAGAATTTTTTTAGCAGAAATACAGGTTAAAAAAATTGAAAAAATACTTTAATATTAAAAACTATGTATTATGATGTTTTCTCTCATAAACATGAATATGACATACATTGCCTTTTACGTGAAATAAAAACTAAGATGTTGAACAATAATTACATTAGGTTAGGTTAGATTTTAATGATCAACATTCCCAAACCTAACCTACCCTAACACTCATTTTTTTTGTTAAATATTTCTGTTATTATTCATTGTATGAATGATCATGTTCAGGAGAAAAACTAATTAAGATTAAACTAATATACATAGTTTTTGTGTAAAATTGATTTTATACTTTTTTAATTTGTCTAATGGATTTGTGTTTGTGTGGTTAATATTAAATTAGTTACAAAAAGATCTTAAAATTGGGTGAGGCTCCTATATTTCATATTTACCCACAAATCATATATAGATAAACAATTGTGATTAGGGAACCCCGACCACCAGCAGCGTTGTTGTACAAAGCACTAGAACACACACGTTACGTGGTTAGTATCAGCGTGAGGTGTGAGTTAGTCGATCCATGCGCTGTTAAAAGTGAAAAATACCTTTGCTGGGTCCACTATAGCAGCTCAACTCCCGCAGACTTTTCCCCCTTTTCCCTCTTTTCGTGTCTTTCCCTGGAACGTTTACAAGGTGAAAGGATTTCCAGTCCCTCCCTACTTCCACCTGTGTTACTGCCTCACATGCGAGGAATACATATACACAGGTTACACTTACATCCACTGCTCATGCCACCAAGTCAGCACAGGCAGCGCCCAGACTGTACCCAAAGTAGTTTTTGGCAACAAATTTTGTTTAAACAAATTTCTGAAGACAAGAAAAAATATTTATGCTAAAAAAATTTCAAACAATGTTTGTAAAATAACTGAATACCAAATTGACTATTTTTGGTACATTCTGGAACAAAAACAGTATCGTAAATGTAGTAAAAGAAGTAGGATCATGCCACAAAAAAGAAGAAAACAAGATAGGAAACTATACAGTAATTGAATGCAGACTGACATAGCGCCACATGGACAGGTAGAATCTCAATAAAATGCAGTAATTTAAAATACTTAATACCAAAGAAAGCATTTTACATTTAAAAAATGTCAGATTGAAAAACATTCAAATAATAATAAAATTATAAAAAAAATTGGAATTTAACTAACAAACCATAATATTTAATATCCAATCAATATTTTATGCTGCCATTAGGTTAACTCAGGCACTCTAACTATAATGTCATACTGTCAAATAAACAATAATAGTGATGGAACAATTAGTCTGTACGCGTAGTGGTTTTGCTACTAACCAATATTACAGTAATAAATATTGGCTGATGATAATAATAATATAGATTTGAGCGATTGATCAAGACAACCGTTCGAGTGATCTAATGTTTTCATAAGAGTGCCACCTCTTCACCTCTCGCCTATGTCCAGTTGTCACTGGCCGTGAGCACAGACTAATTGTTCAATCAGTACACCGATTTTGACAGTTACAAATAATATTAAAAACATAAATCATCAACAACTTCCACAACATTGCAACAATGCAAAGTTGACAGTCATTAAAAAATACTAATCTCATCTCAACAGTAAAACCTTGATTTTGTTCAGGTCATGCAGAACAAAATAAAACATAGAAACTCAATATGGCATATTGATGTGTTACAAGATTACACTGTTTCACAGGTGTTTTTTTACAACCATCACAACAACTTCTCCTAACAAAAATGTTATCCATCAAATTTTGGATTATCATACCAATATGAATGAGTTACCAAATATGAGAGCAGTTCAAAAGAACGTTTTAATTTACTTGATGTGTAAAAATTGTGTTATATTTATTAGAGAAGATGGGCAAATATAGGCCTGCTATTAATATTAATATATGTAAACAACCCTATTATGTGTAAATATTCTCATTTGATTTTACAATTAGTTTAAGTTATTGTAACATTTAATGTTTAGCTACACAGAATATTCAAATTTGTAGCAGTGTAAGCTGAATATTTAAATATAAAAAAATTTAAATTTGAAAATGTAAGAAAAAATTATTATTAAGATAAACCGCCAGTCATCCGAACTCAAGTTGTGTTGAAATAGATTGGATATTTGAAAAAAAAAAAAATTGTCTTGGTGTAGTAAATCCATAAATATATTTTCATACATCAAAAGTCCCCGGAGAACAGTGAGGCAAAACCTCAAACACAATATTATTTAAGATTTTGTTTAATCTTAACTTTATGTTTCTTTTGGTTACTGTACCTTTTGTTATCTAATTTAATTTATTACTGTAACTTGTTTTATGGCACTAATTTATTTTTAACGTTAAAAATATGGTTAAGTACAAAAATAATTGAGCAGTTCTCTGAAGTAACGACTTCCGATTAGCTAAACCTCATAAATTTTTGATATGCTAGACAGGTTTAGCAGCAATTATTTTCGATAATCAGTGTTTTTACTTTTATGTATTCTTATGGAAAAATACTTTTTGAATACTTGAATACTAAACTGTTATTGAATGTCACAGACCATCATTTTTGCCTCACTGTGAAGAGTTTTATTACACACATTTATTTTTATGTTATTTTATCATGTACAACTACAAAAGTTGACCAAGAACTTTTTATTTTAATATTTGATATGTTTTAAAAACAATAGTTTACTAGCTCTATGGCAGCTGTAAACTATAGTTTACAAGCTCAATGGCAGCTGTAAACTATAGTTTACTAGCTCTATGGCAGCTGTAAACTATAGTTTACAAGCTCTATGGCAGCTGTAAACTATAGTTTACTAGCTCTATGGCAGCTGTAAACTATGGTTTACTAGCTCAATGGCAGCTGTAAACTATAGTTTACTAGCTCTATGACAGCTGTAAACTATAGTTTACTAGCTCTATGGCAGCTGTAAACTATAGTTTACAAACTCTATGGCAGCTGTAAACTATAGTTTACTAGCTCTATGGCAGCTGTAAACTATAGTTTACAAGCTCAATGGCAGCTGTAAACTATAGTTTACTAGCTCTATGACAGCTGTAAACTATAGTTTACAAACTCTATGGCAGCTGTAAACTATAGTTTACTAGCTCTATGGCAACTGTAAACTATAGTTTAAAAGCTCTATAGCAGCTGTAAACTATAGTTAACTAGCTTTATGGCAGCTGTAAACTATAGTTAACTAGCTCTATGGCAGCTGTAAAAAACTAAACAAATAAATAAAATGAGGCACCTTTTAAGTTTTGAAGAGTTGAATGAAAATGCACTCTTTTTCAAAGAAAATAATACTTTTTATATAAATTTACTGTTGATATTTTCAACAATTCATTTCAATATTCAGTAATTTCAATATGAGGATGTATATAAAAACATACTTACGTATTACAAAAGAAATTGGCATTAGGGGCTTACTAAAATAAACAGTTCAAACATATTTGTCTGGACGGACGCCTTCACGACTCAATGTTGCAATTAACGAGAGACTACACAAAAGGAGAGGATGGACTGAATTTGCATGAGCCAGATACAATGCAGCTGAGACAATGGCAAGGCCTTGGCAGGACCAACCTACACTGTATGCATACCACGGCTTCACACTAACTTGTATATTTGTTTTAAGAAAGATGAACATGTTGATAAAATATTAGCTTTACTAAAGATTAACTGAGGATAATCTTCATAAACTTCCTATTGGAATAAAACTAATAATAAATGGCCATAATATGATCAACTCTGGTTGTAATAGCTGTTATTATAAGGGTAGTATCAATTATTTACTAAAAAAGGTTCCATATTGCAACTTGTTTTGAAAATATAGCTACACAACTTTGTTCTAAAAATCACAGCATATATTTATTTTTTATTTTATTTATTTATTCATAAGACGCCGATTGCCAAGATATGGGCGAATATGGATTTAGAATGAGTGTGATGAGTGTAGATGAGCGAATGTAGTCATTGTAACAAACTAAGGCCGACTATTCCTTAGAAAATGTCATTAATTAATAGCCCAATGACAAATGAACAGCCGGTGGTTATCAGCTGATCCTTCTCAAAATGTATTATGACTCTGATTGGGATCGAACTGAGAACCTTTAAACGTAAATATATTTTTTATTTAGAATTTTTAGAGTGGAAAGTGAGCTATGCAATTTTACATCATTTTAAACTGTGTTTAAAATGAATACATGATTTTAAATAGTGTTGTTTTAATTTGGAAATGCAATGGTTCCATATGCAAAGTTGAATTGAAAATACCCAAAATTTCAAAATTAAAACCAGGTTTATATGATACAGAAAAATGAGATTTATCAGGTTCAAGTAATTAACTTCTAACAGTAACTAAAAAATAATTTTTACTAACATTTAAGCTGTAGATAATTTGTGTATTCAACAAATATTCATTAGTTATATAAATTTCACTTTCTAAAAACACACTTATACAGTACGTATGGATTCCATTTGATTAATTGTAAACATGAAATATGTCACAGGAAACTATAGTATACACCCCCCTTAGATGTAAAGAAAATTTAAGTCCCACACATAGTGCCAACCCCCCCCCCCCCCTACAGCAACTAAATCATCAGTCCAGTAGCCTCACGGCACAGGGTATGTCAAGTTTTATTGCTGTGCAATCAAATATTTTGTTCCTCTCATAACAAAATGGCAGCTCCTTTTCAAAACCTTACATGGAGTTTTCAATTTTGAAGTATAAAAATAATTTCAACCTATACAGATTTGTAAGAAAATGAACTGATGAGCTTCAGAAAAATATAAAAAAAATTGTTAGTCATGTTCAATAATAGAATAACCAGTGTTCATGCTGAGGATGGAAGTTGTTGACCGTGAACTATTACAGATGACCTAAAAGAAAATTTTGAAATAAGACCTGTTAGTTTGAGCACCTTATTTTATTATTTTTCAGTAAATTCGATCACAAAATTAGACAGTATTGAGAATATCAAGAGAGGAGAGGCAATTAGTTAGAAACACGAAGAAAAAAAAAAGGAAATTGGCTAGTACATACAATGAGAAAAGAGTGTTTATTGAGGGAAGTCATTGAAAGAATAGTGGAGGGAAGAACAAAATGCCAATTGATGGATGATATAAAGAATGGAAATGGATATTTTGACACAAAGGAGGTGGCACAGAACAAATGAATAGGGAAAATTTATCAATAGAACCTGCCAGGAGGTGGAGGAGGGTAGAAATACTAATTGATGATTAAGATCCTTCCTAGATATGGAAAATACTCATGTAATATACTCAAACTAAATCTTCCGTGTTTTTGAGTAGCGGGCCCATCACACACATTGATTATCCTATTAAGGATTTTCTTACTAAAGATAGTTTATTGTACTTTCACCAGCAATTTGCTTTATCTGCCCACAAATCTGTATTTGATGAACAATAAATAATTTAAAAAAACACAAAGTGCCTCACACTTGATGGGATTTTCAAGGGCTGCAAAATTTAAAATTATAAGAGGAACAAAATATGCAACTATACTGAAATTAAATCCATATAAGCACTGAAAATAGAAATTCAGTTGTCTGGCACTGTTTCCCATGGTTGAGAATTAGCACTAACTGTGGTATGTAAACTTCTTTACTATTTGGATGATATTAGTAAACATAAACCCATGGTAAATGGCATGCGGACAATGCGTGTGCAACAGATTCTGTCTCCCACTATGCAGTCACCTGATAATGTACATTCTCTGCCAGTTTTCTCAATATTCTTCCTAGCAAAGTTTTATGTTAAATCAATTTAATTTACTGACTTTAATTTAACCTTTTCCACTCGTATATCCGACATCGTGATTTAGCCGTTCCACTCGTATGTCAGACAGTGTCTGACACGGCAATGACGCAAGTTTCATTTGGTTGTTTGGTTAACGATGTTCTCAATTTGTGCTGCTATCATGTGGAAGCTATATGAACTACAATCGGTCGTCATGGGAACTGAAATGTCACATGATGTTATTCTTTCTTGTTTATTCTAACCTTCAGTTTCAGGTTTCGTTAGTTGACAATTGACAGTAGTGAAAAAATGTCGTCTCATAGTCCAAATCTTATGGATGCTGAAGTAATATAACAATTACAATATGATTTATCAGATGATGAATCAAATGAAAATGAACGTGTTAGTAATTATGAAATAACTTTTCCAACATTAGAAAATATCTAAGAAAGTGACAAGTAGGCCAAACTGTAAATAGTGGTGATGGTAATATATAATATTTGAACGATATACTATGTTACAAAAAACTTTTTAGTTAATTTTTGTTTTCTTTCTATTCTATCACATAAAATATACATTTAAGTGTTTAAATTCATTTTATAACATTTTAATTATTGCATAAATCTAACAAATACTGAACCGCTTCTTACTACCAAAAATATGTCATATTACGAGCTGAGGGGGCAAACAGGTGAAAAAATAATCGAGTGGAAAGGGTTAACATAATAATGTAAGTAATAAAACAAAATACATTATTTTTAAACTGTAATTCACATATTTAATTAATCATACTTCAAACAAAATCTATTTATACATTTTACATTAATTAAAAACAGCTGATTTAATTTAAGTTGTATTGCAATGCAAACCACACTGTAACCCTAGGACTGGCAAGGATCGCGATCCAATTTCCCGCTTCGCGACTGACAAGATCGCTATCGCGACCCTATTTCCACATGCTCACTAAATATCCCGTAGCGCCTTTATTTTTAATTATTTCGGCATTTATATGATATATTTTAAAAGAGGAGAAGTTTTTTTATATATATAACTCGTAAACAAAGCTCATTAGACCGTCTGATCATGTTGGCAACCATGACAACACAACTCACTTTGAGGTTTGTGCCGCTGACAGGCCTTGTATATATGTACAGTTTTCTCTTATATATAATTTTATGTTATTGCAAAGTGGTAAACATTGTATATAGTTTTATTTATCATTAAATTCTGATCATTTTTTACATTTAACTCATCTTCATTGAACTTACAGATTTTTGAGTGGGAAAGCACAAAGTTTTCCAAAATTTTTGAAAAAAATGTTTTTTCAAAAAAGTTGTCAAGACAACCACAAAAAATATTTTTGGTAAGTATTATTTTTATCATATCATATTAGAAATATCTTTATAAGTAACATGATATACAACACTTTATATTTAAATGTAATTTTATATTTTTTATGAATTTTTTAAAAAATCCTTACAAAACGGCAAAAAATGCTTGCCAGTTTGAGGTGAAATAAGTGCCAGCCCTAGGGTTAATAATATTATTTCTTTTTGATAACGTTTATGAGCTGAATACACAATTTGTAAAAACATATTTTAAAGAATAACTATCCATAATTTTGTACAGAAATCGTAAATTTTAAACGAGAATGAATTATGAACTGGAACTAAATAATTCAATCCGAGTCCATTAATAGGCTAACTTGCAGGCTTGACAGCACCTTACAGTATGCTTCTACTGAATAATGGGGGAAGTACTCGGTCTCTCCCACTACCTGCCCTATGGGTCATTTAGTTTGTGTTTATGTTTATCTTGACATTTGGGGGGTAAGAGAAGGTCATATACCAAGAAATTAAAAAAACTGTCGACTTTATGCTTATTCTTTTATTTAGAACATATAAAATCACTAATTATATCTAGTTTGTTCCTTTTTGCAGTTTGTCTTGTAATGATGTGTCTCCTTTAGAAGTTTAATTTACACTTATTTCATTTATAAGTTTTCAGTTTAATTTTACTTCAAGACATTTATTACAACTTCCCAAAACTTTTCTGTTTTGGCTTTGTGTAAAAAACATTCTGAAAAGATTTTAACCCTTCGACACATAATAGCTGGCTGACCTACATTTTAAAGGAGGATGCAGAAGGGGGCGTTTGCCTAGATGTAGTTGTTTTCTACGTTATCTACAGAGTCAAATCTGAATAAATCATCCATCAGTCAGCATGCAACATTTGGAGTGTTCTCGTTTCAAGTTATTGATGTTTTATTCTGCTATGTATTATTTTATAAATTGAACATATCATTTCAACATATTCCTTTTATATTGTTTAAGAAAATGTATATAATATTTTTTAAATTTATATTTAGTATATTATTTCAATGATAAAATTAAATAAAAATATTATTTATTAGAATTGAGAAAAAAATGTGTAATGTATTGTCGCATTATGAGATAATAAAGCCATTATCAGTGGTTTAGAAGGGTTAGGCCTGGTTCAAATGGCTCAATATATAAACATGAATCTTTTATACTGCACTACATCAGTTACGGTAGACTGGATGTATTGTATAAAATTTTACTAACATTTAGTTAGCTACCATAGTTTTACTCTTGAACATATACACCTACAATAGATATCTCATCCAATAACAATATCTGTGCCAGTAATTTGGGTAGTTAGTGAGGTCCGCAACCACAGATGGTTTAAACTGCATTACACTTACATGGGACTAGACTAGCGCTTCACAATGGACCACAAAAAAAGCTGATAATTTCAGACGAAAAATTTAACATTTGATGAGAAATCTACGTATCTCTGAATAAAATCAACGATTTTACACAACAGGCAATACATAACAATGTTTTAATACTGATAAATTTATGTTACCATAATAATCATTCTCAAACAATACATAAACCAAAAACAAGCAGACTGAAGTAAATATACGGTCATAATGGACATCTGGATGGACACTGAATTATAAATCAACAATAGCGATGCATCATATACAAAAATCACTGAGGACAATTATACTCACTTTCAGTCCGGCGGAAGAAGCCCTCCTGCCTTTCCCGCAGTAGAAGTACGCCTTCTTTATCAAACTTTTGAGATGGCTGGGTGGCCAATGTTAGCAGTTCTTGTTTGTTGTACCTCATTGTAGATACCTGTCAAAACAGCTAAACTACAATATACAGAAACAACTTAATATTTTATACAAATTAATAATAAAACAATAATGTGCACAAGAATAAGAACTATCACAAAGTGTATAGCCAAGATGCTTGAAGTAACTGTGGGCATTGATAATCATTACATAAACCATCCTAATATCTTCATGTGACACATTTCGGAGTCAGTGATGCTGAATGTTTAATATAATTGAATGTTTAATGTTTGATATCTTGTTGTAGGCAAAATGAATTTGTTACATAAAACCTGAATATTTATAATGTACGAGTTGATAACTCTTCATATAAGTGCTTGTCAATACAGAAAAAGTAACTCAGATGATATAACTAAAACGTAAATCTGAATATTGCATTTAACAAAATGGCACGACTTCCAACAAATTTTTTTTCACATGACAAGATATTTTAGTTCTTGATAGGAGTAGAAACGGAGAGATTGCAAGTTTACCCTATTCAACATTTAAAATATCAATGGAGCAGTTAGTAATTTACTAAGTTATTCATTTACTAAAATAAAATTCATTAGCGACACCAAACACCCTATTGACAATCGCTAAGTACAAGCCTACTTACCTAGTAACACTGAAATCCTAAATATATATAAAAAAGCTTGGTTTTGGAAAGTAAACCAATGGCAACATATTTGTGAAATTTACATACGTAGTAATTCTACAATCAAGAAAATAACTTTAACTCTATAAGCAGTAAAAAAATTTTCTTACAAAGATTTAAAGGACAATATTGCATATGTAATAAGATTGCATTATTGCCTAATTGTTTTCTTATGATAATCAGAAGCTGTTAATTTTTAAATAATATTCTAGCAACCATGAAAAGTATATTTATCCAAAGTAAAAGTGCTATTTAGCGTGTAATTATTTAGCGTGTATAATATTTGAACAAAATATTATGTTACAAAAAAACTTTTTAGTTAATTTTTGTTTTCTTTCCATTCTATCATATAAAATATACATTTAAGCGTTTAAATTCATTTTATAACATTTTAATTATTGCATACATCTAACAAATACTGAACCGCTTCTTACTACCAAAAATATGTCATATTACGAGCTGAGGGGGGCAAACAGGTGAAAAAATAATCGAGTGGAAAGGGTTAACATAATAATATAAGTAATAAAACAAAATACATTATTTTTAAACTGTAATTCACATATTTAATTAATCATAATTCAAACAAAATCTATTTATACATTTTACATTAATTAAAAACAGCTGATTTAATTTAAGTTGTATTGCAATGCAAACCACACTTTAATAATATTATTTATTTTTGATAACGTTTATGAGATGAATACACAATTTGTAAAAACATATTTTAACCCTCCACGCGCCACGCGTCTCGATCGAATATCATAGGCATGTCGATCGAGATGCATTATTGTGTTGCTCAAGCGCCATCGTCTCGATCGAGACGCATTTCGCGCACGCTTACATTTATGTATTAGCGCGGTTATTACGCATTTGTTTCACACATATTGCATACCGTTTTGAACATAAACGTCTATTACATGTATATAACGCAACAAATTTTTTTATTTTTCACTCAGACGATGTTGGTAGACCTGAACAGTTGATGCATATGTTGCTAAGTCATCTCTCCAATCCAGTTTGTTTGTGTTCTTTGTTGATCGACAAAACAATGTGTTAGTGTGCGTGTTTTGCTTGTGTTTTGCACTGAGTTTATTCAAAAATGAGTGAATAATCACGTAGTAGTGCTATTCGGGGTGTTTTAGATGAATTAGATGACGGAAATATAAGTGACAACAGTGACATTACTGACTTGACATGACATGATCCCCAAAAATTTGTGTATATAGTTCCTTTTTTTTGACATTTTTCAATTTTACCTTTGGTTTATCTACTATTGTGTATATATATTTTTATTCCTGTTAAGATTCTGCAACTTTTGTACATTAGTGAAAATTGTGCTACATTATTGGTGGTTGACTTATATGTGTCCAAACTTAGAAGATTTGTTTGAAAAATTAACTTTTCAACTTTTCCGAAGATACTTCATGCACCAACTTCATTGCTAAGTGCTAATTTATATTCCTTCTAATTATTTGTATCTTTGTGAACAAAATGATATGCAGCACTCTATATTTAGGGGATGGGAATAAATTTTTATGATTTTTTAAAAAAACCCTTACGAAACCATCAAAATCGCGTAGCGTTTTAAGGTAATATACATGGCGTATATAGAACTATCCATAATTTTGTACAGAAATCGCAAATTTTAACAAGAATGAATTATGAACTGGAACTAAATAAAACAATCCGAGTCCATTAATAGGCTAACTTACAGACTTGACAGCACCTTGCGGTATGCTTCTACTGAAGGGGACTGTAGTGGGGGAAGTACTCTGTCTCTCTCGCACTACCTGCCCTACGGGTCATTTAGTTTGTGTTTATGTTTATCTTGACATTTGGGGGGGTAAGAGAAGGTCATATACCAAGAAATTAAAAAAAACTGTCGACTTTATGCTTATTCCTTTATTTAGAACATATAAAATCACTAATTATATCTAGTTTGTTCCTTTTTGCAGTTTGTCTTGTAATGATGTGTCTCCTTTGGAAGTTTAATTTACACTTATTTCATTTATAAGTTTTCAGTTTAATTTTACTTCAAGACATTTATTACAACTTCCCAAAACTTTTCTGTTTTGAAAATATTGTAGAAGATTCAATTGAAAATGTCACCATTCCAAATGTATATGTAATGTTTTACTATTAGTTAAGATTTAAAAGAAATATTTGAAGAGATATAGCACAGTTGTAATTAAAACATTGTTTTTATGAACTAAATTATTTTTAAAAGAGTGAAATTATGTTAAAAGAGCATGTTACAACCACAACAAAACTATGAATTGAAACAATTTCATAGTAAGATACTGATTAAGTAAGGGAAAAATATTAATTCTGTACATGAAAATACAATATTAAAAAAAGTTGGGTCTAACAATGTTTACAACACGTGCAAATGGAACCATCTAAAACAACTAATAATTTCATGATGTGACCAGACGTTGCAATCTTACTTGCCAACTCATAAACATAAATTGTCTAAGTGGAAATAAACCATTCTAGATCTAATATCCACACAAAAAAATAACCATTCACCAAAATTATATCTGGACGATCCACTATGACAATGTATTTTAAACAGTAATTTTACACAAGTTAAAAAAAAGAATAAGTCTTGTTAAGTCATGTATGTATAAAAAGTAGTAAGAAAATGAATAGTAATATTCTATACATTGTAACAGTATATTGAAAATAGGGCCAGTTAAGAGTAAATAAATATAAAACAAATTTAATTCCCTCTTCACTTTAACAAAAAACAGAACAAAAAGAAAATAATATATTATTTATTCTTAAACACAGATTGTTAAGATATGGGCGAATTTGGATTTCCATTAAGTATGATGGGCAAATGTAGTCATTGTTACAAACTAAGGCAGACTTAATTATTCCTGAGAAAGTATCATTAATTTTTCCAAGGAGAAGCCGATTTCCTTCTTAACCTTACTCTGACCATTTTTCATAGACTATTGATCTGTGCGAGGAACTTATTCAGATAGAGTAAGGGGGCGAACCAGTAGGCCCTACAGTAAAAGGTGAATTTTACTGACCACTCTTCCAGTCTAGGCCGAATATTATTTACACAAACTATATGTATTCAAAACATATAGTTCAAATATATGGTCTATGTGATATAGATATGCCTAAAGTGTTGATTTATTTTATTACATTAAATAAAAATCACTAGCTTTTTGATTTGGGTTATTGCTGAATAGTCCAATGACAAATGAATATCTGGTGGTTATCAGTTGATCCCTTTGAAAAATTGTTTTGATTCTGAGTGGGATCGATCTGAGAACCTTTAGTTCATAAAGCCTGGCTTTAACTAACTACAATACCGAAGAATTATAAAATGTAGTTTGGTAGAAGCAAAGTCGATGGATTGATACAATTTTCTTTATTGGTAATTAAATACTAGAAATGAAGCTCTGGAATTTAAGGTGGACAAAATCAAGAGACTCAAAGAAATAATCAACAGACTACAATTACTGCCTTGCATAAATAAATATAGAAAATCTAATTTCAGGAGAAAACAGTTTGAGATCACATCGAATGAAAAAATAATGGATTCGTATCCATCATGAAAATGCTATGAGTTTGTGAAAGTAGTGTAATAGATTCTCGTTAGTACACTTATATTAAAAGGTAATAAAACGTCCATATCATGTTCTTCAGTAGTGCCAATCATACCATTGCCACTGATTGTATTTACATGTGTTCTCTATTACTGTGTGATATTGGTCAGTTGAAAGCAATAACAGATTGAGGCATATGCAAATTTAAATTGTTATTATTGAAAATTGTGATTATATTAAAAACATACAATGAAACTACAATAACAACTGCACATATTTTGTTAGTCATTTCTGATAGCCTATCAAAGAAATGTGAGAATTTAAAAAAAACGTACTACCACAATGGATATAGCAATAATTTTATTACATACAAGCTAATTTTAAGATTTTAGCTTTAATTTTTAACTATGATAAAAGGAAGTAGCCTAGATTGCCATAATAATGTATTTAATGGAGTGAACAAACTTCTTGGTGATATACATATTCATTGTAAGGCTTGTACTTCCACCACTGGTTTTGTGACTTAACAATTGTTAAAAAAATACATTCTCTCTTAAAATTCTCTATATAACAATTGTATTGTAAGATTCATAAGTATGATGATGAATGACACTAATGTCTAGAATAAATGAAATATTTCAGAAAAGAAGCCTTTAGGCTCTAACCTGAAAAATAATTCTCCTAAGATTTTACTGCGTTTCCTTCATGATGCTATTGAATTGGTACTTTCACACCCAAACTGCTCACATTAGGCAAACACAAAATAGCACAATCGCCTAAAGGTAAATAAACGAATGTACGTCATCTGAACTGGATCTTGAGTATCTTGATATGATAGTTCGTAGTCCGGTGGTCCTCCTGGCTCCTAGATCTGACCAAGAAAAACAGAAAGAATCTGTGTTTGTGTCTCTTGGCTGTTTTTTGCAGAATGGAGCTTTCCGTCAGCTGGACCTCATTAACCTTCATCATTGACTTTATGAAAAATACTGTACTATAAAAATTGTCTAAATATAAAATTTCTTAGCAAAACTGTGTTATAGAATACTGATACAAAACACAATACAAAATTGAGGTATTATTAACTAAAACTGATCTACTAAATGTTAAAAAAATAACCAAGTTCAGTATACGAATAAGCTCTTTTAAATTATATATAAAAATTAATAACCAACGCAAATTTACAACGTGAAAATGTCCTACACAATGGGACATTTGTAACTTTTCTCGAGTGTCTGAGTAGGTAATTAAGAGTTTAAAAACAAGTAAACACCACACTGCTTACGGCCGCATCTTAAGACCTATAGCCATGGCAAGAACCATTATTGGCTTTTCCAAGTAACTAGTGAGGTCTTTAACATTCTGACAAAAATTTTGTGAACAGACTTCTAGATTAAGAGAAGCCCACAGGCGCTGACATAAGTTTCGAGGTCATTTTAACCTCCAAAAGTTAAATAAGGTGGTCGGCCATAACTCTGCCTCCTGAGGAGGCAGCTAGACAGCTAGTCCTAAATAAAATATAGCTTTTTTAGCGTCTTTAATCTTGTTTTGTCAAGTGGTGAATTGCTTAACTCTTTTAGAAGTTCTAAAATAATTGCTGTTATGAAGGCAGGAAGGAATAAGAATTATGGGAAGTAATCGCCCAATGGGGGTTTTTCTCTCTGTATTATAAGTTGCTGGAGATATTGACTCCAGAACAAAATATCACCTATTCCAAGACAAAGTTGATCATGTAAGATACATTACAGTTATACTCACCAACTTTATCCTAACTTATACACTAACCACCAGGGCCGTATTTCCCATAAGGCCGAGTAGGCCGTAGCCTAGGGCGGCAAATATCCAGGGGTGGCAAATTTCCATGTAACATTCATATAAAAATACATTTGTAATTGTAAAATTTCAATAGAAAACCCCGAAAATGTAAACATCAATACTATGATAAGCTGCAAAACACCATAGCAATCACTCGCTACTGGAGTTATCATAAATATATATTTCATTTATTAAACCTAATGCAGTGTCGGCGTGTGGTATATACCATACTATAGTACCGTATTTGTATTATCAAACTGGGAGTGCGGCTGAACGCCATTTAGCTATGGAGTCCAGCCGTACGGTACTCCCAGTTTGATAATACTTGTATACCAGCGGGTTCTCAACCTGAGATCACTGGTTGGTTGGCGGCTGAGCGTGTGTATGGTCAATCATTGATTTAAAAGCAAGAAGCATTGCTTTCAATAGGATATATTCAAGACTTTTGGCACAACTTGATGACGAAACCATTTATTGGCGTAATATTTTAACCAGAGTAGTTGCTGCCATTTGGGCTCTTACTTCAAGAGGTCTGCCTCTCAGGGGGGACAATAGTATAATAGAATACTTCCAGCTCAAAGGAATGGAAACTATTTGATGGTTTTGGAATTAATCGCTGAATTTGACCCTTTCTTGGCAAAACATATTTCAAGGCATGGAAATCCTGGCTCCGGTCACACAAATTTTGAATACTATACACATATAATTCTATTATTATATGTGATTAAATAATAAAAATAATGGCTGAGAGAGTGAAGAATAAAATATGTGAGGAGTTAAAACAAGCCAAATATTTTAGCATTGTAGTTAACTCTACGCCTGATTTTCTATCTCACATTGACCAGCTAACACTTATTTTCAGATATGTTCTACCTGATGGTTCTCGGTGTGAACGATTTTTCACATTTATCCCCTCCGTTGGACACAAAGCAGAACAAATGTTCAATGCTGTACTAACAGAATTGAATAGTTTTAATATCAATATCAGTGATTGTTGAGGGCAGTCTTACAACAATGCCTCGAATATGGCTGGACTCTATATTGGCTTGCAAGCTAAGATAAAGGACCTTGCTCATTTGGCAATGTTTATACCATGTGCAGCTCATTTATTAAATTTAGTTGGGACATCAGCGGCAGAGTCTTGTAGTGAAGCTTGTAATTTTTTTATGATCCTTCAAGAGCTATATGATTTTTTTACAAATTCGACAAGAAGATGGGAACGTTTGATAGTTGAGATTGATAAAGAAAAATGTACCCATCTTTAAAGCCTTGGCCAGGAACGATGCTTGCCAAGGCCTTAAAGAGTCATGGAATGAAATTTTATCCGTTTTAACTTCAATAGAAAATGACTCCACAGAAAATGTCACCATACAATGTGAAGCTTTCTTAAATATTGAACAGATTTGAGACAGCCTGTATGGTTTGCTTTTGGAGCACGATTTTATACCACCTTAATAAAGTATCCAAAAAACACAGTCTCAGACAATAGATGTTCTAACTGTTACAGAGCTGTATGCATCTCTAGCAGAATATTTCTCTACTCAAAGAAATGATTTTGATTATTATGAATCACTTGCTCTTAAAATTGTTGAAAACAAAAGTTACGAAAAAGATTGTAAAAGGATTCTCAAAAGAAACAAAAAATACGATGACGGAGAACTGAGCTTGAAGATCTTGAACTTGATGGCAGAGAATATTTTAAAATCAATACCTTTTTAGTTATAATTGATCAGTTTATAGTTGAATTTAAAAGAAGGTATAAGTCATTCAATGAGTACCAAGATAAATTTAATTTCTTGACACAAATTGTAAAATCTCCAGGAAAAGTAGAAGAAAGTATTTTGAGATTGAAAGCTCAAAATCTCATAGAAACTTACCGAAATGATCTTGGAAATGACTTCATCGATGAGTGCAGCCATTTTCAAGCATACTGTGCAGTATCTGGTGAGAAGTTTGAAGATACCTCGTTGATAGGCATTTCAACTTACCTCAGGTACCATTCTCTTCAAGATGTCTACCCGAATATTAACATAGTGTTACGAATTTGTCTTTCGATTCTGGCTACAAACTGCTCTGGTAAAAGAAGTTTTTCTTGCTTAAAGAGAGTGAAAAACTATTTGAGATCAACCATTAATGAAGATAAATTGAACGCTTTGTCTATTTTGTGTATAGAATCTGAAATTGCCGCAAAGATAGAATACAGCACATGATAGAAGACTATGATCAGAAGAAGGCTTGGAGGAAAGTATTTTAGATGGAAATTCAAGAAATAAAGAACTACCGTATATATTAGATACTAAAGTCATGTAAAAAAATTTTAAAAAATACAATCACACAATCGTATGTTATCCATTTTTAATTAATCCTTTTTATTAGAAGTGGAGTATTTTAGGATAATATAGGCAATACATCATATTATGTACCTATTTCAAATAATTCAAATGTTGTAATAATAAAATAAGTAAATTGTTCCTATGGAAGTTCGATAAAAAGGGAAAACATAGACTTTACCGCTAATAGTTCTACAATAAAAATTGTGATACAAGTGTAAAGAAAATAATTCAAAAATAGTAGTTCTAATGATTCATTTTTTAAATAAACTTATATTTTTATTTGATAATAGATTCAAATACGGTTCCTATTCTACGTGTCTCATATTACCAAAATTGTACGTAGGAGACAGACGTAATGAGTTGTTGGGGGAGGGGGGCGGCGGAACCCGGCCAGCCTAAGAGAGTTTCTAATTAAAAGACAAATAAAAAGTAACAGCAGATATAATAACAACAAATAAGAAAATTGTAATAAAATAAATTTAAAATAGAAATTAAAATTCAATCAAAAATAAAATAGAATAACTAATACAGTTAATAATAACAAACATTTGTAGTAGAAACAAAACATTTTTTAATATTAATGGATAAAAGGACAAAATGCTACAGCTGACAAAGATTTAAAAAATCACCTAGTATAAACGGTAAAAAGAACAAAAACAGAAAGAGATAATAATATAAATTACAACTGGTTGAGGAACAGAGTAATCTTCTTTCTGTTTTTTTCTCCTTTTCAATTTAATATGGACATAACTGTCACACAGTCAAGAAAATTCTTATATGTACATGAACATGATCTTGTAGTGTTGCGGACCATGATAGTTTAGAAAAGCTGCACCACTTTCCTTGGGCGGATGGATATAGTAGGTCGCGTCTGGTTGTTTGGCCAATCTAGTAGCCTCTGGACAGTGTGAGTATTTTTTGTATGAGAGAAAATTGACTTCTGGGTGGTATTAGAAATTTATATAATGGTGTAAGGGGAGATTCCAGATCACACCTTTGGAATCTTTTGGATTGTAGCAGCACCTTATAAAAAGACACCCTTAGGCCAACTAGTAAGTGTCAGTCCACAGTCTTCTGTCTACAGCCTGTAATGGAAGTTTACTTTTGATATTTAAGTAAGAAGTACTAAATAGTGAAAGTGCACGAAGAGTGGAAGATATTGAACAAACATAACTAATGGGTCTTGAGTGATATTTTTATGATAAAACAAAAAAAGGTTTCAATTTGGTTTTTCAACTTTTTTCCTTTTATATTTGCTTAAAAAAAAATTGTATTTCTTCTTGATAATACATGTGTAAGATATCTTTAGAATCTAACTACTGTAAGAATGCTGGCTTTATCCAACTATAGTCATAATACCAGGCCTATTATTTCCATGGTTACAGTCTTTATTGTCCGTACTTTCCATTTTCAACTAATTGAGAAAGAAATATTTCTAAATACTTCAATCTGAACTGTCGATAATTTTCAGTCAAAAAACATTAACAGCTTTTATAAATAGTCAAATCTAAATACAAATGACGTGAAGAGTAATTCATCTCTCTTTGGTATTTATTACACGTTACTCTGGATGGTAACACTAATTTTTCTTTGTAACCAGCAAATAAATTCTCTATACGATATTGTACAAAAGCAGGGAGTTGAGTGGTCAGCAATTTATGAAAAAAAGGAAATTTGTAAGTAGCTTAAAACGTTTTAGTCATTTATAAACATTTGAATAGCCTATTGGTAAATTAGTTTGAGATTTTCAATGCTTCAAGTGTTTATAAAACTAACAAAACGTTTCGACAGGTATGAAACTCCTGCCATCTTCAGGTGCCACTTACTACCACTTACATTGGTTTCAACTATGGCAATGTATCGCTGGCATGGATTGGGACTCTCTTGGGCTTGGACTCTTTGCGAGCTAGAAGGCAGCTGCTTGATGTGTCACAAACTGCTCCGGGCTGAAGTTATTTGCCCTGAACTTCTAAGCTCCATTGACATCAGAGTGCCTAATCGAACACGCTCACTGGACCTATATTGCCATTGATCCCATCTGACCAATTACATGTCATGTAGTGCTGTTCCTCGCCTTCATCGACTTGGAAACCTTGTCTGTCCCGATCACGACTTCTTCCATGACAGTAGTCAACATCTTAAGAAGTTTTTTCTCTCCTTGGAAATCTTGGACAATGTCTGAAGCAACGCTTTTAGTCAGGCTAAAATAATCAACTTGAATGTATATTGTTGAGTAATTTAATTATTGTTGATGTTTCTGTTTTAATATTGTTATTAGTTGATATATGGTATATAGGTACTGTTGTTTGTATTATTATCTTAAAGCACATGTTTAAGTGATGTATATATTACTATGTACCAATATTTATATATTACTAGCTGAACCCGGCAGATGTTGTCTCGCCTTTCATTTTTCATTGACATACCAAAATAAAGCAATAAAAAGAATTATAGAAAAAACCATTATTTATTAAATGAGTGCAAGAGGGTAAACAATATTTTTGGTCTTCTTATTTGGTGTATAAATGTAAAGGTTTTTTGTAGTGTGTGCTACACTCTCAAGGTGAAATGTAGAACTACAATAAATCAAAACACATACAGTACTGTTGTTGTGAGAACTTCAATCTGCTTATGGCATGTGAAACTACATTAAACCACACAGTCATATGTTTTTTGTAAACAATTCAGATTCTCCATTTGAATAACATGGGATCTTTAGGAGCCCGTGGGGCGGGACCCTGTGGACGGATCTGTATCAAACTTCACAGAAACCATCTCGGGAGTATACAGGAAACATCCTAAAGTTTCATGGCGATCGGTTGGATTGTTTGGCAGCGCATAAACTTCAAATATACAAACATCCTCTTTTATAAATATAGATTATTATTTTTTTTCTTCAAGTTATTTTCAGTTAAACTAATATCGCAAATTACGCTAAATATGTATGTATCCTTTAAATATTGTTAGATTTTTTTCTTTTTTCTGTAACTCTTTGTAAAATGACGTTTGCCATAAATAAATAAATAAATATCCTACATATAAAATTATTTTTTCCTTTTTTAAATTTTTAATGCATGTTTTTTCATAATTGTGTGTACTGTACATCGAATAATTTGTAAGAAGGCATGATTTTTCTGAGAAGTTTATAGTAATCTATAAACATGTGATTTTTTTAAGGGGTTTCTGTGTTGATGTGATCAGTTTAATAGTGAAAAAATAGTTTCATACATAGGACAATTTAGTGTAATAAGTACACCTGCATATGTTAGGAATTTCATACCTGTATAAACGTTGTGTAAGTTTTAAACACACTTTAAGCATTGGAAATCTCCAACAAATTTACCAATATGAGCAGACCAACACTAATAAATAACTTTCAATAAACTATTGAAAAACAGTTTCATCGAAACATTTCTCCTGAAATAATTGTCATTTGTTGATGTTAAAAATTGCCAGGGATTGGTTGGGGGGGGGAGGGGGGCAACAATCAATGAAACAAAAGACTGCTCGATACCACTCTGATGGATGTATTACAATATTGAAATAACCTTGGTCCCTTCCAGAATTACAAAGGGAACGTAAATTTTGATTACTTCTATTGGTCATATTTCCTAAGTAATTGTTTGGAGGCTAATATAGTGGCACTATCTTTGCAAATAATTTCCTAGTTATCGTATTACATGTTGGTAGAAATACAAAACTAGTGAATGTCACGTGACACAAATATATTATAATATAAGTAGAACAAATTAATTGTAAGAAATATTATTGTGATCGGTTTAGGTAAACCACATTTACCGTCCTCAGTCCAGAGGGAATTACAAAAGAATAATTTTACCTTAAAAACTATAAACAATTAATTATAATAATGATTCTAAATATTGGTAGTTGAAAATAATAAAGGATTTTGCTGATAGTGAATTAAATTCCAGCTCCATGTTGTATATTTCTCTGGTTTGATTGAGAGCTACATTCGCTCATCTACACTCATTCGAAATCCATATTCGCCTATATCTTGACGATCGGCATCTTATGAATAAATAAATAAATAAACTTGGAAAGGGATAGCCTCTTTGTTTGTCATTGGGCTACAGATTATAAAAAATCAGCCTATGTTTGCAACGAAGACTATATTCACTAACCCCACTCACACTTACCCTTCATATTTACCCTTGTTGATCAGTGTCTTTAGGGAGTTCATCCATGAGCCCATCAGTTGAGCGCTCCAAGGAATTTAGTCGTAGCAAAGAGTCTGCCTCACTAAAACACACACGCCTCCCTTCTCTCCCCCTCACTGTGCCCACCTGCCTCACCCTGCAAATTATACAAAAGTACATAAGTCCCTCATTTATCTAGCGATGAAGTTTTGATATATTATTATTCTACTGAATAATTAATTAGTTACACTTTAAAAACAAAATAATTTTTTAAATTTTACTTGATACTAAATGGGTTAGTGTCTCTTGTCACTATATTCTAAACATTAATAATATGTATCGTATGGTTTTTGAATTAGACATGTACTACCTACAAATGCCATACTAACCACTTTAGGTAAACACATTTCTGTAAAAGATTTTTTAAATTTATCCCAGTCGAATTAAATGCTGCTTCGAGGATTCTTAGTCGTCTGCAGTAATCGTCAGAAAGAAATCTATGTTGACAAGCCTAGCACATCTAATCACGTGTTACTTACTCCAAGAGGATGGTAAACTAATATTCTCCTGATAGTAATAGAGATTGGGCAGATTTTCTCCACCGAGACTATCTCTGTTAGGTTAGGCTGTCAACATTACTAATACTTTTAAAATGAATAGCTCCCGTTTGATGAACGGACGAGTGACGTCAGGTCTGTGTGAGTAGGGGTGGTGGCAAGTACATGAATCTGGGAGACTATAAGAGAGATTTGGACGGGTTTTACGATAGGTTCTCGTAATAACGACGCGGCGTCCACTCAATGGTCGCCATCGGCGTGGACAGAAGTCTGGAGTGTCCATGTTGAGTGGTAGTCAGGGACCGTGTGTTGTTTAGGGGAGAGAACCGAGTATCAAGGATTTTCTACGTAAAAAAGTAGGTCTTTTAGTTACTTTACAGTTAATTACAGTCATTAGTTATTAATAAATGACTTTACGTGGAATACGAACCACGTAGTATTGATATGATTTTCAGGTAATTTTCAAATTAAGTTAAAAAAATATTTTACATGTCAGCTTTCAATAAACAAATGCCTTTTTAATATTACTGCCACCTTCTAGAAACAACTGAACTTTATTAAATTTGGTATTTTATAGTGAATTATACTAGAATTAATACTCATTTTAATACTAAAACTACAAGTTACTTAATTACACATATTTAATTATTCCAGTACATAATGTTTAGTAAAATAAATATAGTTTGTTAAAGGGATATACAAAATGTACATGTTATACCTTCGGGTGTGTAGAACATATTTCAAAGTAACATTGCACCCATGCGTTGTTTTGGTCTACTAAATGTCATGTACTGTATAATATAAATGATATTTTAAGCCAACATGTAGGTAGCAATACATGTGTCGACCAGTGTTTGACAGAGACACACAATCGACTCGGGCTACATGACTGATTCCTGCAGGCTACACAGTGTATATTTGGTCGCCTTTGACGACTGCACAATAAATAAACACTGAGAGGAAACCAGTCATATTGTATGTCCTTGAACTATTGACTCACTCTTATTGTAATCAGCTGGTTTTCATTTGATTGATGATTTATTTATACTACAATCTGTTGAATAACAGTTAACAATAAGTAAAAATGATCATAACTTTTTATGATATTATATCATGATTTAATACTTCGAGAAACGAGGTAAATGAAAAAAACTCAACTCATAAAAGAATCACATTATATCATATGTGCTAAAGGTTCTCAGTTCGATCCCAATCAGAGTCACAATACATTTTGAGAAGGATCAGCTGATAATCACCGGCTGTTCATTTGTCATTGGGCTATTAATTAATGCCACTTTCTAAGGAATAGTCGGCCTTAGTTTGTAACAATGATTACATTCGCTCATCTATACTCATCACACTCATTCGAAATGCATATTCGCCCATATCTTGACGATCGGCGTCTTATGAATAAATAAAAATAAATAAATATCAACATTCTTGTCCTTCTGTTTCAACTGTAAATATTCGATTGCCTCAAGTATCAGAAGCAAAATACGGTACTGTCGGTGCAGAAATTATATGTACCCGAGTTTGAAGGTTGTTTACTAAGAAACTACGAGGCATATGAAAAACACAATCACGCCATTCATTTTCTTGTTTGATTTTACGTTATGAAATGTGCACTTATAAATTTTATTATTTGTTTAATAACCTTTATCATAGTTTGAACAAAAAAAGTACAGACATTTTAACTAGTGCATCAACTTTATACTTTTATTACTAAAACACTCGTGTGTGTATCGCATTTATATTTTAATACGTGGTTGACAAAAATGTCTTTTATAAGTTTTATTTTCGAAATTTCAACTTTTCAAGAAAAAAATTTCTTTTCAATTTCCTGAAACAACCTCTTAGTTTCTAGAGTCCGTAAAGTTACGATTTAATTGATTTAAATCAATTTAAAATCACCAAGTTTACTTATACAAATAAGAGTAATTTGTCGTAACCATATTAATAAATAAGGATTACAACATAATAAAGACATTAATTTTACGACCTCTAAAAGGCAAGAAAACGTTGTTTCAAAAAATTGATAAGAGCCTTTTTTCTAGATAAGTTAAAATTCATAGAAAACATTCATATCAACCGAATATTAAAATAAAATATAATAAATTAACTGTATTTTGAGTAATAAAAGTGTAGATTGATGCAAAATAAAAAATAGTTAACAATTCCGGTACCTTTTTTTGTTCAAACCAGGAAAAAAAATATTAAAACGTACAATAAACTTTAAAAATGCATACCTCTTAATGTAAAATTAAACGAGGAAAACAATGGTGTGATTGCATTTTTCATAGGTCTACTAATATGTTAATAAAAAACCTTCAAACTCGGGTACATATAATTTCTGCGCTGACAGTAGGGAGGCATATTGATAAACTTGGAAATCTCCACATCTGGTCCAAGAGAAAACTTTTTTAAATTTGAAAACAAACTAACTTTTTTTAAACTCTATTTTATTTTAAAATCTATTAAATTAAACATAACAATAAGTAAAAAATATGGCGTTATCTACAAGCACGTGAGTAGGTGATTATTCAGAAATAGTGCACCAAAAAAGTCATTGAATGAGAATGTTCAAAGTTACAATCTGTACGGCAGGCTTACCGTTGCTCGATCCAACCTTGCGACCTCATTAGAGTACAAACAAATACAAATACAAATATCTTTATTGCCATCAAACAAAGTAACTTGCATTAGCAATCGTCTTTACAAGAATCTATTTAAAAGCTATAAACACATTTCTTATCAAAATAATCCTTAACACTATAAAAGCTATTTTTAAGGAGGAAACTTTTCACATTTCTTTTAAAGGTAACAAAATTACATTCTTGTTTTAGATTGATTGGAAGGTTATTGAAAATTTTTATACAGTTATAAAATGTGTGGTTTTTGAAAAAGTGTGATCTGTGTGGTGGTATGTTATAGTTGTACTTGTTCCTGGTTTTACTATATAAAGATGGTAGAAATTCAGAGAAAATGTGCTGGTTCCTTTTCATAAAAATAAGTGACTCCAAAATATAAATCGATGGAAAAGTGAGCAAATTGAAATCTTTGAAGTAGGGGGCACATGATTCTGTTTGGCCAATTCCTGCAATTATCCTCACAGCTCTTTTTTGAAGAATGAAAAGAGTCTTTGTATAAGAGCTCTCAGATCCCCAAATGGCAACTGCATATGAGAGAAAAGGATATATAAGGGCATAATATGCTGAAAGAAGAATTTCAATGCTGGAATAGGTGGAGAGACGTCTTAATATAAAAACTCCTGACGACAAACGGCTCGCGACATGTTCGATGTGAGAGTGAAATTTCAAATTGGCGTCAAGGTGGAGCCCCAGGAATTTTACACCATCTTCCGCAGTAACGATACTTTCTCCTATGGAAAAGTTTAGGGGAAATGTCTCTTTATGGCCAATGGAAAAATCAAGTAGTTTAGTCTTATTTGAATTGACACACAAGAAATTTTCTTGGAACCATTGTACAATGTTGTTTGATTCAGTATAGGAGGCGATTTCCAAGTCTTGTCGTGTCTGACGAGATATGGCCAGTGATGTGTCATCGGCAAAGAGACACAGGTTCCCCTCAAGGACGCTTGATTTTAAGTCATTTATATATAAAATAAACAGCAACGGGCCCAGGATGGAACCCTGAGGGACTCCAGAGATGACAAGCTTCTCATCTGAGTATGAAAATGTCATACAGTCTTGATCTATTGAGGGTATCTTTACTATTTGCCTGCGACCGATAAGGAAGGAGGAGAACCACTTTAGAGCAGTGCCCCGAATCCCAATGCTTTCAAGTTTTTCAAGCAGCAGACCATGATTTACCATGTCGAAGGCTTTTCTGAGATCGAAAAAGACACCCACAACAGATTTTCTTTGATCCAGCTCTTTTACAACTATGTTAATAAGAGAAAACATGGCATCTACAGTAGACTTGCCCTTTAAAAAGCTGAATTGACCAGAAAATAAAATACTATATCTATCCATGAAAGAAATCAATCTATTTAAAACTGCTTTCTCAAAAATCTTAGAGAATGAAGATGTTATTGCAATGGGTCTATAGTTATCAAGCATTTCCTTTTTTCCTTTCTTAAAAACTGGACTCACAACTGAAAGCTTCAGAAAGTCGGGAAATATTCCAGTTTCAAATGAGCTGTTGATAATGTTTACTAGAGGATTTGCTAGAAAGTTTGAGCAGGATTTCAGGAGCTTAGACGATACATTATCAGTTCCAGATGCCGTTTTAGACTGTAATGAATTTATCAAATCAATAACTTCTACTACGCTTACAGGTCTTAAGAAGAAGGAATTCGAAGAAGAGTATTCATTAGAAGGGGAACTTGCACTCTTGCCGTTCAAGTTGGAACACTGTGATAGTCCTATACTTATGAAGAAATCATTGAAAAGGTTGGAGATCTCCTTAGGATGACTGACCAGTTTTCCATTGTTATTTTTTACAGCAAAATTAAATTCATTATGTGACTTTGAGGTGACCCTATTTTCATTAATAATGTTCCACATGGTCTTCGATTTGTTAGAAGAGTTACTGATTTGTTTGGACACCTTGAGACACTTTGAAGATTTTATACTATTACGATATTGATATTTCAGTCTTAGGTAGTGTTGTCTTAGCGGGTTTGCTCTCTCTAGATCTTTGGTAATGAAGTACCACCATCTGACTAAGTCCCGAAGATCAGCCTGCTCTTTGCTTAAGGAAACTTTGCTATAAAACTTTTTCTTTTTGCACCTTATCTTCTTTTCTGGGAAAGCCTGGTTTATATAAAAAGAAATCGTAGAGATGAAATTCTCCATTTTTGTTTCAACTGAAACTGCGCTATAAACCTCATCCCACTGCTCATGAGCAAGAAAATGATTAAATATCAACGTGTTTTCCTCAGTGAATGACCGGCAAGAGCGAAACCTCGGTGAAGCATCCCTTTGTGGAGGCAGCTTGACTACAGTCATCTGGGCGTGGTGATCTGCCAAGGCAGTCACAAGAACAGATGCAGTGACATGATCTTGAGGAAGATCAGTGTATACGTGATCAATAAGAGACCTAGATTCTTTAAACTCCCTCGTAAATGACCAGACAATGTTCCTCAATCCATGACACTCCATGGTATGCACCAGCTCATCAACCTTTAGGCCTGAATCAGATAAATCTACGTTGAAGTCACCTACCACAAGTGTACTATGATTCGGTGACATAACTTTATCTAGGAATAATGACAAATGACTATAGAAAGCCCTGTGTTCCTCAAGAGAGGCCGAAAAGGGAGTTGGCTTGTAAACAACCACAATGAGAAAAACTCTTTTATAAAAGCTTACCTTTACAGCCGCCAATTCACACTTGCCCTCCAGGCAGTACCCCAAAACATCAACCTTCTCGATATTTAGCGTTTCCCTTGCAAAGATACAAACTCCACCTTTACTTAGGTTTCCACGGCAAAAGGAAGAGACTCCAACATACCCAAGCAACCTCAAAACGTCGAACTCAAACTGTTTCAGGTGATGCTCAGAAATACATATCAAGTCGGGGGCTTCCTTATCAATAGAAGATTGAAAGACATCAAGCTTACTTTCAAGCCCTTGGATATTTTGATGGAGGACTTTTAGAGCATTACACCCTATATCAGTGATGGAAGACTGGGGGAGGGCTCTAAAAAACCAGCCGAGCCCGTCGCTGACCGATGAGGAAACACAGTCTCGGTGTTTTCAAGAGAGAGCTCCCCCGGCCGCTGACCCCCGGCAAGTGATTCCGACCTCCCACAGTGAACCCTTTTCAAAGTTCGAAGCATGAGATAGCCAAGACAACGATTCCCATACTTGCTGAGATGGCGACCATCTTTTGCCAAATGACGTCTAGAAATAAAGTGCCAAGTTTTAACAAAACGGACACCAAAGAGTAGTATGATGTGGGTTGTTCTCTTGGTCCATTTGTCTTGTGAAATTGAGTCTGGTGTCTTTCGTCTAATTTGTTTTATTATTATTATTATTATTATTATTATTATTATTATTGGTGTTGGTGTTTGTGTGTGTGTTTTTTTTTTTTTGTGTGTGTGTGTTTGGTTTGGTTGGTTGGTTTGGTTGTGTCGATGATTTCCAATTGTATTGATATGTGTTGTAGATCCGGGTTGTGTATTGTATGTGTATTGATGGCTAACCATTTTTGAATTGGTTGTGGTGGTTTTTTTTTTTTTTTTTTTTTTTTTTTTTTTTTACTCCTGTAGTTATCTTGTTGCAAAAGCAGTCACATAGATAGGGGTATACGAGCGTAGGAGAATTTTTGGTATGAAAGAACCATGATGAGGAAAGTGTATTTGACATTTCTTTCAAATGGTCGTGGTAAATTTTTAACCCACTATAATAGAATCGTCCACCATCGGGTTTGCCCCACAAAAGGATCCTCTTGTTGTAGGGGGTCACGAGTGACCAGAGTTACGTGTCTACACGTTGGGTAGTTACCGAGATTATGGCGGTCTTCACGGAATAATAAAACGCGGTCGGTCTCTATGCCAGGCACGTGTGAGTCGGCCACCTTGTATGGCAAACCGTCTGACGCGCGGACACCCATAACTTATTTGACATCACTTTATACTCAATGAGCTCCATTCAATTATCTTGAATGGGCGGGTGGGTCAGTGCCACTGTATGGGCGGGCGTGTGGGTCAATGCCATTGTATGTGTATGGGCGGGTGGGTGGGAACACATTCAGTACACATAAATACACACTACACATGAATGGAACACATTCACTTACATAAATACAATAATGTGTATTTATCACATTCAAATGTACTTTATTCAAGTATCACTACTTGGGTCTCAAAGTCGAAATACATTATTGTAAGACATGTAACGATGTATTTATCACATTCAAATGTACTTTATTCAAATATCACCATTTGAGTCTCAAATGGAAATACATTATTGTAAGACAGGTGACGATGTATTTATCACATTCAAATATACTTTATTCAAGTATCACCACTTGGGTCTCAAATGGAAATACATTATTGTAAGACAGGTCACGATGTATTTATCAAATTCAAATGTACTTTATTCAAGTATCACCTCTTGGGTCTCAAGTGGAAATACTTTATTGTTTGACAGGATATAATACGCGTACAAATATTGTACTGACCTGATTCAAGGTACACCATTTTGGTCCTAATTGAGCATAAATTGTTGGTGGATAGGAGATGATGTGAGAACTATACATTGGGGCACACCTGCCCTCATACCCACTATGGGTTATGAAATATATCCATTTATTGGATGTGCTGTGTATCACTCGATCGTTCGACACAAAAATCAATGGGTTAGCATATATGATAATGATGAAAATAGAGCATTAATATTAATTAGATAGGGAATACAAAGAATGGACTTATGCAATTTCTCCGAACCAGTTTGTACAATTTGTTCAGTTCTTTTTATGCTTAAGAATTTAGTAAAAAGTGTCCTATTAAATATAGTAAACAATTCCATATTGTGTATCTTAGAATAGGTTTCCCTTATATAATTTCCTCATTTCTGAATATCATACTGTAAAGAAAATAAATACTAAATGCTCAGTTTATACTATCCAAGTTTATTAAGAAAAAAGAAAAAATCCTGTCAATATTAACTTTAAGCGTAAAAAAACAATTGTATATTGTTTGATCTCTTTGATAAAGCAAATGATGATATCTAAATGCGCCGTTTCTATTAATGGCACCAACTTTCTTTTTGCGCTCATATATTTATTTACGTTTTTCTTAATGGTTGGAAATTTGTTATTTTTCTCACTTGTAAATTACACGTTATTTCAAAGCACTCTTTTTCAGTCGATTAAAAGCTTCCATCCTGAAAAAGTTAAATGCTGTTTTGTTTTATTCTTTAGCTTCTCTCATTTCACTATTGTAATTAAGTTTTTAAAAATGTATGTATGTTTGTCAAAATGGCTGTATTAGGTTACTTTTTAATTACTAGTTACTTATTACACAAAATATGTTCAAAACATGTTTTTTATTTTGAACTTACTAATGTCATTTTATGAATATAAAGTGTTTTTACTATCTGATAGTTATGAAGTATAGTGTTAAGAAGTTCTCTGACTTTGCATTTTTTTACAGCTGCCAACTGCAAAAAACACCATAAATTATTTACACCAGCAATAATCAGAGCTCGCCTTAAAGCTCGGCCAATCAATCAACTGACGTGGTGTGTGTTACTGTTTTCAACACCGGCCGAGTGGTGGTGTTGAACATGTCTCAGTTAGGGATAGCGCGGGTTCGAATCCTTGCCTTACTGGAAGTTCTTATCAGTTATATCAAACTTATACTGTGTTGGTTACTCTGTCTGACACACAGCTATGAGGAATAGCCAGAGTAAAAGGATCGGCCTCTCCTTAAAATAATATTAATAATAGGCTTAATTCATCAATACGTTTAAATTTTGAAATTGTTCGAAATGAATACATTGAATACGAAATAAACCGAATTCAATTTAAATAAATATTATAAATATATTATTCTGTTAATATTAGGCTTAGTAAACAGGACACTAAAGCCTTGTAAATAGAAGTAAAGTTTCGGAGATCTGGCCACTAGGTTGACTTAGTTCTTACATTGGTTAAAACACTTTGTGACACGTATTTTGAAACAGATGTCGGTTTACGACTCATACGTATGACAATATTATATCGCAATGACTTAAAAGATCTTATATTCAGGAATGTCACATAATTAGAGACAAAATAAATCAACTCAAAGTGTTTTTAAAAGTTAATTGGAAATTTCCATTTACAACTCAAATAGTTTATAGTGCTGTACATTATTAGTTACATTAAGACTAGATCCCGATTATATAAGCATATATTTACTTATTTTATACGTTTCAATTGTACAGACAAAGCCGTTAAGAATCCGTAAGTAGTCTGTAAGTTGATGAGTGAGCAAGACCTGGAATACAAGAGTATTGTTGATGAGTGAGCAAGACCTGGAATACAAGAGTATTCTTGATGAGTGATCAAGACCTGGAATACAAGAGTATTCTTGATGAGTGAGCAAGACCTGGAATACAAGCGTATTCTTGATGAGTGAGCAAGACCTTGAATACAAGAGTATTGTTGATGAGTGAGCAAGACCTGGAATACAAGAGTATTCTTGATGAGTGAGCAAGACCTGGAATACAAGAGTATTCTTGATGAGTGAGCAAGACCTGGAATCTTAAAAACAAAAATGTATAGGCAGTGTAGTAAAAATCTATTTAAATCAAGAAAATGAAAATTGTATAAACTAATTTGTATTACAACCTCGTTTGTACATAATATAAACTAAATGTTTCCAATTTCTTTGTTTATATGTGCTATTACTATAAATGTTATATATATTTATTATAATCCAATAATGAAAATTATTAATTATTGCGAATCTCATAAACTCAGTTCTATAAATTTACGATAAAGAAATGACAGTGCTTTCAGTTTGTAGGAAAATGTTTAATTTCAATTGATAATTCTGTAAGCTAGAAGATATATGATAGATTATAGAACATATCGTGCATAAAAGTAAAATAGCATTTGAAAACTGTAAATTACGGTGTTTTTAATTCTAAAAATAATATTAGAAAACTGATATAATATGGCATGTATCTGTAAATATATACGTCAAAAGTGTCCACTTAACTTTAGCACTAATGCCAATTAAGTCGAAAAATTTCAGTAGGATTATTAAAATATCTTAACTTTTTTGTGAGTTTAAAAAACTCATGTCATGAACTGTATTAATACAAGAACAAAGACCTGAAATTGAAACCGAGACTGGTTGTAGTTGTAAGACAGCTGAGCTCAACATGTACGAGGTGCTCCCCAGTCACGTACACTTCTGGGCCTACGTATCTTATATAGTGAATACACGCTACCTTCTTTATAAATGATACCTTATACGTCTATAAATAAAATATCATATGTGGGAATGTTAGATAAATACAGAAAGGTTGAGTCAAATTAAAACTCTTTCTCGTGTTTCTATTCAGATCAACTGTTGCTGTTTTCGACATCTTCATATTTGGTGTATTTCTTTACTCTCGTTTGAACTTCCTCATGTTTTCTGTTGAGTACGTTAACATACTCGTGACTGCGATCGTTTTCATGTTCCAGGTGTTTGAAAGTTTTAATCAAAATTAACCTAAAGTTCTTTAAAATATATATAAGCCAATGTACAGAAATTAAATTATAATTTATTTATCGTATGGTTTTAAATTTAAAGTAAATAAATAACTTGAAAAACGGATGTATGTAGGTTGTGTATTGCTTTCAATGAGTCTCGTAATGTACAGTTATAATTAATCAAACACTAGTGGCTTGTAGGAGCAAAAGCCAAATAAATTTAAAAAAATTCGCTGTTAAATATTTAATTGAATTAATTATCAATAGTTTTGTAAAACTCATCATCGTAAATCAATAAAGTGTTATCGTTGTGTTAAAAGTTCTCTATACACCATATTTGTTGTGTGAGAAGTGTTTGTTTCGTCAATTTAGTCTTCTGGTTTTTCAATAAACTATTTAATTCCGTAATGGGATTTTACTGTACCAAATGCAACATGAAGTTGCCATTTTGTAAACACTGGTTTGTTAATAATTAGAGTTTAAAACATTAACAGCTGGAATAATGCATTTCTCTTATTAACAGCTGGACTATTTAATGCATATTACCACAGTATAAAAAACACAATAGTTAGACACCTTATTTCCATAAGATTAACATAGGAACTTGTAGGGCCAATGGGGCGGAGCCCTTAAGACGGATCGCGAAAATTATTATTCCCGCTATCTACAATATCTGAGCTTGTAATGTAATAAGGAATTCACCAGTTCACTTTCCCATGGCCAACACGTCCTTAGTCTGCCAGTTTCAAAACCGACCATTTGAGTGTTGGTGTAGAATGCTAAGTAAGATATTTATTTCCCCATGTGCTGGATAGGAGGACATGGAAAACGTGCGTAGCTTTGAGCAACGAAGCGTTTGGACGTGAACCAACATCTGGTTTGTGGTTCCGAAAGTGAAACCATTCCAGTAAACGGTTCTCTTTAAATTCTAGTGGGCTTCTGGAACTTTCTTTTAGGAAGACTTTTGTTCTCTATTGTTATGAAACGAAACAAGTGGTTACCCGAACACTGTCGCCGGTTTTGTGTTGACTTGAAATACATATGATATTAGCTATTTCATGACGTGTATTTAAGACAAATAAGAACTTACACAATAAAGCCAACATTTCAGTAAATATAAAAACAAAAAACAAAAAAACAAAAATTTTAAAAATTTTTATGTTATTTTGGAGTAATATAGAATTGAGAGAAGCAGAAATTCTACTTTTAATATCTAGCAAAATTAAAAAAAACACAAAACAAACCCAATTACCAATATTAATATTTGATATTTGAGGTTCAAAACGTGTCTGAGTGGTCTTAAGAATTTACAAACGGCGTTGACTGTACTTCACACGGTCCCACGAGCTCATTTGTTAACAATAATAGTACCACATTTGAGGTTCAAAATGTGTCTGAGTGGTCTTAAGAATTTACAAACAGTGTTGACTGTACTTCACACAGTCCCATGAGCTCATTTGTGAACAATATTAGTACCATATTTGAGGTTCAAAACGTGTCTGAGTGGTCTTAAGAATTTACAAACGGTGTTGACTGTACTTCACACAGTCCCATGAGCTCATTTGTGAACAATATTAGTACCATATTTGAGGTTCAAAACGTGTCTGAGTGGTCTTAAGAATTTACAAACGGCGTTGACTGTACTTCACACGGTCCCACGAGCTCATTTGTTAACAATAATAGTACCACATTTGAGGTTCAAAATGTGTCTGAGTGGTCTTAAGAATTTACAAACAGTGTTGACTGTACTTCACACAGTCCCATGAGCTCATTTGTGAACAATATTAGTACCATATTTGAGGTTCAAAACGTGTCTGAGTGGTCTTAAGAATTTACAAACGGTGTTGACTATACTTCACACAGTCCCATGAGCTCATTTGTGAACAATATTAGTACCATATTTGAGGTTCAAAACGTGTCTGAGTGGTCTTAAGAATTTACAAACGGTGTTGACTGTACTTCACACAGTCCCATGAGCTCATTTGTGAACAATATTAGTAACATATTTGAGGTTCAAAACGTGTCTGAGTGGTCTTAAGAATTTACAAACGGTGTTGACTGTACTTCACACAGTCCCACGAACTCATTTGTGAACAATGTTAGTAACATATTTGAGGTTCAAAATGTGTCTCAGTGGTCTTAAGAATTTACAAACAGTGTTGACCGTACTTCACGTGGTCCCATGAACTCATTTGTGAACAATATTAGTAACATATTTGAGGTTCAAAACGTGTCTGAGTGGTCTTAAGAATTTACAAACAGTGTTGACTGTACTTCACACAGTCCCACGAACTCATTTGTGAACAATAATAGTAACATATTTGAGGTTCAAAATGTGTCTGAGTGGTCTTAAGAATTTACAAACGGTGTTGACCATACTTCACATGGTCCCACGAACTCATTTGTGAACAATAATAGTAACATATTTGAGGTTCAAAATGTGTCTCAGTGGTCTTAAGAATTTACAAACGGTGTTGACTGTACTTCACATGGTCCCATGAGCTCATTTGTGAACAATATTAGTAACATATTTGAGGTTCAAAATGTGTCTCAGTGGTCTTAAGAATTTACAAACAGTGTTGACCGTACTTCACGTGGTCCCACGAACTCATTTGTGAACAATAATAGTAACATATTTGAGGTTCAAAACGTGTCTGAGTGGTCTTAAGAATTTACAAACGGTGTTGACCATACTTCACATGGTCCCATGAACTCATTTGTGAACAATATTAGTAACATATTTGAGGTTCAAATGTGTCTGAGTGGTCTTAAGAATTTACAAACGGTGTTGACTGTACTTCACATGGTCCTACGAACTCATTTGTGAACAATATTAGTAACATATTTGAGGTTCAAAATGTGTCTGAGTAATCTTAAGAATTTACAAACCGTGTTGACTGTACTTCACATGGTCCTACGAACTCATTTGTGAACAATATTAGTAACATATTTGAGGTTCAAAATGTGTCTGAGTGGTCTTAAGAATTTACAAACGGTGTTGACCATACTTCACATGGTCCCATGAGCTCATTTGTGAACAATATTAGTACCATATTTGAGGTTCAAAACGTGTCTGAGTGGTCTTAAGAATTTACAAACGGTGTTGACTGTACTTCACACAGTCCCATGAGCTCATTTGTGAACAATATTAGTAACATATTTGAGGTTCAAAATGTGTCTCAGTGGTCTTAAGAATTTACAAACAGTGTTGACTGTACTTCACATGGTCCTACGAACTCATTTGTGAACAATATTAGTAACATATTTGAGGTTCAAAATGTGTCTGAGTAATCTTAAGAATTTACAAACCGTGTTGACTGTACTTCACATGGTCCTACGAACTCATTTGTGAACAATATTAGTAACATATTTGAGGTTCAAAATGTGTCTGAGTGGTCTTAAGAATTTACAAACAGTGTTGACTGTACTTCACGTGGTCCCATGAACTCATTTGTGAACAATAATAGTAACATATTTGAGGTTCAAAACGTGTCTGAGTGGTCTTAAGAATTTACAAACGGTGTTGACCATACTTCACATGGTCCCATGAGCTCATTTGTGAACAATATTAGTTAGTAAAAGACAATAAATTCGTGTTAACTGATCTACCCGGAATGAAACCGAGTTGACTGGGTGAAAGGTATTTACTGAAGTGATGAAATAAAAATTTGTGTATAATAGACTCATAAATCTTAGCTCGTACTGATAAAATAGCAACAGGTCTGTAATTGTATAACTCCAGGCCTACATCTTTTTTTGTGGAGGTGTTATACTCAGGTAAACTACAATCATCATTATTTTCATCTTTATCGTCTATAAACTCTACGGTAACTAATTTTGTGAAATTCATTTATAATAAGCATCGTTTCATAGAGAAAATTACAACACAATGGCTTTATAAAACATGTACAATTTCGAAACAGGCCTACAGTAATATTATAATATCACTATTTGTTTACATGTGCTATTCTGTATCCTTTATTCAAAATAAAGAATAATAATAAAACATTGTACGTCGCATATGGGTACAAAAACACCAAATGAATACCACATATGATAAATGGTCACAATTGTGTACATTAACAAACTGACTACATTTGGGATTTGTACCCATATGAGTACGTTAATAAAAGTCGATATATTTTATTATAACAAAACGTGTTTGGCCATTAGCATAATACAATAACATAATATGAAGTGTGGGGACCATAAAACAAAAATTATTAGATACACACTTACACTATAAATACATTTCACAAAGGTTCAAAATCACCACAAACGCCTCTCACTCACTTCACATCACATAACCTGACTCGCTACACTTGAACTGTCTACCACCTGCCTGCACCACGTGTCACTCCAACAGTGACTAGTGGTACCAAAATTTGAATAGTTAAAGGTTTCATTAGAGTACTTAGATCAAATGTGGATCAACTATGTATTTTTTTTCAACTCAGAAAAGTTAATGTACCTATATGAGTCTTTGTCCCTGAAGGGGTTAATCAAAGATAATCTCATTGTAATCGTAAACGAGAAACACATAAAATTCATGAAAAATTCAGATCAGAGTGAATTAAAAAAATGACCAAAAGTCGAAGACAATTATTATAATAACATAAAAAAACTGGACCTTATGTCCAAATTGTGTAAATTAACCTAACTAGCTGGTGTAATCAAGATGTGACTATCAAAGTATTACATCGATGGATGGTGTAGCCATGTAATAATATCTGTTTTTTAAACCCATTGTGAAGAACCTTGTACCCCAGTTAATCCTCAATTATGTATCATTCTATTATAAACATTCATTTATTTATTTATTTGTTCTTAAGACCCCGATTGTAGAGATGTGGCCAAATATGGATTTCGAATAATATGATGAGTGTAGATGAGCGAATGTAGTCATTGTTACATTGTAAGGCCGACCATTCCTTAGAATTTGTCATTGATTTGTATACAAATAAAAAGCTTATGGATATGTTACGATAAGAAATAATTCGTTTGTAAACAGTGTGTCTTTGTGTAATATAAAAAGAAATATGCCTTAAACGAGCTAATCGCACCTAGGACGCCAATGTATATCGTATTGTGCACAACAAACTACGTCCCTTCAAATAGTTTTTCTTTTAAGATTACAATTTATTCCAAATTTTAATTTTCAAAATTCAAATTCTGTGTTCAGACAAGCTGTAAATCAAACCAATAATACGTGATTCAGATTCCAGGTTCTTACATTGCCTTGGCTCTTGGGATATCAATGAATGGCCCTTTCTGAGAATAAATTTACCTCAGCTAGTAACCAGACAACACAAGTCATCCACACTCATTGGTATTCATCCTAAAACACACACAAAGTTTTGTCGGAGTGTGTTATTTGAGAATAAGTTTGCTATGCTTTCCAGGATGTATCAAAGGTCACTTTCACTACACCAAACAGTTGGAACCAACAGTGTAAGTAACAATCAACACACTCAACATGTTTATTTACACCTCGTGTTTATTAGTATGACTAAAATATGTGTTTTTATTGGTGATAAATAAATAAAATATGTAGCTTTTTTTTCGGTTCAGTATCCACAGAGAGTTCATATTTGTTTCACTTAGATTTTAACTCGTTTATTTTAATATAAAGTGTTTATGTTATAAAAAATATATAATTTCGAGAATGTAGCTAGCTAAACTAGTTTACAAAATATAAAAAAATGTTAAACAACATAAACCGATTTAATTTTGTTTCATCACGCTTATATATATTATGATTGATGTATTACTTGAATCAGTAAATGTTGTCACATACAATGACAGTTAGCTTCTCGTGACTAGAGGTCAACGCGTTCACAAAAGGAAATTCTCTTTTTTTTTTCTTCAGTGGATGGTCGACAACTTTTTTCTTTTGTAAATGAACACAAGACAAGATAATTAATTTTTTTTTTCCAAATCTATTTTCTTTTTTTTTTTGCTCAAAATATCAACCATTTACTCTTAGGAGACACATTTCATTTGAATATAATGCTAGTACTAATTTTCTGGGAATAGTTTCTCGACCTTAAATTTAAACTCCAGGAATATATTATCAAAGTATCAAAAAAAAAACTCCTTCCCAGACTATATCTTTATTCCAATACTAGAATGTTGCTGCCTTGCTCATCACCTTTCTTTCATACCAAAATTCTCCAACGGTGTATACGCCCTATGCACGTCACTGCTTTCTAGTAAAAAAAAAAAAAAATAGAGGAGTCAATAACCCCCCAATTGATAATGATCAATACCACTATACAATACATAGCCGGATCTACATTTAGAAATCAGTACACTAGAGATCTGGAACCGGGACACACCCACCAGACGGACGCGATAGACAAAAAAAAAAAAAAAAAAAAAAAAAAAAAAAAAAAAAAAGGTCCACCAACAACAAACAACACACAGCTCCAAACAACAAGCCACCATATGCCAAGCGACTCTACATTCTAGCCACCACCCCCCACCACCCATACCTCCTCTCACAAACTGGATTCCTCATCATAATCAAAAACATGGCCACACACACACACACACACACACACACACACACACACACACACACACACACACACACACACACACACACACACAAAACACACACACATAATAACACACACACACAAGACACATAATAACACACACACACAAGACACACACACACACAAAGAGACAACAGAGACACACAGACAGAGATAAAAAACAAACACCGACTGACAACGGTGCTGACCACCCACCGACAGACCACAAAAATTACTTCTATCACACTACTCCAAAGTTCCAGCACATTAACTGAAGCTGGTCATTTAAATCTATCAATGCTGCATCACTGATGTCAGCCCGATACAGAATGCTATTTAGGATTATTTGCGATGCTGGAAAGGTTCGTCTTGCTGTGGAAAGCAGGTCTGCCATGTCATTAAGCATTTCCCGCTTCCCCCAACCTCCATTATAACCTTTACCACCACAGAAACCTTGCTTCAAATTGTTTGTCCCTACATGGAGATATATTACTTTTGGATTTTTCTTGACATGCCCAAGAAGTTTTTGTTTTATGTACAGGATTTTAGCCCCAGGATTGCAATCAATGGCAGCACCACCATCCGCACACTGCCTGGCCGAATACTTAAGAATTGAATCGCCAATAATCAGACAGTCTGACAAAGAACGTTTACTAGTGCTACCATCCCTACTTTCAATAACCTTCCTTTCCTTTACAGAAAGTTGTTCCTCTAAGACTAAAGGAGCCTCTGCCGGACACTCCTCAGATTTACAATTAGATGTCAAGGAGGTATCACTTGTGTTTAAACTTTTTGGGGATTGCAAGTCACAAAGGATTTTGTCATTTATACTTAATGATACTATTTTAGGCTTATATCTAGAGGAAACTGAGCTGGCATTGTGATTTGAGCACAGGCTTTCACGAGTATGTTTTGCTCTCTTACTGTTACTGACTTTCCACTTTCCAGAGACTTTATTTATAACAACGGGGCTTACATCTAAGTCTACATTTTCATAGTGTTCTACGTCCCTCAACATATTATACTTGTTTTTGTGATTAAAACTAGGTTGTGCTACAATATTTTTGTTGCGAGAGCAAGCATGCTTGCTGTTAGATTTAACCTTAACCCAGCTACTTTTGTTTATATTTTTAGCTACGGAAACAGTGTTGACAGTAGTAGTGGATTTTTTTGTGGTGCATATAGGACCATTATTTTTATGGTATTCAACATCTTTGCTACAGTTACCAATGTCAGTCCGCAGGGACTGGGAGTGTGGGCTAGAGTACAGATGTGCACCTTCTAACACCTGAACAACAGGCAAACAAACATCTACATTTTCTGCAACTGTCACCTGGAAGGAATTATACCAGTTTTGGAATGATGCACAACCAGGCTTTACTTTTCTGCAGTAACCCTCATCTACAAACTTAGCGTTCACCAGAACATATATACCACATTCAAAGCCTTTGCTCTGTTGCTTACATTTACTTTCGAAAAACTTACTTTCATCAAAATTCAGGGCTTCAGTAAACCCTGAAGAGAGTTACGTTACGAGTTGAAGAGTTGTCAAGCAAATTAAGTGCAAGGTAATTTTGATAGTGGTTTAACTTTTCTTGGTATTTTGCACTAATCCGCTTGATCTCCTCTTTAACTGTCAAAATCTGAAGGTCATTATGTATAGTTGAAACGAATCATCGGCACCAATAATTGTTCTTAAAGTCTCGACTGATAACGTTGAATAAATTCAATATTTGATTCACTACTCGTCCCCAAAGTTGCAGACTATATGTGCGGACAGGTTTTAATGTCATTTTATAAAGAAGAATTTTCTTAGGTTTACTAAGTTTTGATTTGTAGTTCAGAAGCCATGACAGTTTTTTTTGGCTTTCAAATTTAGTTGCAGTATTTTCTCAAATTTAGTCAATATCTTATCAAGATCTAGGTCTATACCTAAATATTTTACAGAATCTACTTGAGGTAAAGGGACGTTGTTGAGTGATACAGGGGGAGAGTGTCCGTGTATTAGGGTTAAGGTGATATGGCTGGATTTGGTTTCATTCGCCTTGATCCTCCATTTATGCAGCCACCTTTCAATCTTGTTAAGACTGTCTTGTAAGTTTTGAGATGCAGCTACGAGGTCCTCGTGTGTCATCGGCAAAAATTGCTGTGGTAGTAGTGGTGTCGTTTACTGGGATGTCCGCCGTGTAAATGATGTAAAGTAATGGCCCAAGGTTAATGACTCAAGGTTAATGGCCCAAAGTTAATGGCCCAAAGTTAATGACTCAAAGTTAATGGACCAAAGGTTAATAGTCCAAGGTTAATGATTCAAGGTTAATGACCCAAGGTTAATGGCTCAAGGTTAATGAACCAACGTTAATTACTCAAAGTTAATGGACCAAAGGTTAATAGTCCAAGGCTAATAGTCCAAGGTTAATGACTCAAGGTTAATGACTCAAGGTTAATGGCCCAAGGTTAATGACTCAAGGTTAATGGCCCAAGGTTAATGGCTCAAGGTTAATGACTCAAGGTTAATGTCCCAAGGTTAATGGCCCAAGGCCATTGACCATGGGTCGGATACTACCAGTCTAAATTGATAAAAAATATTGTTAGATCACCTTAGTATATGTCAAATAAAACTCTTCACCGGGACATTAACAAACCAACGTCAGGAAATTGTTAGCTACAGTAAACGTTAATTGTTTATCTACAAAATCATTCCAAACACCTAGCCATGAACTTATTGGACTTCGACTACCTAAATATGTTGAACTTGTAATGTACATTTGGATAGTAATTTGTTGGTGTTAACAATAGTTAACATATAACTAAAGTCAAAATAATACTTGTACTACAATTATAAAATTTACTTAGTGTTCAGATCATAAAAACTGATAGTTAAGTAAATAGTTGTTTGAAAAAAAAACAAACTTTAATAGCACATACTAATGGAATTCAAAATCTAAACTAAAGATCCAATACTGTAGCCTTTTTCAGCCTTGTTATTTATTTTAATCTTTATTGATTTCGTGAAATAATACGTTTAATTTCTTTTTTAACTGGTAGAATATTTAGAATTATTTAACTATTTTACTTAGATTATTCAAATATGAGATGACAGCACAGATTGAGCTTATTTTAAGGTGAATATAAATGATTACATGAGTGTGGATGACGTGTGTAGTCTTGTTACTAAGACTGACTATTCTTTGGAAAGGGCCCAATAGTAAAGGCAACTAAGGGACCTATAGCTTTACGTGGAATCCGAACTATATAATATTTGTCTGATTTTCAACTAACGAAAGCCAGATAATCATACCTATACAACATCTGGACGCTTACTACCAACAAACACATGCATAAACTTCTCTATTTGTGTTCACGTCGATGTCAACCATTGAGCGGACGCTGTGTCCGTATTAAAACGACTGAGATCAGAACTTATCGCCTGTATTTCCACAATATCAAGCTTGGGGAAGCTGGTTTACGAACTGGATACGAACCATGGCGCGTCGATGATAATTATTCTTTGAGTCTTTTATTGAAAACGTCGAATGATTTCAATATTTGATTTGCTGAATGACCGTAAGTATAGATAGGTTTCTCGCTTTTACAAGAGAAATGAATGAAATGATTAAGAGGTACATCTAAAAACGTAAAGAATCGAATTATAAAATATATTAGTCGAAAATTAACTCTAAATTTTTTGATAATCACTATCAGTTTGACTTTTATCTATTTAAATTACAGCAAACATATTTAAATTCAGTGATATTTTTGTAAACAGACCGTGAAAAGGTGTTGGTGCTAAAAATAACTCGAATAAAACCTTATGCTTTTAAAAATATTAGTAGTCTTTGAAATAAGAAACAATGAATACCGCAGGGATCTACTCTGGAGCCTCTTTTGTTTGCCTGGAGACGCCACTCTCAATCACATGGATCCGACCTCTGTGCCTAGGACTGAAATAGCCAATTGGTGGACGTTAAGTCATAAAAAGTTTGTTGGGAAAATTGATCAATTGTCAATGGTTACTACTTTGTTAGAGAAGACTAAAATACAGCAACGAAGAAGCATTTTAAGAATATTAAGAAGTTGTTATAATTAAGGGAATAATTTGAGTTACAAATTTGTAAAACATGACATACATTTCTAATAATAACTATAATCCATCCAGTTTTTATGTAATAAACCATCAACTCAGTAACTACTATAAATATATCTCGACGAAACTCTCACTCTCATTAAAGTCGTCATTTTATTTTTGTCGAGACTTACTCACCAGTTCACATGGGCCTGCAGGCCTGTGCGTGAACTTTATTCCAAGAGTGAAGTATACATACCGTCAGCTTAGTTGGGGATTCGAACTTTGAAACTTGAAATCCGCAGTCCGAAACCTTAGCCACTGAGCCACCACACCGGCAATGCATATCGCCGAATTTCGGTAGATTGATAAGACTTAGGCTACTTTATATTTATAAATTCGGAACCTTCTAGATTGCAGAAGTGCCTATAAAAAGACACCCTTCGGCTGACTGTTCAGAGTGGCAGTCTACAGTCGATGTCAGTGGCATTGTAAGTCTTCAGTCTGAAGTGTAAGTAAAAGTTAAGTGATAAGTACTTAACAGTAACAACTCACGAACTGCGGCAGATATTTTACAAACATTTAAACACTAGTATAAACATTAAAAGCATAAACAGTTGTTATATGTATAAGTAAAATTAATGTAGTGATAGGAAATCATTGGATCTTATTGAGCCAGTGGGTTAGAGTCCTTTTTTCATTTTTGATATTTCCCCTCCTTCCCTGGCCTTTAAGCTCTACAAAAATCTAACCAAACTATCTTCCTACCTCATAAACTTTCTTGGGGACCGATTCACTTACGTAATTAAATATATAGACAAACATAGTAAATAACCTACGAAATAAAAACTTTTCATCTATGTAAACACGTCATCAGCCAGGATGACGAGAACTAAATTAAACTAAAATGACAGAGGGACCGTATGGTGAGAACAGCCCAGCCACGAGCAGCTGTCGGCACCATTCAATCAGATAGCTTTGACCCCGTCTGTCCCGTCACTGTACATAATATCACTCAGCATTATCACTAAATAGCAGACGGACTTGAATTATCTGACCATATAAAACAATTGTAACATCATCACATAATAATAATAACCTCTTTATTGGGGTAGTGTTTGACATTTCACACTATAAACTTGCATGAGTATTAAGATATTACTATAAAATATAATTAGTATGGATTTTTATTTTAACCTTTTTTTGTACAGCTGCTGCTTATGATAAAATAAAATGTAATGGGTTTTTATCTACACTATACAAATACGCAACGTTTACACCAGCAAATGGAGAGTTTCCAAGCAGTCAGTTTCGTACGCTCCCTGGCGAGAAAGATGTATGATGTAGCAGAGTGGAACCACGTCAGGTTGTTGGTCACCAGTGTAGGACCTCCACAGATAGTGTCCCTAGTCCTAAGGTTCTTCTAGATGACCCTCCAAATTGTTCACTTCTTTTTCTGTCCATCTACTGGTTCACTTTCTCATGTCTGCCCTCCATACATCGTATTTATCTTTCTAATTCATTTGGGACATTTCCCCCTTTTAATAAATATGCATTTTTCAAAGTTTTCTTTCCTTGGCAAAAAATCATTATCAATGCTGATGTACCCTGCTTCATGCCGCTGGATTATCTTCCAGATGCATGACAAAAAAATGGGAACGGTCCCAAACATGTGAATTGAACTGAAACCTAAAAGATCCAACTCTTAAGATATAAATTCGTTGGATCTTTTAGGGTCAGTGGAGTGGAGCCCAGATATATTTTCCATATCTGATATTTTTTCGTACTCATTGGCTTGAAAATGCAATCAACCTATCTTATACCAATGATTTTATACACAAATAGATTTCCCATCCAATATTAAATTTTGAGTCTCAAAATATCTGGAGCTGTTTTTGTGGTCCATTGTGGATCGCTAGTGTAGTCCCATGTAAATGTTATGCAGTTTAAACCAACTGTGGTTGCGGGCCACACAAACTAACAAAATTAATGGCACAGATATTCCTATTATATGGTTGATCTATTGTAGATTTATAAATCAATGCTTATACTCTTCCTAGCTCGAGAAAATCCGTGGGTACTGATTCGCTTGCGGAATTAAATATATAGATTCTTGGTTGTTTATGAATGAGAGAGGCACCGGCCAAGTGGTTGTCAATGGGCGAGTGCCGAGTGTTTGCCATCAGATGGTGTTTGCCTTAGAGGGTGGTCAGGGGGGGTGTTTGAGGAGGAGATTTAGATGCGGCGGTAATGTGGCGCTTCTGTTTCCCAAGAACTCTTCCCACCACTTTAACCGACCAGATAACAAACCCACGCCACTTGGACTTTTAAGGTCATTTGACTTTCATCACGATTCTCGGCAATGAATAAACCATGTCTGGTCTGATAAAGGCAATTGATCTTTTTAAGGCCACGCCATAAACTGAGAGGAAAAATTGGAAAGGAAAACGCAATACAACATACATCTTCTATATATTTAATACCTTAAGTGCATCGGTCTTCACGAAATTCTGTAGCTAGCAACAAGATAAAAAAGTTACTGTGTGTCTTATTTTACCAACTGAGTTAAGGACTAAGAAGCCATATCTAACCCTTAAACTAGGGCCCAACATCTCAAAAGTGACTTATGAATCTCCATTATTTAACGGGAAGATGGTATGTGGTGCAAGGATGGAATAGCTTAGACGGTCACCCATCCAATGAACAGCCACGCTAGATGTTGCTAGACGCCGTTATCTTGCGATAACATCAAAGACAAGGGACCAACGCCACTGGCTAGATCCCAGATGAGATACAGATGGTAAGAAGATGAGATAGCGTGATTAGATTCATATTTAAGCTTAAATGCCAAGGACCGTGGGAAAACGTAAAAAAACCTGGGCTCCATCCCTCTGGTCCTAAAAGATTCAACGATTTTCTCCCACTACAGTGTTTTAATTAATACATATAACGTTTGTTTATGTTTATATTGGTGTAAAACTGCGTCATTGTTGTATTCATGGTATTAGTTTAAAAACTAAGCGTTAAATTAAAAAATAATAAATATGTGCATTAAAAATATAGAACTGTTGTCTGGTAGTACACAAGTGTAGTGAACTACTGTACAGATAACGATTTACTCGCTTCAGTTGGTCTACTAACAGTTGTAGTCATAAGTCATAGGACGAGTACAGCAAGTGAAACGTAACTACCGAGGCCGAAGGCCGAGTTGACACAACCATAGTGACTGACGGGGCTAGATGACGAAGGGAGTGGGGATGTTCACTAGTAATAATTAAAGTACAAATAAAGTTAAATCTAAAACATTTCGATTTAAATGCTAAGTAAAATATAGAAAATTCCAACTCAAAGCAATCACTGAATAAAAAAATGAAAACTAAAATACAGTAGAATGGAAAATCCGATTGCTTGCATCATCGTCTTCAATCGCAAAAAGTACGTATTTACATCTCTTATTCATCAATTGTAAAATATTCCCATTCTATTGTGTCTATGATGTGTATGTAAAGTTATGTGTGGACATTCGTCATTAATATAATGGCACATTGTTCATCTATGTAACCTTAAGTTATTCCCGGCACACACTCATAAATACAACACTAGGAACAGGAATCTCACTCCTTCTGTCCAACATAAATAAAAAATGTATGAACATAAGCCGTTCATAAAACATAAACATTGGGTTAAAATTATTTTCGAAAATTCCTGAAAACTTGAAACTTATGAAAGATAGGACATTGCAAAATATTTAACAACTTGACAAATTAAAAATATATGTTAGAAAATGGAGGGAAAATTGTTTAACAAGTTAAAAAATATGTTATAATAGGTATGTTCAAGGTCTCACATTGATATCTGAACCCGTTTAAATTATATCCAGGTGTGCCAGGACATAAAAATCACCCTGTTTATTTTATACGTATTGTGTCAGATCACAGCTGCCAAACGAATTAATCTTTGTTCATAATGTAACTTCAAATTGTTTAATTAAATTATTCCGGGAAATTATTTCAAATTTGTAACATAGCCCAAAATGGCATTTTTAGGAGGTGGGAGGTTTAGAATTGGACAATATGTGGAAGGTTAGAATTGTAAACATAGGTCGTGTTACACCAAATTTAACATACAATTACAACGTTTTTTTAATTTCAATGTACATTTCGGAGAAAATAAAAGTTTATCCGAAACATCTTGTGACAGCGCCATGTTAAAAATGTAAAGTAAATATTCCTATTGGAAAAAAAAAAAAAAAAAAAAAACTGTAAACATTTTGAAAAAAACTCTAAAGTCAAACATTTAAAATGTGTTTTTTAACATTTTGATAGAAAAGAGCCAATTTTTTAAAAGATTGTCTCAACATTTTCGTGAACAACTTCTAACTTTGTGCATACTTGTAACTTGGTGCATACTTGTAACTTGGTGCTTACTTGTAACTTGGTGCTTACTTGTAACTTGGTGCTTACTTGTAACTTGGTGCTTACTTGTAACTTGGTGCTTACTTGTAAGTTGGTGCTTACTTGTAACTTGGTGCTTACTTGTAACTTGGTGCATACTTGTAACTTGGTGCTTACTTGTAACTTGGTGCTTACTTCTAACTTTGTGCATACTTGTAACTTGGTGCATACTTGTAACTTGGTGCATACTTGTAACTTGGTGCATACTTGTAACTTGGTGCATACTTGTAACTTGGTGCATACTTGTAACTTGGTGCTTACTTGTAACTTGGTGCATACTTGTAACTTGGTGCATACTTGTAACTTGGTGCATACTTGTAACTTGGTGCATACTTGTAACTTGGTGCTTACTTGTAACTTGGTGCTTACTTGTAACTTGGTGCATACTTCTAACTTTGTGCATACTTGTAACTTGGTGCATACTTGTAACTTGGTGCTTACTTGTAACTTGGTGCTTACTTCTAACTTTGTGCATACTTGTAACTTGGTGCATACTTGTAACTTGGTGCTTACTTATAACATGGTGCATACTTGTAACTTGGTGCATACTTGTAACTTGGTGCTTACTTGTAACTTGGTGCTTACTTGTAACTTGGTGCATACTTCTAACTTTGTGCATACTTGTAACTTGGTGCATACTTGTAACTTGGTGCATACTTGTAACTTGGTGCATACTTGTAACTTGGTGCATACTTGTAACTTGGTGCATACTTGTAACTTGGTGCTTACTTGTAACTTGGTGCATACTTGTAACTTGGTGCTTACTTGTAACTTGGTGCATACTTGTAACTTGGTGCATACTTGTAACTTGGTGCATACTTGTAACTTGGTGCATACTTGTAACTTGGTGCATACTTGTAACTTGGTGCTTACTTGTAACTTGGTGCATACTTGTAACTTGGTGCTTACTTGTAACTTGGTGCTTACTTGTAACTTGGTGCTTACTTGTAACTTGGTGCTTACTTGTAACTTGGTGCTTACTTGTAATTTGGTGCTTACTTGTAACTTGGTGCTTACTTGTAACTTGGTGCATACTTGTAACTTGGTGCTTACTTGTAACTTGGTGCTTACTTCTAACTTTGTGCATACTTGTAACTTGGTGCATACTTGTAACTTGGTGCATACTTGTAACTTGGTGCATACTTGTAACTTGGTGCATACTTGTAACTTGGTGCATACTTGTAACTTGGTGCTTACTTGTAACTTGGTGCATACTTGTAACTTGGTGCATACTTGTAACTTGGTGCATACTTGTAACTTGGTGCATACTTGTAACTTGGTGCATACTTGTAACTTGGTGCTTACTTGTAACTTGGTGCTTACTTGTAACTTGGTGCATACTTCTAACTTGGTGCATACTTGTAACTTGGTGCATACTTGTAACTTGGTGCTTACTTATAACATGGTGCATACTTGTAACTTGGTGCATACTTGTAACTTGGTGCTTACTTATAACATGGTGCATACTTGTAACTTGGTGCATACTTGTAACTTGGTGCTTACTTATAACATGGTGCATACTTGTAACTTGGTGCATACTTGTAACTTGGTGCTTACTTGTAACTTGGTGCTTACTTGTAACTTGGTGCATACTTGTAACTTGGTGCATACTTGTAACTTGGTGCATACTTGTAACTTGGTGCATACTTGTAACTTGTTGCATACTTGTAACTTGGTGCATACTTGTAACTTGGTGCTTACTTGTAACTTGGTGCATACTTGTAACTTGGTGCTTACTTGTAACTTGGTGCATACTTGTAACTTGGTGCATACTTGTAACTTGGTGCATACTTGTAACTTGGTGCATACTTGTAACTTGGTGCATACTTGTAACTTGGTGCTTACTTGTAACTTGGTGCTTACTTGTAACTTGGTGCTCACTTGTAACTTGGTGCATACTTGTAACTTGGTGCTTACTTGTAACTTGGTGCATACTTGTAACTTGGTGCTTACTTGTAACTTAGTGCATACTTGTAACTTGGTGCTTACTTGTAACTTGGTGCATACTTATAACTTGGTGCATACTTGTAACTTGGTGCATACTTGTAACTGGGTGCATACTTGTAACTTGGTGCTTACTTGTAACTTGGTGCATACTTGTAACTTGGTGCATACTTGTAACTTGGTGCATACTTGTAACTTGGTGCATACTTGTAACTTGGTGCATACTTGTAACTTGGTGCATACTTGTAACTTGGTGCTTACTTGTAACTTGGTGCATACTTGTAACTTGGTGCATACTTGTAACTTGGTGCATACTTGTAACTTGGTGCATATTTGTAACTTGGTGCATACTTGTAACTTGGTGCATACTTGTAACTTGGTGCTTACTTGTAACTTGGTGCATAGTTGTAACTTAGTGCATACTTGTAACTTGGTGCATACTTGTAACTTGGTGCATACTTGTAACTTGGTGCATACTTGTAACTTGGTGCATAGTTGTAACTTAGTGCATACTTGTAACTTGGTGCATACTTGTAACTTAGTGCATACTTGTAACTTGGTGCATACTTGTAACTTGGTGCATACTTGTAACTTGGTGCATACTTGTAACTTGGTGCATACTTGTAACTTTGTGCATACTTGTAAATTGGTGCTTACTTGTAACTTGGTGCTTACTTGTAACTTGGTGCTTACTTGTAACTTGGTGCTTACTTGTAACTTGGTGCTTACTTGTAACTTGGTGCATACTTGTAACTTGGTGCACACTTGTAACTTGGTGCTTACTTGTAACTTGGTGCTTACTTGTAACTTGGTGCATACTTGTAACTTGGTGCTTACTTGTAACTTGGTGCATACTTGTAACTTGGTGCATACTTGTAACTTGGTGCACACTTGTAACTTGGTGCTTACTTGTAACTTGGTGCATACTTGTAACTTGGTGCTTACTTGTAACTTGGTGCATACTTGTAACTTGGTGCATACTTGTAACTTGGTGCATACTTGTAACTTGGTGCATACTTGTAACTTGGTGCACACTTGTAACTTGGTGCTTACTTGTAACTTGGTGCTTACTTGTAACTTGGTGCATACTTGTTATCATTATTACGGAAAAAATCCTTGAAACAGAAAGCAATGTTTTTGTCTCTTTCCTTGAAGTGAAACATACAATTTCGGTTTAAACATAAGGAAGGAAAATTTATTATTTCATAATCCGAGATATTTAATTGAAAAGGTTAGTTTTCCTTTGAATGGAGACTGTGGTATGCTGTGCTAATTATAGTTTAACAGCCATCAGCCTAAAATGTAATTTGCTACGGGGTAGTTCTCTACACTTGCTTACCTTCTCTAAAGCACCAACTCAATATAAAGCTCAGACTGCTGCCGTTCTCCTAGACAACACAGTTCTATAGTCTAGAAACTCCGCTAAGTAAGTTGGTGACGTTTTAAGGGGGTGATAAGTAATTCAATCTTACAGAGTTGGTAGAAATGACCGAAAGAACATTTCACAAGGAAACCAAATTAGCCCAACTATTGTGTTATGATTATGTTTTTTGTATCAAATGAAAAAATCATCAAATTAAATTAATGCTCATGTTACTCTTATGGAAAAAAAGTAACGTCAAGGGCTGTTCTTCCCCTTAAGAATTTAGAGAAATCATTTCTTAGTGGGTCTTTATGATAACAAATCTAACTTCCTTCTAAATTTAACCAAAACACGTTCAGTGGTCCCCGATATTCCATGACATTTGAGTACAACATTTTGGATTATACAGGCTGGAAGAAAAACATGGAAACGATTTTACAACAACTTACATTTTTTCCATAGATAACTTTCCAAATAATTGAAATTTGTTGACTAATTGTGTTCTATAAAGTATCATGTTTGATCAGAATAATTTACTTGCAATAGTTAAATAGTGGAGAAATAATATTACTAAAATTAATTAATTTGAAATTCAAATTACCGCTACTCTAGATAAACCTTTCGAAGTTCGGTTTGTGGCAATTTATTTCTCTCGAATATACCTTTCATTTGATATCATATTAGACCTAGGATTACAGTGAAGATCAATTCCTCGTGAGCCGTCCCCCAGAAAAGATGAAACCATGATTATGTACAAGATTTCACTTTTACAAGTGAAGTCATACAAAAGTTGTGAAAGCGTTTCCATAATTTTTTCCATCCTGTTTATATTTAGATTGTGAACTGATTAACGAATCGGGTTACGGAGGTAATTAAGATCTATATATTTCCATTTTAATCGATTGAGGAACTGTCCATCCATGCTTGTCCACGGAAATGGTATTACTTCCTGTGACGTCACAGAGGGGTTGGAAGAGGGAATATCTCTCCTCCCTCAGCCTCCCATTCAGTTGCCGCTCGCTACAGCTACAGGTAGGGCAAATCTATGTACACCACTGTTGTATAAAATTAGTTATTTTCTTCAACACTAAAAATGCTATTATTTTGTATCAATACTATTATAAACAAGAACTAAGCGACTACTGAAATATAACAAAAATCCTTTCCAGAACATTTTGTTTCCAAAAATTCATTTAAAATAATTTCACAAATGTTTCATTTATACATATCCCATTTTTTTTTACAAATTGTTAAATAATTTGATGATGGATCGACGAAGAATTATTAAATATAAAAATAAATATTAATTTTAATAAATTAAGGGCACTAACTATTCCTTCTACAACTTTCATAAACTAAAAACTAAAACTATTATTTTTAAGAACACTAAGTTTTTTAATCAACTTCCAGCTCAATTATATTTATTAGGATAATAACATTTTCTGTAGCCTCATAACATCTGTAGGATAGTAAAATATAGCAAGTTCGTGTTTTTTTTATATTATAAAAATATAAAAATTCAAGCTTTAAAATTGCACAATGTGTACCGATTGTGCGCAAAACTTTCATAATTTGTTAAAAGATAATTAATCAAATTTAAATAATTATTAGGATTTCAAACTCAAGAAAATCAATGAAGTATGATTATTGTTGTCAAAATCCTAACGCCTTTTTAGTGAAGCCAACTTGAGGCTTGATAGAAGTTTGAAGTAAAACACTTTAAACTTAATACAACTTACCTATGTAATAATAGTCATTTATTTATAATTTTTGAAACTTAACTAACGTTAGAAATAAATTCGATTTTAGGAATAAATAAATGTTTCTATTGTAACATGTTTCCGTATTCGGAACATGTCAATTCGTAACAAACGAAAATGCATTTATGAAAATTTTAAATTTGTGGGATTATTTAATAGGTTTTCATGAAAAGACTTAAAATTCCACCAGAAACCAAATGGAGAAAATACATTTCCCACAGTTACGAGACTAAACTAATTAAATTAACCAAGATTATCTTACATTCATAATTTATCTTTGAATATCCAACAAGCAAAACTATTGTTTGCTAACGGTTTACATAACATTCTAGAAATATCTCACATAAAATTCTAATATTGCACTGTGATATTTTATATAAATGACGAAAATAACTTATATCTCTCATAAAACTTACAATACAGTTTTTTGTTTATTTAAAATAATATAAATAATAAATATACACATATTTTAAAACCAAGATAATTCAGTTTCATCATTTTAATTATAATTTGAACATATTTTTGTAGGTATAAAGTTCTTAAATGGAACTAATTGGATTTCACTTTATTTTCTTTCTTCAGTTTTATTATTTCTTCTTTATAATTTATGTTTTTTATATTGTGAAAGTCTTCAATTGAATATTAAACATCATTAAGTATTTTCTTAAATTAACCATACATTTGTTAAAATCGTTTTAATTTAAAAACTACGCCATGATGTGTTTGTATGGTTTTAGTTTTATTTCTTGTATTATAATAATGTATTTGGATATTAGCATTAATATATTCCTGTAGGAAAAATCTATTGTACTAAAATTAATTAGAAATATTCTAATTAAATTCTGTTTCTTTTCCTTTGCCCTTAAGCATAGTTAGATATAAAAAAAAAAACAAAAAAAAAAACATGAACTTACTTTAGATACAGTTTTTAGGAACCAAACGAATAAATACGATTACCGGTTTATTATTATAAAATATGTGAATATGTCTTACTTTGATTATATGACATTATTTTTGTAAAGCACTTCACACACAACAAGTGTGTTAATTGAAATGTAGGCTGTATTGAAATTACTTTCAATAATTTCAATTTACTTGAAATTACTTTCAATAATTTCAATTAACTTGAAATTATTGAATTAACAATAATTTCAATAATTGAAATTATTTTTTAATCCAATTAACAGAAAAGTTAATTGAAATAAAATGTATGAAATTTATAAATAGAAACAGTTCTTTATTCCTAAAACGGATATTAAATAAGTTTCAAAAATTATAGATAAAGGACTATTATAGAACTTGTATTAAAGTGTTTACTACAAACATTTTTCCAGCCTCAATTTTACTTACAATTCATTATTAAAATATTAGGATTTTCCACAATAATAATCATGCTTTGACGATTTTCTTGAGTTTGAAAGCTAATTATTTAAATTTGAACAAACCAAGAAATTTTTGTTCACAAAGAATTTTATCCTCAATTGAATGTTATTTTTTGTAAAATCCATTCTTTTAAGAAACATAAAATATATTTTAGTAAGCTTATGCTAACGGAAAAAGGATGTTTTTTAATTTTCAGTGTAGAAATTGTATCGTTAATAGTTATATTCTTTTAATAATAACATAGTTCAACATCCAAAAGTAGCACAACTTGTAAATATTTTACAAGCATTATACATAAACCAATGGTGTATTATTTGTTATATATTCATAATATACAGAACATTTTACTATCCTAATAAATATAATCGATTAATGCTGGAGGTTGATTAAAAAATTGAAAAGTGTGCTAAAAAATTATATTTAAAATTTTTATTTTCTGGAAAATTCAACACTAGAAAAAACTTCTGCAAAATGATTAAGTATTACCTTTTTTCAATAGAAATAAGTATGTAAATTCAAAATGAGTAAGCTGTAGAAGGAATATTTAGTGCTCTTCATTTTGTTATTATAATTCTATTCAAAATCATTTATTATTTCTTAAATTTATTTATACATTGCAGTGTCTTTTTTAATCTCTCTAGCATATAGCTATTTGAGAGATCAACTAATTTGTTCATAATAAAATATCTTTAATATATAGATAATCTTAAAGTAAAAACAAACAAAACAAAAATAAATAAACAAATCAATACGCACCAAGGAAACATGGTCAAAGGAAATCGAGTAACATTCGTTATTTACTATAAATACCAATTTCTGTCAAAAATGTAAATTTTTTAATATCAGTAGTCCTAATGTTCATTTTATTTTGGAATTCATAGCAATAGATTGTTTGATTGTTTAAAACTTCCTCCTGGACCACGACTGGCATTCCTAACTACATATAAGCCTCAAAGCACTAAACACTAACACAATGGAAGCAAATAAATAAACAATATACATAACTATATAGTATAAATATACAATAAACTGGCAGTAAATAAGTAACATTAAATACTATATAGACTATGAACAATTCAACAAACAAATAAATAAAAACAAAAACAAATTAAATCAATTATGTGCATGTAACATTTGTATAATCCAAATAAATAACGGTACAAATAACAACAAATAAAATCTAACTGCAATAAACACAATGGAATAAATAAATAAATAATATACATAACTATATAAAACAAATATACTATAAATCGGCAATAAATAAACAATATTAAATACTATATAGACTATGAAAAATTTAACTAACAAAAACAAAAAAATTAATTGACGATTGAAAGGGTAGTTAAAAGTAAAGACCTTCGATCACTTTTTTAGTTCCATAAATAACTTAAAGGAAACTTCCAAACGACTTAAAAAGCAATTTTAAACGCTGGCTCCTCTAAACACATTATTTTTTATGTTTTATTGCACCTTCTTGGTCTTAAAATGTTCTTAGATGTCTTAAAAAATCGTTAAGTCGTAAGTAATATAGTAGTAAGTAATAAGTTATATAATTAGTAAGTATTATAATTCCTAGGATGCTGTAGGTGTTAGGCATCTCTTTTGTATAGCTCGTAAAATATCGTACATGAAATGTAACTGCCAGTACTTTAGGTACAACTAAAGTGCAGTATATTATTCATATTTGTGCTGTTTAAATCAGGCAAAATAATTTAATTTTCAAAAGGAGATCATGCTTAAAATTGGTTAATCTACACAGAGAAAAAGATACAGAGGCCGCTTTCTTATGACCGTTGTGAACTGGTGGCAATAATACAAGTTTGAAAACATATGGAAACGCTTTAACAACTTCTGTATGACTTCACTTGTAAAGTGGTTATTCTTCCATAGATAATTTAAAAATTTATTTAAAAAAAATGTGTTCCATAAATTGTAATTTTTGATCAGAACAATTTATTTAAAATCGTTAAATCGTGAAGAAATGACGTTGTTCAAATTAGTTACTTTAAAATTCAAATAACCAATTCTCTGGAAAAGATAAGCCTTTCGAAGTCCGGTCTGTGGCAATTTATTTCTCTTGAATAGATCTTTCATTCGATACCAAACTCGACCTAGGCTTACATTGCAGATTTTCGTTCAACTCCTCACAGACCGTCCCCACGAAAAGATGAAACGTCTCTAATTACGTCAAAAAGTAGGTTCTTTGTAACTATGATAGTGTACAAGATTTCTATATTTTTTCCACCCTGTATGTACTTTACAGCTGGTTTATACTTCTATAAATCTATACGTTCTAATCCCAAATCCTTAAGGATTATTACGTTAATCGTTAAGCATTTGGGGGCAATGTAGGGGGGACTGACAAGGTGTTGGCCCTGAAATCCTCACGGCAAACTGGAGAACTAATTATTTGACACACTAACTTGACACAAATTTAGCACACTATTGGATGCGACCTCTGTTCCTTTCTTCTGTATAGCTCTGACATTTTAACGCACTTAAACACAATAGGAAGGAAGTTTTTACAGCTGCACTAAAAACTATTCTGCTTGAAGGATGTCCTTACACTGTAAATGATTTCAAGTCAGGTGCTTCAGAGTTGAGGTGAAGTTATATACTGTAACTTAACCTTGGCAATGAAAACTTATACTTGAGATTTGCTTCTACATATACTTGCAGTTGTTTATAAATTGTTTATAATTTTAACCTGTTATGTTTCATATAATAAGTTGTTATTTACAAAGTAAATGATTTCTGATTCTAAATGAAAAAAGAAGAAAGACTTAATTTATATTTTTAGTTTCAAATTCTAGGGCGTTGTGTCAGGTGGTTTTAGTGGATAAAAGTCCCACACTCTCAGCTGTAGCTTGTGTCTTTTGAACATTTTCTCCCTGAATAAAAAAATCGTTTTCTCAGATTGCCCACCAGGCAGCGCATTTGTCAAAAGCTGGAATGACCCATGAGATTCGTCTTTTTCCAACTGGACTTGGTACACATTAAAAAAATTTTAGAATAATAGACAATTATGTTCTCTTAAAATTTTTTTTCAAGTTTAAAATTTGACGTTCGTGTATAAAGACAAATAGTTTTTTAATTAGCATAATACGTGTTGGTACATATACAGTACAAGTAAACGTCACACAACACAAATTTATTACAATATAAGCACAAAATGCACAAATATACTACAATACAAGCAAAAGAATTCTTTTGTGAATCCCTCTGGTCTGAGGAAGGTGAGCGTGGTTCACCGAAATCGATCACCATAATATTTGTGCATTTTGTGCTTGTATTGTAGTATATTTGTGCATTTTGTGCTTATATTGTCATAAATTTGTGTTGTGTGACGTTTACTTGTACTGTATGTATACAGACGTAATCTTTATCTTACGGGAAATAAAATTCAATATGGTATAGAAGATAAATTTAATAAATCGTTGCAGATCGACATGAGCGGTTCAGGCAAGAGTCTGCTGGGCCTCTGGCTGTATCGTTCCGGCGAAGAGTGGACCATCAAGCAGAGCGTCCCCAAGCCAGGGGTGAGTAGACCTTACCTCATACAAGTGAACAAGATTTAGCGTATGTCATTTTAATTGAAAAATGTTATTAGTGGAACCTAACAGAGTTTTAATACACGTTGGTTTGTTTTATCAAATTAATCAGACAGTTTTAAGGTTCTCAGTAAACCCAACAAAAAACAAATAGTGTTAGGCCTATTAAGGTAAATAGGAGGGAAATATCATAACACGTACAATTTCTTAATTGTTTTCATTCGACAATTGTCTCGAAAATTCAATTATAATTGAAGTTGCTAGAATAAAATGTAAGTTAGAAACTCAAACGATACAAAGAACTTATAACTCTGACTTAAGATGGGATGAATACATAAGTCAAGAAGCTATATTGGACGAGATTCTCTCCTCCTATACACGAATTTCTGCCATAAATAGTTATTTTATAAAGAGATATATTTATTTTAATATTCAGAAATAACATGGAATCTAAAGTAAATCAACAAAGAAACCCTAAAAACGAAATAAAACTTTTAATGACAGACTCAAACCTACTCAAACGCAGAGAGTAACTTTGGTCTAATTATTGAGAATAATTATTTATTATTGGACTTTTAACTAGCGTACTAATATATATTACAGTTTACTTTAGAATAAAGTTTAATATTGAAGTAAAAAAACTAGTTCTTACAACGAAATTAGAAGTATTTTAGTTTAATGAATACGTTTTACGATAAATTTCACATAATAGGTAAAACATTATTTATTAAATGTTGATTTACTGAAAACCTTTAACATTTTTCGATTAACTGACATATTCTAAAAAACGTATTAGATTCCATTGATAATAATTATTTTAAATTACACTATCAAATAGTAAACTATCGTGAGCACGCAATTTTGGTTAATTTGTATAAAACGGGTGGACGGACTGCGGTCCGATTAGACCCAAGGTCGTCGATGGATATGAGAATTAAGAATGATCATTAACTTTTTTACTTTCTCCAGTATTGTGATCGTTAAAAAATTTTTACAAGTTGGCCTAAAAATCCATTTTAGGGCCCCTGAATAAAATGTGTTTTTTTGAAAAAAAAAGAAAAAAAATTGGGTCTCTGTCCGTATGTACACTTTTAATGAAAATTGCTAGAGACCAAATGGATTTTTCAATTTCAATTTTTATGAAATTTGGTATGAAAGTATATTTAGCCAATATCTCTAGACTATATTTTCACATTTTTTTAGTTTTACTTGTTTTTAAATTGTTATAGGCAAAAGCATACAAAAATGGAATTTTCTCGAATACAGCTGTAACGATTTTGATTAAATTTTCAGAAAAAAGTGAATTACAATTTAAATATTGTAGTAAAAACCACATGTTGACTAGTTTTTTTTAGATATGGCAAAAATATATATTTGGGAATCAAACTGGTGATTTGATTGTTTAGTGTTTAGTATGGGGGAAAGTTTGTGCCAATTCTTTGAAACCATTTATTTATAGTTTCTTTCGAAATTAAATAATTCCATGTTTTATATTTATTTATTCCAGATAGCCAAGAAGGCCCCCCAAGGGGGTGGAGGAGGTTCCCAGGAGCCTCCCGTAAACTCGCTCATCTTCTCCCTTAAAAACCAGGTGGGCGGACTTGCTCGTGCCCTGCAGGTATTCCAGGTAAACGCCTTCTTCCATTATTAATTATATGTTTTAATGTACTGTGCCTTCTATACAATGTCCGTGTTAAATAAAAATATTACGGCGCTGGTGACGTGATTCAGCTACAGGCGTGTATTACGGGAGTTGCAGTTTGCCGTTGCCAGGCGTTCTTCGTAGTTCCGGAAAGGCAGCCGTTTTACCATTGTTGTATAACAATGATTTTACTGTCGATGCAGAAATGATGTGTACCCTGCACACATATACTCTGATTATCGAAAGAAAGTGACTGGCGGAGCGGCCGCGCGGCGACCGAGTTTAAGTACAAACATTCTATTTCACAACCTTGTGGAAACGTAAAACAGAAAGTTATAAATTTCCAATAAACGGTGTTTAAGTAGTCAGTTAAGCAAGTTTTCAGCACATGTTTTAAATATTTTGTATCTTATTCCGACGAATTAATATTTGTAGTTATATTTTTTAAAACACGAATTGGAATTAAAATTTTTGCATTTGCCATTTTCGATGTAGAATAACTGTGATTAGAAGCATCAGAAAAATATTTCTTGTAGAGAATTACTAGTCGACATTCTTAGGAACAACATATTAAAAACTGAGATCCCCACGAATACAATTAACGGCGTTATTAATTTTTTTCCAAATGTACTGTTAACTCTGTTAATAATATTTATTTAAATTTAGTTTTTCCTCTATATGCATAACATAATTTTAATCATCAATACAAACTTCTATGCAACCTTAAATTTCACTAAATATACCCGTAATCAATTAATATAGAAAAATTAGTACAAACCTGGTGCAGCGGTCCGCTATCCAGTCAAAGTACAGTAACAGCCCAAAAACAGTGGCGCATCCCCTTCAGGCTCACATTGCGTCCTTCAAAACCACAAGTCACCAAACTTTCGTAAGTATTAATAGAGATAATAAAACACTATTTGACTGTATTTACAAATAAAAAGAAATAGTATATTTCTTGATAATAATAATAATATCGATAAATGACTAATATATACAGTACTCAAGTGATAAATAAAAAACACACAAATACACTGTTGAACACTACAGTTGTGAGTTAGTACTCTTCAAACACTAGTTCCCTGATACCTTCCATTGGGTCGTCGCCATTATTAGAATCTTCTGAACAGGAATCTTCCTCGGAGCTGCTGCTGTCTCCCAAAGATATAATCATTTCCTCAACAGCTTCTTCCATTACTCCTTCGTTTTTCCATGCATCGACAATGACCTGTTTTGTGTGGTTCACTACTTGTTTCCACCTCTCAGCACTTATGCGATGAATTCCTTCTTTAGTGAGCCGTTCAACTTCAGCAACAGTAAACCTTTTGTTGTTTTCTGCAACATACCCTTTAACTTGAGCCCATATAAGCTCAATCGCATTAAAATGACAATGGTAAGGTGGTAAACGTATCACTTTGTGACCCCTGCTCTCGATCAATTCATCTACATAGTATCTTTTTTTCTGGGATTTGTGCAGTTTCACTAACTCCAAAAGTTCACATTTTTTTAACTCGGCTGTAGCTTGAACATTTTTTCTATGTAGCCATTCAATGATGTCAGCTTTATTATTTTTGGTTGTAGGAGCTTTATCAATTTGCTTCGAATGGTACGGAGCATTGTCCATAACTATTAATGAAGGCTCTTCTAGGTTATTTAGCATAGTTTCAGAACACCAATTGTAGAACTTGTCGTGGTCCATATCTTCATGGTAGTCACCAGTTTTTTTGGATTTAAATAGTAAGAGGGAATTTTCAACAAACCCCTTTGAAGAACCTGCATGACATAATATCAACCGCTCACCTTTTCCTACAGGCGTTGCCATTGTCCCCTGCAGTGACTCATCAGTCCATCCTTCTTTCAAACAATGCCCAGCATTGACCCAAGTCTCATCTAGCCAAATTATACTATCGAAATTCTCGTCTTTTATTTGGCAAAGAAAACTGCATCTCCAGGCAGCGATGTCACTTCTCTCCATAATCACTTTTCTACCCGAAAATTTTCTCCACATAAACCCTAATTCTGTTAATATCTTTCTAAGTGAAGACAGACAGCCGTGAAACAGATCTTCATTTCTCAACGATGAAAATAGTTTTTTCAAGGTCGGATATTCCTTTCTAATGTAGTATTGATACACGTGTCTTCGTACAGCGTCTTCCTGAAATACATCAAGTTTTGTTACAGTTTTCTCCCGTTTCCTCTCTTTTCCTGGAGTTGAAAGTTGACTATTATTTTCATTTTGTAATACTTTTACGTGTTTTTCCTTGCAAACTCGCACAACTGTATTTTTATGTATTTTAAGTGCATCTGCAGTTGCTGTATTGAATTATTAACTGTAATCAAAGGACCTTGATTCGCTTTTTCTCTGTCAAAATACTCCCGCACTTTGCACACAATTTCTCTCGACTGTCCTTTCATAGGTACGCCTCGGCCCGAAATATTTCGTTTCTTTGGCGTTCGAGTCCTAGGTCTTCCTCTACTTTTCCTTGGTTCATTCTCGTTACGTTGCTCCATTCTCAAACACTAAAGTTTATTTTCACAAAATAACTTTAAAACAGGTTCAATTACAATTAAAATACCAACTCAAAGCATTCTATCACTTATATTGAAGAATAATGATAACACACCCACGAACATCACTCAGTCACCGCATCTACTAAACTAAAAGCAAGAAATTTCCCCCAGCCATATGGTAGGTATAACGGTTCAATTTTCGTGGAAGAGGGTGCTATTTTTGTACAGGAAAGGCCGAGACGCTGGGGTTGGCGATGGCCGTGGCGGTGGTGCGCGCGAACAAAATGGGCACACTAGGTCCTGACTGTACCTCCGCCGTAGAACGCCGCGCACTGCTCTCAAAGAAACTCAATTCATATATTAATCCATTTCAGTAATCCTTTATTATAAAAAGTGCAAGTTCTAAATGAGTTATAAATAATGTTATTCAAAGAAAATGTCACGCGAAGCTCATTCATGAACGACTTTAAATAACAGAGTTAACAGTACATTTGGAAAAAATTAATAACGTCGTTAATTGTATTCGTAGGGATCTCAGTTTTTAATATGTTGTTCCTAAGAATGTCGACTAGTAATTCTCTACAAGAAATATTTTTCTGATGCTTCTAATCACAGTTATTCTACATCGAAAATGGCAAATGCAAAAATTTTAATTCCAATTCGTGTTTAAAAAAATATAACTACAAATATTAATTAATCGGAATAAGATACAAAATGTTTAAAACACGTGCTGAAAACGTACTTAACTGACTATTTAAACACCGTTTATTGGAAATTTATAACTTTCTTTTTTACGTTTCTACAAGGTTGTGAAATAGAATGTTTGTACTTAAACTTGGTCGCCGCGCGGCCGCTCCGCCAGTCACTTTCTTTCGATAATCAGAGTATAGGTTGTTTACTAAGAGTTTGAAGGTTGTTTACTAAGAAAATAAGAGGCATATGAAAATCCAATAACTCCATTGACTTCCTAGTATCATTGTACGTTATGACATATGCATTTTGAAATTAGTACTAAGTGGTAATAATGGTTTTCCTAGTAGAAAAAAAACAGGACTTTTACCTAGTTTTCACTGTGCATCAACTTTACACTTTTATTGCTCAAAAGTCCGTTTATGAATCACATTTATATTTTAGTATGTGGTTAACAGGAAGATTTCATGTAAGTTATGTAAATTTCAGAATTTTAATTTTCAAGAAATAAACGTTTTCATAAATTTTCTACAACAACGTTTTCTTGGCCTCTAGAGGTCGTAAAATTAATTACTTGGTCCCCTTGAAATTTTTATGAAATTTATGTTTACGATACGTTACTGTCATACCCGTAAGTAAATTTACTGATTTTAATTTATTTATATTAACAACTGAAATGTATCAGTTAAAACGATTTTAAGTGCATATTCAATAACGTAGCTAAACGAGGAAAACAATTGTGTAATTAGATTTTGCGCAGTTTTGGTCAAGTTATTCAATGGTCTCTTTGTTTTTTAATAAACAATCTTCAAAGTCGGGTACACATAATTTCTGCTCCGACAGTGTTCAAGTAAAACCAATTTTCAACATATACTTATAAATACGATACTTTTAATCATATTTCTTGATCTTTTAGTGATTATTAATAACAGTTAAAAAATATTTAGCCTTCAACAATACTAAATAGACACAAGTTTAATCGATATACAATAGTTTTGTTTTGGTCAGAACTAATAGTCTAAACCTTAATAGTCTATTAGGTCAGAAAATATAAACATAGAAGAGAGTTCAAAACTTCGCCAAGCAAAAATAAAGACTTTTTTAATTTTGTAGATATATTTCTTATAAATACTAAATTTTATGTCTGAAATAGTTTTTGACACTCCTTTAGGGTCAAATGCACCTGTTTAATTAGCTATTTAGTAGTGTCCACGCCGATAGCAATCATTGAGCAGACGCAATGTTAGTAGGCCTAGTACAAAACTTATCATAAAACCTATCACCCACAATCTCCACAACATTTGTCCTCAAGTAGATGGGTTACAAAACTTCTTGCTAGTGCCGACAATTAAATGACTAAATCTCTACAAAACATCAAATGTTTTGCTACTTGAAACTTGCATGATCCGGATCCGACTCTATATTTGGCCTTTACAGTTTCCAGAGTGGCCACCCCTCTACTCACCTACCTGAACTCAATTTTAAAATCACACAATGTCTAACAAACATGTAAAATACATTTTCCATCAGGTTAAATGGTCAAGTTATTCAAGCTACTACGTGGTTATAGAAAACTGTATCAAAGAATCAGCCACTTATAAAGTTTACAACTCTTTACCATCCATATAAAAAATAACAGGGAGAAATAATATTATTAAAAATGTTCTTAAAAGTTATAAAATGACATTGGACCCTCTGTAACACTCCCAAGGTGGAATATCCATATCCTATATTGTATTTCATTAATAATTCTTGAATTTAAATATAATTCTTGAATTTAAATTCTAAAAGCTTTCCTTGCGCACAGATGATTTGTCAATTTCTTGTGAGTGACAAATTAATGTACACATGTATTTTTTTGTTAAAAGGTAATAGTAATAAATAAAAAAAAAAAAAAACTATAAGATCGCGTATATGGTGCCAGAGATTTAAAAGTATGAGCTTTTCACTAGTTTCCCTCCATCCCACACACACACACACACACACACACACACACACACACACACACACACACACACACACACACACACACACACACACACACACACACACACACACACACACACACACACACACACACACACACACACACACACACACACACACACACACACACACACACACACACACACACACACACACACACACACACACACACACACACACACACACACACACACACACACACACACACACACACACACACACACACACACACACACACACACACACACACACACACACACACACACACACACACACACACACACACACACACACACACACACACACACACACACACACACACACACACACACACACACACACACACACACACACACACACACACACACACACACACACACACACACACACACACACACACACACACACACACACACACACACACACACACACACACACACACACACACACACACACACACACACACACACACACACACACACACACACACACACACACACACACACACACACACACACACACACACACACACACACACACACACACACACACACACACACACACACACACACACACACACACACACACACACACACACACACACACACACACACACACACACACACACACACACACACACACACACACACACACACACACACACACACACACACACACACACACACACACACACACACACACACACACACACACACACACACACACACACACACACACACACACACACACACACACACACACACACACACACACACACACACACACACACACACACACACACACACACACACACACACACACACACACACACACACACACACACACACACACACACACACACACACACACACACACACACACACACACACACACACACACACACACACACACACACACACACACACACACACACACACACACACACACACACACACACACACACACACACACACACACACACACACACACACACACACACACACACACACACACACACACACACACACACACACACACACACACACACACACACACACACACACACACACACACACACACACACACACACACACACACACACACACACACACACACACACACACACACACACACACACACACACACACACACACACACACACACACACACACACACACACACACACACACACACACACACACACACACACACACACACACACACACACACACACACACACACACACACACACACACACACACACACACACACACACACACACACACACACACACACACACACACACACACACACACACACACACACACACACACACACACACACACACACACACACACACACACACACACACACACACACACACACACACACACACACACACACACACACACACACACACACACACACACACACACACACACACACACACACACACACACACACACACACACACACACACACACACACACACACACACACACACACACACACACACACACACACACACACACACACACACACACACACACACACACACACACACACACACACACACACACACACACACACACACACACACACACACACACACACACACACACACACACACACACACACACACACACACACACACACACACACACACACACACACACACACACACACACACACACACACACACACACACACACACACACACACACACACACACACACACACACACACACACACACACACACACACACACACACACACACACACACACACACACACACACACACACACACACACACACACACACACACACACACACACACACACACACACACACACACACACACACACACACACACACACACACACACACACACACACACACACACACACACACACACACACACACACACACACACACACACACACACACACACACACACACACACACACACACACACACACACACACACACACACACACACACACACACACACACACACACACACACACACACACGCACAATTACAGAATTCACAAGTACAGAAAATGAAGGTTTAAGATAATTACAAGTTCATAGGTTGGTAGCCTTGGTTCTTCTTCTTCCTCGGCTATCAGCTGATTTACAGTGTTACATTGTTGTTCACTTTATTTGAGTTTTGTGCAATGTAATTAAGTTCAGGTTAGAATAATGGTTTTGAGCAAAGATCAGAGAGTGTTTACTGTGGAGGAATATTAAAAAAAACCATTTGTTTATATACCACGTTTTAAAAGAAACACCCTGTACATAAATGCGATACATTAACGGGGGTTTTCATTATTTATTACTATGTTGCCGATCATAGAGATACGGGCGAATACGAGGGGTGTATGAGTGTAGATGAACGAAAGAATCAGTGTAGTAATTTCTACTAAGGTCACCTGTTTCTCAGTCAGTGCACTCGTCCCATCTCAGCTTTTAAGCTCGTAGGGCTTCTGGTCTTACAACTTGCTTTCATCTCTACTCGGGAGCGGCGTGAAATACGGTCTACATCTCAATGGCGAGTAGGTCGAGGCCTTTTTAAAAATCAATGTCACAAAACAATTTTATATGAAATACTACATTTTACTAAAACTGTCTAATAGTTAGGTCGAAACATGTATTATTATACTCGTATATAAATCATTTAAATATTTTAAAACCTTTTTACTTTAATCCAAAATAGCTAAAGTTATAAGCCATAACAAAAAATAAGTTTTAATATAACAATTTGTAACTTACTAAATTCTTTTTTGAACAGAAGAACCTCGTTCAGTCTGTTACATTACCAATTTCGATTGTATGCCTAAAATTCGTTGCACAGATCAATATTCTTTATAAGCACAATATTATTCACAGTACTTAGAGTAAAAATAAAAATAATATACACAATTAGAAGATTTAACCTAATTTTACAACCAACCTAACTCTTCCGCACTGAGAGACCGATGACTGATCAAACAATCAAGTTGATAAATTTGAAGTGATTTCAATAAATTCAGAAAAACTGCATTCACTTACGAATATAAAAGTAATGAATCGTAACTATACATTACATAAAGATTTCAACGTGACCAAGTAATTAATTTTATGACCTATAAAAGCGAAAAAAGCTGTAGGAAATTGATAGGAACTTTTTATCTTAAAAAGTTAAAATTCTGAAATTTATAAAACTTGTAAAAAAACATTCTTGTACTTATTAAAATATAAATGCGATAAATTAATGGTGTTTCTGAGCAATAACAGTTTAAAGTTGATGCACAGAACAACTAGTTAATATTCCTGTATTTTTTTCTAACTAGAAAAAGATTATTAAAACTTATAATAAAATTGGAAAATGCCTTAAAATTCGGGTAAACCTAATTTCTACGCCGCTAGTAAAACGGCTGCCTTTCCGGAACTACGGCAAACGCCTGTCAACGGCAAACTGCAACTCCCGCAATACACGCCTGTAGCTGAATCACGTCAACAGCGCCGTAACATTTATTTAACACGGAGATTGTAAAGTAGGCCCTGTATATTGTAATTTGCTACAACATTAGACATACTGTATATGAATGTTCTGAAGGGATTTTTTATATGGAAAACACACGAAGGCCCAGTTTATTGAGGCTAGACGCAATCTACTGTATATTTTAATAATTGAGAATCAAAATATACTTGATGTGTTTATTAATTTTGATTGCTAGTAATTTATTCTATTAACTTCAGAGTGAGCTCAACGTTAGTCTATACTTTTGAAAGGGCTCTTTATGGTATTATTAAATGGCTGTCATAAATGTCATTATATGTAAATGTATAAATGTCATAAATGTATTAAATGTATTCAACGTGAAGTTTCTGTCGTCATCTCATCTCGGCATGACCATGTTGGCAGGACCTGGGAGTCAATGTGCTGCACATCGAGTCCCGGCCATCAGGACGTCGGGACTCCGAGTACGAGATCCTGGTGGAGGTGCAGTGCGACAACCGTCGTATGGAGCAGTTGATGGCCTTGTTACGACGGGAGGTGGCGGCCATCAACCTGGACACCTTCGAGCAGGGCATGGAACTGCCACCACCAACTCCTCTCTCAGCCACTGCATCTTTCGGTCAGTTGATAGTTTATGGATGTCTTTGGTTACTTGTGATATTTTGTGGACTTAACAATAGGAATTTTTAAATGTATCATTCCGTTGAGTTCAATCTCAATTCAAAAGTTCTTGGAGGATTCGATCTTTATTCAACCTCTCAGCTCAATTTTCAAGTTGAAAGTTTCTTTAATTTTTTTTATCTTTATAAGCCATAAGTATTGTTAACTTTGATGCTTATTGTTGATTTAAACAAGTGATACCCTCGTGGTTAGTTTATTTGGGGCCACCTCATTTAGTTGGTTGTCTGGCCACGGATATCGCTGTTGTCGATTACTGTATTGCGGGTTTAGAGACCGATTGCTTGCAGGTGCTTCTACCTCTGCCATTAAATTAAATTTAATGAAACAGAGAACGACAGAAAAGTGTTTTTATCATATCCATACTGAGAGAGGCAAACCAACCGTGCAGTATGTATATCGTGTGAACTGTTTGATGTAGTGACATAAAACAAAATGCCCCCCTCTAAACAGCACACGGTGAGTCCATTGAAAATATTTTCATCAACATTATGAACGTTGTAAGTTGTCCAAAACTAGCACAGGATTTTTTATTATAGACCTCTCACTTTGAGATACCTCACTACAAAACAAAGGCTACACGATACTTAATCACATATTAATGTTTAGCGTTTGATGTACTTTATAACAGTACCAAAGGTTTTCAATTTGTATGTGTTAAAAATGTATGCGTGTTACTACTAAAAAACACGGGTTTTCACGCAACTTTTTCAAACTAGTGTCTTTGAATTGTCATTAAAATAAAAGTATTACAGTCAATTTTATTTATTGTTCACTAGGTGTAACTAGTACTATTGGGTGCAGATTACTGACATTTCAGAAAGAAATAATTAATCTTTACTACTTTATTAAATTTTGATGTAAGTATTATTATTTTTGCACTGAAAAATTATTTATAAATCTTGTTTATTTTTGTCGGTTCTATTTCTCATTGACAAAGTGGAGCTCACTTTGTCATAACTAATAGAACTTACAAAAATATCAACTGACGAAATAATTAAAATGTTTTGGATGTGGCCCGGACTGCATGTTATCAGGCGATGAACAGTCTGTTTCCAACAACAATAGAGCACTGCGCTGCATTGTCGCTATAATGGCAAATAATAAAATGATTCTGCTTCGGAGCTGCAAGCTCATCCTATTATATGTATAAACTGTACTGTGTGTGTATAAGTATGACTAAAATTGCATGAAGTTAGTTTGAAGTTGCTTGCAGCAAAGAGCTTTTATTGACTACGGGTCGGTTATTGAACTACAGTTATTGAACTACAGTTATTGAACTACAGTTATTGAACTACAGTTATTGAACTACAGTTATTGAACTACAGTTATTGAACTACAGTTATTGAACTACAGTTATTGAACTACAGTTATTGAACTACAGTTATTGAACTACAGTTATTGAACTACAGTTATTGAACTACAGTTATTGAACTACAGTTATTGAACTACAGTTATTGAACTACAGTTATTGAACTACAGTTATTGATCGGAACTATCACATATGTAACTATAATGACTTGAATCTGATTTAAAGTCTTTCAGATTAATTAAGTTATTAAATGGTCGATTGGTATGTCCACTATTTTAGTTTTTACGATAGCAGTCTTTTATTTTTATTCACGCAACTTTACCAAAGATTTTCAGAGATGTTGATCACTATATTTGATGCCAGTTGATACACTTCATTATCTTTAAATGTCCAATTAAATTTTTCGACCTCATTTTTAATGTAAGCCGACAACAGTTTCGATCGCATTCAGTTCATAATGAGCGACGGGTAACCAAATTAATTTAATATATTTCCCAAAATCATTTAGTATTTCATCGATAGTGACAACACTCAAGCACCCACATCAAATTAAAATGCACATTTGAAGGTAAACTATAAACAAATAAATAAATAAATAAATAAATAATAGCAAGTTAGAACGGTACGTACCAACTGCTCAACTTCAATACTGAAACTGCAAGGCTAAAGACAATCTGGTAATACAAGTTCAGTGATTAATGAATGGAAGTTACAAAACGGATATATGTAATCGGTGCACTCCTGTCCATACAACAATATAGAACAGGTTTGACGCTCAACAAAAATGGATTCATTACAAATAGACTGTACAGCTTCCGCTGATCACGCCCGTCGGCGAGTTGTAAAATTGTAAACTTAAAAATCCAAATAAAAATACTTAGAAGGTTTATAATGACCACTCTTAATGGCGTATTGAATTTAGTTAATGTAGTGTACGTAGTGAAGTTTAGTTAGTGTAGTGTACGTAGTGAAGTTTAGTCAGTGTAGTGTACGCAGTGAAGTTTAGTCAGTGTAGTGTACGTAGTGAAGTTTAGTCAGTGTAGTGTACGTATTGAAGTTTAGTCAGTGTAGTGTACGTAGTGAAGTTTAGTCAGTGTAGTGTACGCAGTGAAGTTTAGTCAGTGTAGTGTACGTAGTGAAGTTTAGTCAGTGTAGTGTACGCAGTGAAGTTTAGTCAGTGTAGTGTACGTAGTGAAGTTTAGTCAGTGTAGTGTACGTAGTGAAGTTTAGTTAGTGTAGTGTACGTAGTGAAGTTTAGTCAGTGTAGTGTACGTAGTGAAGTTTAGTCAGTGTAGTGTACGCAGTGAAGTTTAGTCAGTGTAGTGTACGTAGTGAAGTTTAGTTAGTGTAGTGTACGTAGTGAAGTTTAGTCAGTGTAGTGTACGTAGTGAAGTTTAGTTAGTGTAGTGTACGTAGTGAAGTTTAGTCAGTGTAGTGTACGCAGTGAAGTTTAGTCAGTGTAGTGTACGTAGTGAAGTTTAGTCAGTGTAGTGTACGTAGTGAAGTTTAGTCAGTGTAGTGTACGTAGTGAAGTGTAGTCAGTGTAGTGTACGTAGTGAAGTTTAGTCAGTGTAGTGTACGCAGTGAAGTTTAGTCAGTGTAGTGTACGTAGTGAAGTTTAGTCAGTGTAGTGTACGTAGTGAAGTTTAGTTAGTGTAGTGTACGTAGTGAAGTTTAGTTAGTGTAGTGTACGTAGTGAAGTTTAGTCAGTGTAGTGTACGTAGTGAAGTTTAGTCAGTGTAGTGTACGTAGTGTAGTTTAGTTAGTTACGGAAAAAACTAATTCCGTAGTCGAAAATATTATGGAAACCCAGCTTGGAAACAAATTAATAATGGAGTATCGGTTAATAATTTCATCATGAAATTTCAGTATACTACACCTATTAGAATTAGTTACAATAGGTGAACAAGAGAAAAATCGTCAAACATTTTTTTATGACACTCGTTTCAAAAAGTTGCGTATGTGTGAAATGGAAAATTTAAACCGTCACGAAGAATTTTAATACAAAATAATTTTTATAACAGCTGACAAAACAAAAATAACATCAAAATAAATCATCATACAAATAATATAACTGTAGCGTCACATGGGTGAATCATCTGATTTGATTATTCTATTAGATACTGCTGATTAAATATACCAATCACATGGAAGCTTTCAGCTAAGTAGTAAGCAAACTATTTACCACTAATCAACTTGAATTTTGACCACGAAAATTAGAAAAAATATATTGTTTTTATTTGTTATTCGTTGTTCCCACCGTTCAAAGCTCTGTGGTTGTTCCACCTAACTGCCACATCGCCAATTTGACGTTATGGGAGATGCTCTTGGTTCCTACCGTGATAAAAATGACTTCTCATAAATAAGAAAAATGTGGTAACTTTTGAGACCATAAAAGTAGAGTCGTGACGTCGATTCCGAAGACTAATCTCTCCCATAGGCTTATGCCTTAATTCAATCTAGGTTGCAATATGCAATTCAGTGTTGGGGTGGGACGTTTAAATACCATATAAAGAAATTGCGAGTTGTACAAAATCATTTTATTAGAATCATATTAGGAAAGTCTATGAGGGACTGTTCCTATCCTCTTTTTTGTCATTTGATAATACTCCCTATACAACACCTTTTTGTTTATAAGGTACTAAGATTGTTTGTATCAGAAGTGGTAACATTTGAACTTTTGAATTCCTAAAGTAAATAGATCTTCATTTACATAGTCCTTTAGTTATCTTGGTCCAAAGTACTTCAACAAATTGCCTCTTGAAATCAAATTATGTAATTCATTCAATAGTTTTGATACATTTTTAAAAACATGGTTATTCTCGTTAGAGGATACTTATCTCCTAAACAGTATTTTGATTTAGTAAGTTGTTGTTTTTATTTTATAAATAACTAATTCTGTAAATAAACAAAATAAAAAAAAAAAAAAAATGTCACTTCATATATTTTTCCATATTTGTGAGTATTAAAAAGAAAGCTTTACTGTTCTTTTTATGAATAGTTATTTTATATTAATTGTAATGTTAAACTGTGGCATTATATTTAGTTAAGGCTACACAGAAGACGGCAGTTTTTTGATGGACTGGACTCTGTTTTTTATATTTTATACTTTTAGTTGCTCTATCACAGTACAGGTATTCGTGGCAGTGTAATTCCGAGTTGTTGTGTTGTTGTTTTACTATTGTATTATTACGGAATAAACCATTATGCTCATTAAATATCACTGTAAACGATATTCACATCAAATGTGTTACTGGCAAAACTTTGGCCCTGCCATAACAAACTCAACATGTTTTCCACGAGAAGTTTTTCTTCGTACTTTCATCTGCTCTCAAAGGATTTTAGTTTTCCAGCTTAGTTGCAAGCTCTTAGGTGTAAAGTTAATTACAAATCAAATACAAATCAGTTTTTGTATACCAGAAAGACCTCGAGGTTCTCAGACAGAGACCGTTATTTGTTAGAAACTAAAATATTAGTTATTTTTTATCAAAACAACAGCGTTAGACAAATAAATATTCTTGATATCCTGATAAAAATTGGGGGTAAAACATTTAATACATTTAATACATTTAATAATTCTACTTAAAACGTTGTTTATTGGTATTTTGAATTTTTCCTGACAAGAGCAGGAAGTGCCCATTTTAAGGTTCCCTTAAATTAAAACTCAACCACTCATAATTCATACACTACAGTTACAGAGTTAATATAGAATGCATAAATATCAGATCCCGTACAGATCATTCTTGGGTCTGGGTATTCACTACACTCCACCATCTATCTCACTGTCTCTCCACATCCCACTCACAAAACTCAGTCCACACTCTTCTTTTTCTCTCTACATCCCTTCTCAATCATCAATTAATCAATTTCTTGGCCAATTCCTTATGATTCTTATCTCTCCCATTTTTCTCGAGACTTCTTCTCCCATTCTCTCTCATTCTCCTATGCCCATACCACACAATTCTTGATTTTTCAGTTCTTTCCCAGGTCTCTCCTAATTAATAAATTTCTTATTCTATCCCTTCTTGTCTTACCCTAAAATACTCATAATTCTCTGTATTCTGCTCAAATTTCTTCTTACAATCTGTATGTGAAGGCCTAATACTAAGAATAGTTTCATAAATGTGTTAAGTTTGAATGTTATATTATTTTATTATCTGATAAGCAAAACTTATTTAACTTGGTACTTTTTATTTTTCAATAAAAATGAGGACTATTCAATTTTTTAAAATGGTAACTTGAAACGTAACACATATATTTGACCGTCTTTTGTAGATACGCTTCGCCAAATTGGCAATGATACAAACAAGGTGGCAAGGAATGACGTGTTTTATGGTAACGTTTCAATTCATTCTCTGTAGAAAATATAAGATGATTGAAAAACCAAAGGAACTATGTGTATTCAACAGAAAAAGCATTTTCTAAAACTACATTTAAGTCTATATTTAAATGATTATGTAAACCAGTTTTTTAATTAACGTAACTCCTTCGTTATTTCTGGACCAATTTTAACGTTTTAGATGTCAAAAGATTTTTCCATATTCCCAGTTATGCATTATGATCTTAATTGTTCAATATTTTCATCCCCAAACACGGGAAGTGCTAAAGTGTGTTTTTCGTCCATTATAATAATATGGAGAGAGATTTAAATTAATCTAAAAATAACAGCTGGATTTTATTTTAACATAAATTAACGATTGTTTGAATTTAAATAACTATGTTTATAATTCTGAGAAGGTATTTTTTGTTTATAATTCTGAGAAAAAACACTAATTTTGATTTTTTTAAATGTTAGTAAGTATTATAAGTAAGTTTTATTGATTTTTTGGCTCTGCCCACTTACCTTTAAAGTTTCAATGTTAATCTTAAGGCGTGTCCACACAATGTCGATCGACACGATCGTCTTTCGACTTGTCCACATTACGATTTCTTAGTGAGATTTTATTTTAAATCTTCTTTTCCACTTCCAGTGTTCAATTCCAAGAGAAACTGCAATCTCCATTGTTTTTGTATTCTGAATCGGTACAGTAAAAAAATAATCTGCTATCACAATACATCTCAATAAAAGTGAAAGTTTGTTAGTCACTCCAATTGTTCACCCTATCAAAGTTCCCTCAATGGTTGCCACCGGTGTGAACACTAAGAGAAATGTGGTGTGTCCGTATAGGCTGGGTGATTAGAGTTTAGATGGGAACAATAGAGTATCAGGGTTATTGGATAAATACTAAGGAAGATAATAGTTGAGCACAGAACTATTAAAACGTAGACTTTGGTGGGAAAAAATATACTTAGCAAAATAAAACAGAAAGAATATATGAAGAAGTTGATCAACACTGGCGACACGTGTTACCGTCCACACGTCTGTTGTCTGGTCCACAGTGCTGTTGTCCCGTCGACTGCATTTTATCCGTACCCACTTGATTCGGAGTCAGTGTAAAACCTCTCAATATTGAGTTCAACATAGAGGGTAAAACTATTTACAACAAATGTCTTATTTGCTGCAACTCTTCAAATATGCTAATGGGTCTCGGTTACTTTTTGCTCGATTCGTTGGAGGAGGGGGGTCTTTCAAACGATTTTTGACTTCTAATTGCAAATGCATTACCTTGAATCTTAAAGATAGCTCAGAACTGAAAGATTGTGTATGTGAGGCTCTTGGAGTCCATGACTCCCAAAAACAAAATGGGCCAATCTGTTATATGTATCAAATAGTACAGTGCTTATCTAGGGTTGAGAGCAGAGAATTTTAGTTGGACAGTCAATTGTGATTATTATTATTATTCATATTTAAGATGGTGACACAGCTTGTGCGAATTTTAAGCCAAATGTGAACGCTTACTTGAGAGTAGGAGAAATATGGATGACTTGTGAAGGCTTGTTACTTACTGAGTTCGAATTAGCTCAGTCAGTAATGTATTATAGCCCAACAGCCAGGGCAACTATGGGACTTACAGCATTAGGTGGAATCAGAACCACGTAGTATTGATCTGATTTTGAGCTTCTATTTTTAAATGTTCTATTTTTTATATGCTAGTATGTAACATTCATTTGATAAATTTGCACTTTGATAACATTTTTATTCACATTCTTACAAATCAAAGTAGAATTATTTCATTTATAAAAGTTAAAAATGTTAACATTACGTTTTGAAATAAATCATGCAAAAAAGATCACCCGAATTCAATGAATATCTATATTTATAAAAAAAAAAAAACTTATTTTAACTTTGTTTTAATAATGTTATACAATTCTTTTTACTATACTATTTAAATATAAAAGTTTCTCCAACAATTTTTATCATATTTTTTAACTGATACCCAGTAATGCAATTATAGTAAAGTTTTACGCTAAGTGCGTGAAATGAGAAACAGGATAAATAAAACAAGAGTGCAATGCAAAGAAGTTTTTATCTGCAGGAAGTCAAACAGCTTTTAAAAATATAAAGGTCTTTGAAAAGTTTTGTATATCATAGGATAATTTCCTCATTTAACGTTGAAAACCCATTTGCTTGAACGCTCTTTTAGTGATAAGAATTGAGAATCCATTGTTTTCTTAATTTGTTTGCCTCCAAAACATTTTCCCTCGACCATTTCTCACCTCACCTTCATCAGTAGATAAATACCACTGATTCCGTAAGCGGAATTGCATTAGCACATCATTTCCTTCTTCAGAAATTGAACACGTAACCAAAAATGCACTCATGAATTTGCGTTTTTTATTTGGCGTTCGGTTAGCATTTTAAGATTACAGATACATTAATAATTGTATTAGGGTTTGCGAAATCATTCGTAAAATTATATTATTACAGTATTATTAATGATTTTATGCTATATGATACATTGTACTCTATGGCACACCTATTTAATAAATTTACTAACTAATTTGTATTCACTACATTTCAAACTTATTCTTATTATAACATTTCTTATGACGATTTCACAAAATATACAATACAATACACTACCATAGAACAAAAATAATCGTGTGACCATTATCACATGTCTCCACACCTGAAGTATTATATTTGGTTAATTTTAAGATTAATTATTGAACTGAATTCAACTATTCTACTGAAAATCGAAAATTACCCAAAACAATATCACCTACAAAATATTCACTAATACGAATATATTATAGTTACCTGAATATGTAGTTCTGTTCTCGGACTTTTCAATACCAACTCATGTAACAAATGATGAATACAGTTATCTATAATTTATAAACACAAACACTTATTTTAAACTAATTTAAACCACCTACTAAAATTCGATTTCCTATATTGTTTAAAAATAGTAAAACTTAGGTTCGCCCTATCAAAGTTCCCTCAATGGTTGCCACCGGTGTGAACACTAAGAGAAACGTGGTGTGTCCGTGTAGGCTGGGTGACCAGAGTTTAGATGGGAACAATAGATTATCAGGGTTATTGGAGAAATACTAAGGAAGATAATAGAGTATCAGGGTTGTCGGTTAGATGAAAATCAGGCCAATGTGGTTCGCATTGCACGTTAAGGTTTACGTCTCTTTTTTGTTTTCTAAGCTATAAAAGACGTTTTAAACGACTAATCATCACAATTCCGGTTGGTTTACTGGAATATTTGGGCTGAAGTTGACTTACCACTCACGTTTTGTACTTCTAACCATCAACATTCAGGTTGGTTCACCTATTATCATTTGATCTAAAAGTTGACTTAACACTCACATTTTGTGCGTCTACCTACCAACATTCCGGTTGGTTCACCCATTATCATTTAATCTGAAAGTCGACTTAACACTCACATTTTGTGCGTCTACCTATCAACATTCCGGTTGGTCCACCCATTATCATTTAATCTGAAAGTCAACTTAACACTCACATTCTGTGCGTCTACCTATCAACATTCCGGTTGGTCCACCCATTATCATTTGATATGAAAGTTGATTTAACACTCACATTTTGTGCGTCTACCTATCAACATTCCGGTTGGTCCACCCATTATCATTTGATCTGAAAGTTGACTTAGCACTAACATTTTGTGCGTCTACCTATCAAAATTCCGGTTGGTTCACCCATTATCACTTGATCTGAAAGTTGACTTAACACCCACATTTTGTGCGTCTACCCATCAAAATTCCGGTTGATTCACCCATCATCATTTGATCTGAAAGTTGACTTAGCACTAACATTTTGTGCGTCTACCTATCAACATTCCGGTTGGTTCACCCATTATCATTTGATCTCAAAGTTGACTTAACACTCACATTTTGTGCGTCTACCTATCAACATTCCGGTTGGTCCACCCATTATCATTTATGAAAGTTGACTTAACACTCACATTTTGTGCGTCTACCTATCAACATTCCGGTTGGTTCACCCATTATCAATTGGGGTGAATGTCGACTTAACACTCATATTTTGTGCGTCTACCTATCAACATTCCGGTTGGCTCACCCATTATCATTTGATATGAAAGTTGACTTAACACTCACATTTTGTGCGTCTACCTATCAACATTCCGGTTGGTCCACCCATTATCATTTGATCTAAAAGTTGACTTAACACTCACATTTTGTGCGTCTACCCACCAACATTCCGGTTGGTTCACCCATCATCATTTGATCTGAAAGTTGACTTAGCACTCACATTTTGTGCGTCTACCAATCAACATTCCAGTTGGTTCACCCATTATCATTTGATCTCAAAGTTGACTTAACACTCACATTTTGTGCGTCTACCTATCAACATTCCGGTTGGTTCACCCATTATCATTTGATATGAAAGTTGACTTAACACTCAAATTTTGTGCGTCTACCCACCAACATTCCGTTTGGTTCACCCATTATCATTTGATATGAAAGTCGACTTAACACTCACATTCTGTGCGTCTACCTATCAACATTCCGGCTAGTTCACCCATTATCATTTGATCTGAAAGTTTGTTTAACACTCACATTTTGTCCGTCTACCCACCAACATTCCGGTTGCATGGGCGTACCCAAGGTTAGTGTTGGGAGGAGGCCGACTGACACATGTAAAACACGTCATTAAAACAACAAATCAAACTCAAATTATTTTTATTTGCATATTATGTATAATGATAAATATACGTAGTTCGGCTAATAAATTATTAAATTTATGAACAAAGAGCTACCCTCTATAATCATGAAGTACCTATTTTCAACTATTGCCCATTACAGTTATTGTTGAGTGTTGTTACCCTTTGTTTCTTTAAAAAAAATTAGGTTTGGGTGGCCGGGCCCTCTAGGCCCCCCTGGGTACGCACCTGCCGGTTGGTTCGCCCATTATCATTTGGGCCGAAGTCGACTTACAACTAACGTTTTGTTAGTCTGCCCATCAACTCTCTGGTTCATCCATTATCATTCTGGCTGAAGTAGACTTTCCTCTAACGTTTTGTTCGTCTGTCACATTACTACCCTAAGAACCCTAAGAATAGAGGGTATTGAACAACCCTCCTACTCGCGCAGTGGTATTCACCCAGCCACTTACCCCCGTACATGTAGTGTGGTAGTGACCAACCCTCCCACCAATACATGTACAGTGGTATTGATCTACCAGCCCTCCCATAAACGTCTAGTGATACTGACCCGCCCACCCACCCTTACACGTACAGTGGTATTGACTCGCCCCGCCCGCTTACCCATACTCGCACAGTGGTATTAACACCATCGTACGTGTATGGGTGGGTGGTTGTGTCAACACCACTGTGCATGCATGGGTGAGTGGGTGGGTAAACACTAAAGTATGTGTATGAGCAGGTGGATGGGTATTAATTCTATCTATCAACATTCCGGTTGATTTATCAATTATCATTCTGGCTGAAGTAGACTTCCCTCTAATGTTTTGTTCAACTACCTATAAACATTCTGGTTAGTCTTGGATCCATTATCACTTGGACTGAAGTTGTAGATTTAGCAATAATAAATAAATACTAAAGGAGATTTGCTCTTTTGTTTGAAGCAAATTATCGGTTGTTCACTATTTAAGTAGTATTTATTATCCTCTAGTGTAATTATTTAACATATGGCTGTGCAAGTTCAGTCACGACCTGTCAAATCAGTCCTGAAGTTATGTGACGTGGGTTTTTTGTTATCTGGTGGGCAGAGAGTGGCGAGTAAAGTTAATGGAAAACAGAAGCGCCACATTACCGCCGCATCTAATCTTCTCCTGAAACACCCCCCGACCACCCTCTATGGCAAACACCATCTAAGGGCTCGGCACACTCCCACTGACGAGAGACTAACATTAGAAACTCATTTAACGTGGTATGTGGTCTTATTCATTATACATTTTCTTTTCTAAGAATAGAATACTTTATTAAAAAATTCTTACATTGATGTGGCTTTGCTAAGCGAAGACAACTTGACAGCGGGGTATAAACATATCAAGCGAAATAATATCAATGTACATAAAAAACGAACAAATAACAATCAAAATCTTATACATATAAAAAAGCCAAATACCACACTGACTGACTGACTCACTCATCACGAAATCTCAAAAATTACCGAAAGGATTTACACGAAATTTTAAAGGAAGTTAGCTTTAGTATCGAAAGGACCCAAAAACAATCCTTTCATAAGGGACACAAACAGCCGATCAAAATTTCCTTTTTTCCACTGAAATAACATTGGATTGATTTTAGTAAATTAATAACAGCTGTTTTGTAAATAAATAAACATGTTCATTTTATATATTGTTACAAATATAAATTATACAATCGATGCATTGAAAGTTTAATCATCAGCTGTTAAACAAAAACAAATTAAATGAACACGTTTGAAATAGTCCAAGTAATACCATTAGGTATTTATACTAATAAATATATAGTTACCCAAGTAGTGTAGCCTAAGTGAAATACTGTAAAATAATTTAATATTGTGATTATATGTTATTAAGTTATTCTACTATTATTTTTAGTCAAAAGTCACATGCCGAGGCCGAAGGTAGAGGTGTATCGAGCGCAGCGAGAGTTGGGGTTGGCATACGAAGCGTGCAAGGGTTTCCGCTAGTACGTTTAACAAGTGAAATAGAAATGCTCATCCTCTCTTGCAATCATTTTGATCAATAAACATGGTCCACTGGATTCCTAGCCGTCGCCAATTATGGTTAGATGTGCTACATATGATACAAGAGGTTTGGGTCCAACTTCTCCTTAATCTCTTGAGCAATTTGGAATGTTTAGCTACCTATGATGATTTTTAGCTACCACAAATAGGCTTGAAGTCTTTTATCTACTTCAGGAAAGAGAATACCGAATTTAAATTGGCTAGTGGCCTTGACCGAAACGTTCCGATGCTATCGCAAGAGCAACTCCGAGCCTGGTTGTTCTTGGATGGATGACCTTGGATGGATTTCGTCTTTGCACGCAGCTTGGCGGGTTACTGGTGGTGGCTTAGAAATCGCCTGTAAGCGTTCACCTGGTTCAATAAGAGATCCATTAACTTGTTTTATTGACAAGTCAGCCAATCCTTCTGCAGTTTGTTTTCGACAATGCAGACTTCAATGTCACAACTCCTAATAGATATGGAACGTTCCATGCTATGTGAGTTATAATGGTCCATTACCCAAGAGAAGCTGTTAACAGTGAACATGATGTAAGGCGTATATAACGCAACACATCTGCTGATCTAATCGGAAAAGCTGGCTCCATTGTAGTTAACCATTATACAGACCACTCTTGTAGGATTGAAAAATGTCCCTCTGACTGACATCAATATTAACCAGCACAAGACCATGACATAGCCTTGTCTCATAGGAGTACCGATTCGTTAACTGTTACTGTGTGGAATGGTTATATGGAACTAAAAATGCAAAGATAAACGTATGGATGATCAAAGCGGTGACCGTGTGCCGTCCAAAGATCAAGACCATCCTGTTTATTACTGTTATGGATCACGGCAGCCACCATCGGCACCGCTTAGGCCATTGCGCCCTATCCCTGCGCGGGTAATCGCCCGCGGGGCCAATCCAGTCTTCCAGGAAGGACTAGAATGTCAGATCATTCGCCTGTAGGTGAATCGAGGTCCTTTCTTTGGAATAGAGAACTTCTAGATTCTTCTACTGGTTTACCATCACCAGTTCCAGAATCTTCTGGGCTTCCACCTCTGGTCATTTATAGACACCCTTCGGCCGCCCTGGCAGTAAGTCAAGAGTCAGTTTATGAAGAGTCAGTGACAGTCAGTGAGTGACAGAATCAGCCCTAGTGGATGTAACAGTGACAGTCTAATGACAGTGCAGTGACAGTATACCGAGCAGTGTCGGACACTAGGTGAACAGAGTGATAAGTAATGTAAATATTAGTAATAATAATTAGTGATGAATTTAATAGTAGAAATAGTGTCTAAGTAATAATTTAAGTTTGTAAATACTTCATGGTGTGATTTATAACTTGTAAATAAAAGTAGCCTGAGGGGGAATCGTCTTATTTATCAGGATCCTGTTGGATCGTAACATTACCACTAGTATTTGTTAATATGAAAATATATTGTTACCATTATTTTACAATGTAAATACGTGTTCTACTGAAGTTTAAATACGTAACGATGTCATTATAATGTACGTACTTGATTGGGATAATGTGAGAATGAAAAATTAAAGGACTAATTAAAGGAAGATGGTTAAATGTGGATCACCTGGTCATCGGACTTAATTTACTCTCGAAGTGGTTTTGGTGCTGTGATTAAAAAATGTACTACTCTTTTTACCCCAATTCATTAGGTATATCTCCATAGATAATGGTGGTGAGGGGGGAGGATTCAAAAGGGATGTGGTGTAGGGTTGGGTGAGGATGATTTATCTTGCACAACTCGAGAGAGCCGTACCTCGAAGGTACGGAAAATATTTTACCACCACTGATTTGAAAAAAAACAATTTAATGTTTTTTAACTTATTACTGGAAATATTTCCCTCCAGGACATGTAGTTTTCTAGTTATTAGCAACAAACAAACAAATTCAGAAAATTGTCCTGAAAAAATTTTTGTTTGGTCCCTCTGATTTTTTCTACAAGGAAATGTAGATAGAAAACTCCAAGCAACATCAAAAAATGTCATTAACTTTGGAATTATGTCCTTGTAAAAATATCTGACTGTTGGATTAGAACCCATACTGACTAATGCAAGGCTACATTGTTTTAGCATAGTTTAAGAAATTACTTATGATTAAAGGTAATAATTTGGCAAAAAAATGAAAAAGGACACATTTTTACCTAAATGTGATAGATTTCACGGTATTAAACAAAATGTATCGAAAAAGACAAAATGAAAAAACAATTGTTTAAATAAAGCTACAAATATTACACGGAATTTATAGTGAATATAAAAACTAGTGTTATGTATAACGTTTGAAAGTCTGTTTTCTATTGCATAATAATCATTAACAATATACCTTAGTATCTAATTATAAACATAGTTATATAGGGAAATGTACAAGCATGCCACAAACTTTTGGCAGCCATATTGATGACGTCATAAAACCGATAGAGGAGCAGACAAATTTGTATCTCGGGCTTTTCGACTTGTCCACTCATCTGTTATACCAGCATAAATTGGATACAGATGTGAAACTTGTTGTGCTTCTCGACCCCACTATGTAAGAAAAACGAACTATTGCAGTTTTTCTCAAGTCATAAATAATATTTTGAAACATATTTGAAATAATAATAACAGCTGTAGTACAGAAATATAAATAAATAGAAACAGAGTTAACTCAGTATAAATTGAAATGTGCTGTCTTCTCAGATGGAAAAACCTTATGAGACTTTTGTTAAAAAATTTGATGATGGATTTGGGATCAAGAGAGTGTACAAAAATGGTGATGAACGTGTAGTTAAAGTAAAGTTTAAATCAAATTTGCAACCAGGTAAACTTTTAATTATAATTAAATATATAAGGTTATTTAAATATAACCTTAAACTCAGTATCTTGCCACCTAACAAATTTTGAAAACTTTAACTGAAATGAGTCCAGAGTTGCTATATTTTCAGGAGATATGTTTTTAATCTGCGAAAATTCGAAAAAACCAATATCACAACTTTTAATATTTTTGGCATATTTCCGTTAATTTAAATGATATTTTAATCATATTTTTTTAAGTTGACGTATTTTTGGCGCTGAATACGAATTTGAAAACTATATTGGTCTATAACAAATATTTCTCGAATTATGACAGAAAAACTACTTTCGCGGTTAGTGGCCACTACGTGATCATTTAGTTTGTTAACACAAACTATTAACAAAAAAAAAATCACCTATATCTCCATTGGAGGGACTGCCGGCAGACCATACCGGAGGCCAGGCACCTTAATTATTTAACTTAAATTACGAATATTTGATGAGTGAATAGACAATTAAGATAAGTTAGGTTATGTTTTGTTAGGTAAGTAAAAAGTGTATTTTTCGGGCTGAAAAAATAATTTTATTGGAAACCCAACTATTCGTGTCCAGTATAAAAAAAATCATGTGAAACAAGAACTGTTGTAAATTGATTAAAAGAAATTTTTTTTTCTCTATCACACAAGAAATTTGTTGCGGTAAAAAACGAGTTGTCCGTGGTTGTAATCAACCTCCAATCAACCAAGAAATAAACTCGTATTTCACCACTTTCTCAATAAGAAATCGTATTTTCAGAGGCTGCAAGAAAGTGCATTGTTACAGAAAGTACCATTAAGTGTGAACATTTGAAAAAGTTTCATAATGTATACATTTAGCGTAACGTTGAAGGGAGATTGTTTAGGGAGGTTAAGTAACAATTCTAACACACATTTATATTGGCAATGTTGGGCTGATAACAGTATAATGGGGTTGGTTTCACACTGTATGCCTATTGGTTGATGTTTATGTAGTGTTTGATTAGTAACCTCCAATAGGCCCTATGGGGTGGAATATACTCAACATCTCACTAATTATAATGCTAGAATAATGTACACAGGGTCAAGTTAGATTTGGGTGGGCCTAATCCTCTGTTGTGAAAATTATTTGTCATTGTTTCGAACCCGAGCATCAGCCCACATGTATTCCCGAGGTCATTAGCAAGCCTTCCTTAATCGCATTGAAATGGCTCAGTCCAATAAATTACATAAATAACACGGTTGATAATAAATGAATAAGTTATGGCTCCCTTTTCTTACCTAATGAAAAAAAAAAAAATCAAAATTTACTATACTACACACCGTTGGCAAGTAGCAAGTAGACTCCACTTTGTAGCAACGGTGCCAACAAAGTGGAGATTGTAGGCACTGGTGACGCAGTGCTGTAACCAAGCTATTTGGGAGGGAACAAAGTGTTTGGGAGATTGTAGGCACAGGTGACGCAATGCTGTAACCAAGCGACTTGGGAACAAAGTGTTTGGGAGATTGTAGGCACTGGTGACGCAATGCTGTAACCAAGCTATTTGGGAGGGAACAAAGTGTTTGGGAGATTGTAGGCACTGGTGACACAATGCTGTAACCAAGTGACTTGGGAACAAAGTGTTTGGGAGATTGTAGGCACAGGTGACGCAGTGCAGTAACCCAGCTACTTGGGAACAAAGTGTTTGGGAGATTGTAGGCACTGGTGATGCAATGCTGTAACCAAGCGACTTGGGAGGGAACAAAGTGTTTGGGAGATTGTAGGCACTGGTGACGCAATGCTGTAACCAAGCGACTTGGGAGGGAACAAAGTGTTTGGGAGATTGTAGGCACAGGTGACGCAGTGCAGTAACCCAGCTACTTGGGAACAAAGTGTTTGGGAGATTGTAGGCACTGGTGTAACAATGCTGTAACCAAGCGACTTGGGAGGGAACAAAGTGTTAGGGAGATTGTAGGCACAGGTGACGCAGTGCAGTAACCCAGCTACTTGGGAACAAAGTGTTTGGGAGATTGTAGGCACTGGTGACGCAATGCTGTAACCAAGCGACTTGGGAACAAAGTGTTTGGGAGATTGTAGGCACTGGTGACGCAATGCTGTAACCAAGCTATTTGGGAGGGAACAAAGTGTTTGGGAGATTGTAGGCACTGGTGACGCAATGCTGTAACCAAGCGACTTGGGAACAAAGTGTTTGGGAGATTGTAGGCACAGGTGACGCAGTGCAGTAACCCAGCTACTTGGGAACAAAGTGTTTGGGAGATTGTAGGCACTGGTGATGCAATGCTGTAACCAAGCGACTTGGGAGGGAACAAAGTGTTTGGGAGATTGTAGGCACTGGTGACGCAATGCTGTAACCAAGCGACTTGGGAACAAAGTGTTTGGGAGATTGTAGGCACAGGTGACGCAGTGCAGTAACCCAGCTACTTGGGAACAAAGTGTTTGGGAGATTGTAGGCACTGGTGATGCAATGCTGTAACCAAGCGACTTGGGAGGGAACAAAGTGTTTGGGAGATTGTAGGCACAGGTGACGCAGTGCAGTAACCCAGTTACTTGGGAACAAAGTGTTTGGGAGATTGTAGGCACTGGTGTAACAATGCTGTAACCAAGCGACTTGGGAGGGAACAAAGTGTTTGGGAGATTGTAGGCACAGGTGACGCAGTGCAGTAACCCAGCTACTTGGGAACAAAGTGTTTGGGAGATTGTAGGCACTGGTGACGCAATGCTGTAAAACAGCTACTTGGGAACAAAGTGTTTAGGAGATTGTAGGCACTGGTGACGCAGTGCTGTAACCAAGCTATTTGGGAGGGAACAAAGTGTTTGGGAGATTGTAGGCACTGGTGACGCAATGCTGTAACCCAGCTACTTGGGAACAAAGTGTTTAGGAGATTGTAGGCACTGGTGACGCAGTGCTGTAACCAAGCTATTTGGGAGGGAACAAAGTATTTGGGAGATTGTAGGCACTGGTGATGCAGTGCTGTAACCAAGCGACTTGGGAGGGAACAAAGTGTTTGGGAGATTGTAGGCACTGGTGAAGCAGTGCTGTAACCAAGCTATTTGGGAGGGAACAAATGTTTGGGAGATTGTAGGTACTGGTGACGATATGCTGTAACCAAGCGACTTGGGAACAAAGTGTTTGGGAGATTGTAGGCACAGGTGACGCAGTGCAGTAACCCAGCTACTTGGGAACAAAGTGTTTGGGAGATTGTAGGCACTGGTGATGCAATGCTGTAACCAAGCGACTTGGGAGGGAACAAAGTGTTTGGGAGATTGTAGGCACTGGTGACGCAATGCTGTAACCAAGCGACTTGGGAACAAAGTGTTTGGGAGATTGTAGGCACAGGTGACGCAGTGCAGTAACCCAGCTACTTGGGAACAAAGTGTTTGGGAGATTGTAGGCACTGGTGATGCAATGCTGTAACCAAGCGACTTGGGAGGGAACAAAGTGTTTGGGAGATTGTAGGCACAGGTGACGCAGTGCAGTAACCCAGCTACTTGGGAACAAAGTGTTTGGGAGATTGTAGGCACTGGTGACGCAATGCTGTAACCAAGCGACTTGGGAACAAAGTGTTTGGGAGATTGTAGGCACTGGTGACGCAATGCTGTAACCAAGCTATTTGGGAGGGAACAAAGTGTTTGGGAGATTGTAGGCACTGGTGACGCAATGCTGTAACCAAGCGACTTGGGAACAAAGTGTTTGGGAGATTGTAGGCACAGGTGACGCAGTGCAGTAACCCAGCTACTTGGGAACAAAGTGTTTGGGAGATTGTAGGCACTGGTGATGCAATGCTGTAACCAAGCGACTTGGGAGGGAACAAAGTGTTTGGGAGATTGTAGGCACTGGTGACGCAATGCTGTAACCAAGCGACTTGGGAACAAAGTGTTTGGGAGATTGTAGGCACAGGTGACGCAGTGCAGTAACCCAGCTACTTGGGAACAAAGTGTTTGGGAGATTGTAGGCACTGGTGATGCAATGCTGTAACCAAGCGACTTGGGAGGGAACAAAGTGTTTGGGAGATTGTAGGCACAGGTGACGCAGTGCAGTAACCCAGTTACTTGGGAACAAAGTGTTTGGGAGATTGTAGGCACTGGTGTAACAATGCTGTAACCAAGCGACTTGGGAGGGAACAAAGTGTTTGGGAGATTGTAGGCACAGGTGACGCAGTGCAGTAACCCAGCTACTTGGGAACAAAGTGTTTGGGAGATTGTAGGCACTGGTGACGCAATGCTGTAACCCAGCTACTTGGGAACAAAGTGTTTAGGAGATTGTAGGCACTGGTGACGCAGTGCTGTAACCAAGCTATTTGGGAGGGAACAAAGTGTTTGGGAGATTGTAGGCACTGGTGACGCAATGCTGTAACCCAGCTACTTGGGAACAAAGTGTTTAGGAGATTGTAGGCACTGGTGACGCAGTGCTGTAACCAAGCTATTTGGGAGGGAACAAAGTATTTGGGAGATTGTAGGCACTGGTGATGCAGTGCTGTAACCAAGCGACTTGGGAGGGAACAAAGTGTTTGGGAGATTGTAGGCACTGGTGATGCAGTGCTGTAACCAAGCTATTTGGGAGGGAACAAATGTTTGGGAGATTGTAGGTACTGGTGACGATATGCTGTAACCAAGCTACTTGGGAACAAAGTGTTTGGGAGATTGTAGGCACTGGTGACGCAGTGCTGTAACCCAGCTACTTGGGAACAAAGTGTTTGGGAGATTGTAGGCACTGGTGACGCAGTGCTGTAACCAAGCGTCTTGTGAGGGAACAAAGTGTTTGGGAGATTGTAGGCACTGGTGCCGCAGTGCTGTAACCCAGCTACTTGGGAACAAATTGTTTGGGAGATTGTAGGCACTGGTGACGCAGTGCTGTAACCCAGCTACTTAGGGACAAAGTGTTTGGGAGATTGTAGGCACTGGTGACGCAGTGCTGTAACCAAGCGACTTGTGAGGGAACAAAGTGTTTGGGAGATTGTAGGCACTGGTGACGCAGTGCTGTAACCAAGCGACTTGTGAGGGAACAAAGTGTTTGGGAGATTGTAGGCACTGGTGCCGCAGTGCTGTAACCCAGCTACTTGGGAACAAAGTGTTTTGGAGATTTTAGGCACTGGTGACGCAGTGCTGTTAGTAAGTAGACTACACAGGTCATCCACACTCTTGTAATAATTCATAATTGCCTTTAAATACGCTCACGTTGTGTTGGCGTCTCATATGTAAGAGTATTCCCAAGAATATAAGGGAGGATCCACAAATGTTTTTGCAATCGTACAACAGTTTATTTGGGATCTGTAGAAACATGGCACCTCTAGGTTACAGGTGGTAGGAATGATTTAACTCTGGCAGATTCCTTAGTCCAGAGGATAAATAAATATTTTTTACCGTACATCAGTTTAGCGCTAGACTATGAGCTTCCTGGGGGCAGAGCCCCAACCATAATGGTGGATTACACGAGGAACAATCAACGACCATGAGATATTCAGCTCTTCATACCCGATAGGTTATGTCAGTGTCTTAAATGTTAGCATACTTTGAAAAACCTTTTACTTAGTACTTTTCCCCTTTCTACTCAGTACAATCTCCACTTTTTCCAACATATTCATATCCCTCATCTATTAACATACGAAAAACTTAAATAATAATTTTTATATTTCCACTGATACGATCAATATAAACGTTATTATTATTGTTTATTTATTACTTTTTTCTTTTCAGGGAAAAACTCATTTTCGTCGGCAACTCAAGATGGTGTTTCGACGAATGATACCAAATCACTTCATTGTAAGGAAATCGTGGTTGAAGTTTCTCAGTCCCGAAATTCTAAAGGACTTGTTCCATGTACAGAGACAACTGTACGGTCATGCATAAAATTTCAAGAAAATACAACATCTATAAATATAAAACGTACCCCCTTATGTGAGTCCAAACAACTCAGATCATCATTACCATCTGTTGTCAAAACTAGTTCATCTGAAATAGGGTTTTGTTGCATTAATCCCTTAAAAAACACATGTGTTTTTTCAGCTTTTCTAACAGACGAGGAGAGTATATTGACAGACAATGATACAATGAGTCCACCAAAGAGGAGTCATAGTTCAAGGGTATTTGTAGACCATGAAGATAAAGACACACAAACTGATTTACGTCCACTACTAACGCAAACACCGACCCCAATCTTCCAAAACTCAACTCAGACCGATGTTATTGTCTACAGTAATACTGCAACCTCCACAACAGAACTGAACGTACATAATGATACAGTCTGCGCAAGTACCTCTTGTTCCACAATGGACAATCCTCTAATTGGTAATGAAAATCGTTATTCTTATTCCAAAATATATGATATAAATTCCCGATCTAAAAATCTGACTAAAGACCTAAATTATTATAATTTACGCTGCTGCTGGTTTTGTTCAATGAATTTGGATGGTAATGTTTTTAATTTAAAATGTACCAATCACTTAGACAATGAGTCAACGATCTTTAGTGGTACAAAGTATTCACGGATGAGTCTCATTAAGAAGTCACAGAGTAAAATAAAATTGGGAGATGAATTAATTTCAGATAACCAAGAGGAAATGTGTAAAATCTATTCAGATGAGTCGAATTCGTCAAATAATATTGTATTCTTAAAAATGTCTGACTCGATGAGCAATCCATCAAGGCCAATACCTTTTTCATTTAAAAAAATCCAAGATACAAAAAATACCAAACTTCTTAAACGGAACAAGTCATGTATTGCAAAACTAAACAGCCCTGACTTAGCAGAGAAAAAGAGCGATTTACTTAAGGAAGAATACTTAAATAAACAATCCTTAATCAATTCTATGATCAATTATGAAACTCACGTCGTTAGTGAGAATTTATTTAAAATATTGTCAAATCAAGGTTTCTCACTTACTACTGGAGAGGTCTACCCAAAAATGCAATTGCTAAATACACTTGTGCTGGATGATGAACATAGCATAATGACATTGTTTAGTTCAGTTATATCAGATAATGATCGGAATTCGATAAACATTTCGAATACAGTTACTTCAGACGAAAGAGATTCAATAAACATGTCGAATGCAGTTACCTCAGACAAAATGGATTCTATAAACATGTCGAATGCAGTTACCTCAGACAAAATGGATTCAATAAACATGTCAAATGCAGTTACCTTAGACAAAATTGATTCAATAAACATGTCGAATTCAGTTACCTCAGACAGAATGGATTCAATAAACATGTCGAATTCAGTTACCTCAGACAAAATGGATTCTATAAACATGTCGAATGCAGTTACCTCAGACAAAATGGATTCAATAAACATGTCGAATGCAGTTACCTTAGACAAAATTGATTCAATATACAAGTTGAATGCAGTTGCCTCAGACGAAAGAGATTCAATATATACTATTAGAGCAGTTACGTCAGGCAAAAGGGATTCAATAAAAACGCTTAGTGCAATTACCTCAGACGAAAAGGGTTCAATAAATATGCTTAGTATAGTTACAACAAACGAAAGAGATTCAATAAATACGCTTAGAGAAGTCACCTCAGACGAAAGGTATTCAATAAATACGCTTAGTGTAGTTACCTCAGACGAAATATATTCAATAAATACGCTTAGTGTTGTTACCTCAGTCAAAAGGGATTCAATAAATACGCTTAGTACAGTTAACTCAGATGAACGGGATTTAATTCATGAATTGGGTATAGTTACATTAGACGAAAGGGATTGTATAAATACGTTGAGTGTACTGAACTCAGACGAACGAAATTCACTAAACATGTCGAATGTAGTTGTTTCGGATAATGAACGGCATACAGTTAACATGTTGTTTGAAACTGATTGGAAGGGTGATTATGATGTGGTAGCAATGTTGAATACAAGTCCTTCAGATGGGGATCCTGATACAGTTAACAACTTGAATACAGATTCTTACTATAGGGATCCTGATACAGTTAACAACTTGAATACAGATTCTTATTATAGTGATCCTGATACAGTTAACAGATTGAATACAGGTGCTCATTATGGAGATCCTGATACAGTTAACAACTTGAATACAGATTCTTATCATAGGGATCCTGATACAGTTAACAACTTGAATACAGATTCTTATTATAGTGATCCTGATACAGTTAACAGGTTGAATACAGGTGCTCTTTATGGAGATCCTGATACAGTTAACAGGTTAAATACAGATTCTTATTACAGTGATCCTGATACAGTTAACATGTTGAATACAGGTGCTCCTTATAGTGATCCTGATACAGTTAACAGGTTGAATACAGGTGCTCCTTATGGAGATCCTGATACAGTTGACAGGTTGAATACAGATTCTTCTTATAGGGATCCTGATATAGTTAACAACTTGAATACAGATTCTTATTATAGGGATCCTGATACAGTTAACATGTTGAATACAGATTCTTATTATAGGGATCCTGATACAGTTAACAACTTGAATACAGATTCTTATTATAGGGATCCGGATACAGTTAACAACTTGAATACAGATTCTTATTATAGGGATCCTGATACAGTTAACAGGTTGAATACAGGTGCTCTTTATGGAGATCCTGATACAGTTAACAGGTTGAATACAGGTGATCCTTATGGAGATCCTGATACAGTTAACAGGTTGAATACAGATTCTTATTATAGGGATCCTGATACAGTTAACAACTTGAATACAGATTCTTATTATAGGGATCCTGATACAGTTAACAGGTTGAATACAGGTGCTCTTTATGGAGATCCTGATACAGTTAACAGGTTGAATACAGGTGATCCTTATGGAGATCCTGATACAGTTAACAGGTTGAATACAGATTCTTATTATAGGGATCCTGATACAGTTAACAACTTGAATACAGATTCTTATTATAGTGATCCTGATACAGTTAACAGGTTGAATACAGATTCTTATTATAGGGATCCTGATACAGTTAACAACTTAAATACAGATTCTTATTATAGGGATCCTGATACAGTTAACAGGTTGAATACAGATTCTTATTATAGGGATCCTGATACAGTTAACAACTTGAATACAGATTCTTACTTTAGCGATCCTGATACAGTTAACAGGTTGAATACAGATTCTTATTATAAGGATCCTGATACAGTTAACAGGTTGAATACAGGTGCTCTTTATGGAGATCCTGATACAGTTAACAGGTTGAATACAGGTGATCCTTATCGAGATCCTGATACAGTTAACAGGTTGAATACAGGTGATCCTGATGGAGATCCTGATACAGTTAACAGGTTGAATACAGATTCTTATTATAAGGATCCTGATACAGTTAACAGGTTGAATACAGGTGCTCTTTATGGAGATCCTGATACAGTTAACAGGTTGAATACAGGTGATCCTTATGGAGATCCTGATACAGTTAACAGGTTGAATACAGATTCTTATTATAGGGATCCTGATACAGTTAACAACTTGAATACAGATTCTTCTTATAGGGATCCTGATACAGTTAACAACTTGAATACAGATTCTTACTTTAGCGATCCTGATACAGTTAACAGGCTGAATACAGATTCTTATTATAAGGATCCTGATACAGTTAACAGGTTGAATACAGGTGCTCTTTATGGAGATCCTGATACAGTTAACAGGTTAAATACAGGTGATCCTTATGGAGATCCTGATACAGTTAACAGGTTGAATACAGGTGCTCTTTATGGAGATCCTGATACAGTTAACAGGTTGAATACAGGTGATCCTTATGGAGATCCTGATACAGTTAACAGGTTGAATACAGGTGCTCTTTATGGAGATCCTGATACAGTTAACAGGTTGAATACAGGTGATCCTTATGGAGATCCTGATACAGTTAACAGGTTGAATACAGGTGATCCTTATGGAGATCCTGATACAGTTAACAGGTTGAATACAGGTGCTCCTTATGGAGATCCTGATACAGTTAACAGGTTGAATACAGGTGATCCTTATGGAGATCCTGATACAGTTAACAGGTTGAATACAGGTGCTCTTTATGGAGATCCTGATACAGTTAACAGGTTGATTACTGGTGCTTATTATGAGGATCATGTTCCAGTTATTAGGTCAGTTAATAGCAGTAACACTAAGAGAAGTTCACATAAACTACGTTTGCGTAGACAATCGGCTTGGAATAAAGTCAAGTCATGGTTTATTGATAAGAACAAAATTGAGCAAACGATATCTAAAGCTACTAATCCATCGCAAAAAAATAGCAGTCTGTCACACGCAATAGTGTTGTATGAAACAATGACTTTATATAGTAATAATTCATCAAATTCTTTTGATACACCATCTTATTGTGAAAAAAGTATAGTTCATACGTCCTGTTACAGTAAACAAAGTTGTGATGACCTAAACCAGAGCAACTCAATTAAAGTAAAACCTAATAATAATGTAAGTCAAATTAAAGGTTTATATTTAGGAAGGAATCATCAAATATTTCCAGAAGTGTCAGGAGACAGACAAGCTCTTGTAGAAGAAGAGACATGTGAGTTTACCAAGGTATCTTTAAAAGTAGTAAAATCAAAAAGAGAAATCAAACATCAGACGAAACAAAATGAGTCATTGGATGAACCAAAGTGTATCAAACAATCTTTTGAAAATATAAAATATAAAAAGGACATCAGTTTAAGTACACTAAATTCAAAACGCAAAATATATAGAGGAAATCGTAGAAAATTGATTTCTTTCGGGCGTTGACTGATCATTTTTATAAATAAATAAAAAAAGCTCAAATGTATTACTTGTAATATTTTTTGATAGTTTTTATTTAGCTTAGGTATAACAAAAACAATTAGTTTATTGATTTTTAACGTATACATAGACCGCTTAGAAAACGACATTTTCAACGCACTTGTACGAGTGAGATGCACAGAGTAGTGCAAGAGAGACAGAGAACTACTCTTCCCCCACTGTGTCATGGCAACCAGAGCGGTAGGCCAAGTGCTGACGGTAAAATAGCAAAGCCCGCCTATTTTACATCATTAGCAGCAGTGACCATTGGTTGGGTTAATTAACACCAAACGAATGAAGCTTACAAAGATTAAATTAAATCGTTAATTAGTATTCAAATAACAATTAATAGTAGCAATGAGACAATGAATAATGATGCAAGCAATAAATAACAATTAAATAAACTTGAACAGTTCATTACAGTTATTTTTTACAACTAAACACTGTTGCGGAAGTTTAACACTTGAAGGCGGAAGTTAGTCAAGCCCGTGAAGTAAGGCAGCTCAGTAGTGGAAAGATTCCCCTCTGCCTTTGGAACTCCTACATGCGCTAAATATAACACTCCGGTCACTCACTGTCCGCCCAGTTATAGTAACTATGATTACATATGCCTACTGTAACACAAAACATAACACCACCAGTGTATTACGTGGTATATATATATATATATATATATATATATATATATATAGAGAGAGAGAGAGAGAGAGAGAGAGAGAGAGAGAGAGTATGGTTTTTTCTCAGCTACCATTTTTTTAAAATTTAAAATTATGTAAAAGCTGAATTTTATAGTTGGACAAAAAGTCATTACACTTAATTAAAAATAAATAAATAACAAATGATCTCCTTTCACAAAGCTAAATCGAATCCATCAAGCCATTTAAGACCTGCCTAACTGATTCTATTTATGCTAGCTAATCTCATCAAAACAGCGCAAGGGGCACTCTGAAACTATGTGCTCCATTGTTTGGATAAACTCCCTACAATCACATGACTGATCTAGTATCAATCCCCATTTGTATTTAAAGTAGTTACATCTACCCACTCTAGTTCTGAACCGATTTAATAATGTCCACTCCCTACGAGGGAGGTTCATCCCATCTACAGGTATTGATGGAGCGTTAATAAGGAACTTATTTCTTCCATCAAAACTGTTTCACGCTATGGCCCAGCTATTATTGGACGAGACATTTTTTCTGCTCAACTGGAAAGCAGTACCGTACGTAAAGGTGGGTTTCGAGATTTTAAGCGACCGTTCTGTCGTAGGAGATCCTGGGTAATGGGGAGGTGTGGGGCATTCAAGATCTTATTGAATTCTTTACGTAGTGCCTCCTGACGTCTTATTTATGGAGGAGCTATATTGCACAGTACCGGGAGCCAAGGCAGTGGAGTTGCTATGAGAGTACCATATGCAAAACATGTAGGCACGCCATATGCAAAAAAGGCGTGGTTTTGCGGTTTTGAGGCTTAAAGGTAAGTCGTTTGTGTAACAAGAAAAGAATCGGACCCAGGACAGAGCCCTTGGGAACTCCCTTAGTAATTATAACTGCAGAGGATTTAACCCAACCTTGACATCCATAGGGATCAACAAATAGAACACTGACAACCTGTTCTCTATCTTTTAGGTAGGAGGAAATCCATGAATGACCCACACCTCTAATACCTAAAATGTAATGTTTGTTTAGGAGGATATCATGGTCAATGAGGTCAAAAGCTTTTGTTAAGTCAAAGGAGATTCCTACGCAAGAATTTCCTTGGTCCAGAGATTTTACAATAGAGGAAACAAAGTGATAGATGGCATTTGCAGTTGACTTATCCTTGGTAAATCCAAATTGGGAAGTAGATAACAGCTGGTTTGTCTCAATGAAGGATAAAAGCCTATTAAAAAAAATCTCTCTACTACTTTAGATATAGTTGAAGACAGAGCAATTGGTCTATAGTCACCGCATATATTTCTTGACCCTTTCTTATGTAAGGACTTAACAATGGAGCTTTTTAAAACTGTAGGAAACACGCCTGATTGAAATGAAAAATTAATTAATTGAGATAAAGGCTCAGATATTATATGACTAATACTTTTCAACAATCTAGGAGATATCTCATCTGGACCAGAAGAGTACTTGGTTTTACTTCATCATCAGATGTTGGGGATAAAAAGAAAGATTTAAAATAGTGATTTGGAGAAAATGCAGGTTGAAAGTTTCATCTTTATTTATTTATTCGTAAGACGCCGATCGTCAAGATATGGGCGAATATGGATTTCGAATGAGTGTGATGAGTGTAGATGAGCGAATGTAGTCATTGTTACAAACTAAGGCCGACTTATTCCTTAGAAAATGTAATTAATTAATAGCCCAATGACAAATGAACTGCCGGTGATTATTAGAACAATGACCCAAATTAGAAAATAAAGCATTAAAAGTTTCTGCCACTGCCAAGGGTTCTGTTATTTTGTTACCATCTTCATCCACCAGAGAGAATGTGGGTACATGATTTGACTTAATATTTCTTTGGTCATTTATGATCTGCCAAATAGATTTATTTTTGTTAGAAGAACAATCAATTTTCTTCAGAATAGCTTCCGATTTAGCTTTCCTAATATTTTGTTAAAACTCACCTTTTAACTTTCTAAAATAAATACGCTGTGGAGGATTGGAATTTATGTTTTTTTTTTTTTTTTTTTTAAGGAAAACTTATGTCCATCAAACATAATATTTTGTCCATAAATGAAGAAAACTTTTCATCCAGATTGGATAGTTCATAGATGTCACTCTATGATACGTTTCTTAAATAGTATTATATACAATACAAGTAAACGTCATACAACACAAATTTATTACAACATAAGCACAAAATGTACAAATATGTTACAATACAAGTACAAAATACACCAATATTATGGTGATCGATTTCGGTGAACCACGCTCACCTTCCTCAGATCAGAGGGATTCCCAAAAGAGAGGGATTCATTTGGGATTCTATTCGATTGTCGAGTTGTGGTGAGTCACTGGGATGATCCTTTTTAAGTTCACATTTTGAGTTAAGTTCACAGGGTGTTAAGCAGGGCATGGTGTCATGGATAAGAATGAATGAAGGGGGATGTATTTTTGACCGAGTTCTCAGTGCACAGACGTATTTGATCTGCAATCATATAATTCTAAGTGTAGTTTTATATTAATTTATGTTTAACTTTATATAAATTGTAATAGTTTATTTATTTGACTTTTGCTACAGAAATTCTATTGTTCAACAGTATTAAATATATTATTACTGTTGACGCGTACAGTGTAACTATTTATAACAATAGCTTATGCTATAAAGTATAATATTGCTACTGACATCCTATTGTACTGCAGATTTCGAAGAGATGCCTTGGTTTCCGAAGAAGATATCTGACTTAGACAAGACCCAGAGAGTCCTTATGTACGGCACAGAACTGGACGCCGACCACCCGGTGAGTAAGTTGTCCGTAGGCCTAGAGTATGGATATGTGGCACCACAGAGAAGAAATTAACAGAGATCGCATCCAGTAGACCCTTAATGGATGCCGAGTAAGGAAAACTGGGTGTAAAGAAGTTAGTTCTCCAGTTAGCCGAGCAGATGACAGGGCCAGCACCCTTGTCAGTCCCTCTCCTCATTCTCCTCCAAATCCTAAGTCATAAACTTAGTAATTATTATTATAAATTTACTGTATATAGGGAATACACTTACATAAGTGGTAGGTGACACAGAGGCGTTCGCTGTTGCTATTAGAAAACAGTACCTCTGTTTTTTTCTTCTCTGTGGTGACACTCGATGTATAATGGAAGTAGCCGCGTCAATTTCGAATGGAAATTTCAATAAAAACAAAGGTGAAGAAACAAACAAAAAAGTATGTGTGTGTGGGAGGGAGGGGTCGTATCCTACCCCCCTTTCAATTCGACTAACAGTCACGCCCTATGTAGGCCTACCACGAAAATTTGTAGTAAGGTAGGTTGATTCTCTCTGATGTAGCTTGAATGTAGCTTGAGTTGAGCAGGTAATTTAGGTACACAATATGGCGGACTATTTTGATTTGGTCACAGAGAAGAAAGAAACAGAGGTCGCGAACATAAGTGTGTTGAAAATTGGTGTCGAGTAGTTAGTTCACCATGCAGTTTGTAGGTCAGCACTATTGTTGTCACAACAACAAAATTGTCAGTCTCCCCCTTCTTCCCCTCCAAACTCTCAAGGATAATCGTATTAATTATTTTTCATATTTGTAAATGTATACTACATTAGTTGTAATCCAAGTACAGGCGTTCGTTGCGGCCGTAAAAAGCGACCTCTGTTTTTTTTCTCGTGATATAGTAAAGAAGATTTTAAAACTTGTATGGGTCCGTTTTTTAATGAATAAGTTAGTACATCAGCCCCTTCTCTACTCCAACTCGATGGTAATTTTTATATTGACGTATATATTATATTGATTATAGATTTAAATAAAAACTATGATTATTCTTACATTATTTCCTCGAAAATATTCATTTTTAAATCTATATTATTCTAAAACTCTTGTTTTAAAACATGTTTATGCTAGACTAGGGGACACCCCTGCACGCTTCGCATGCCAACCCCAATGCTCGCTGCGCTCGATACACCTCGGCCTTCGGCCTCGGCATGTAACTATTCAATACAAAAATCGGTATATTAACTATATAACGTAAAATTACAATATTAAATTTCGGTACAGTAACTCATTCACACTAATTGCTTTGCCACCTATTTAGTCTATTTCAAGCATGTTCATTTCATTTATTTTTGTTTAACAGCTGAAGATTAAACTCATAGTAAAATATTAAATAGTATAATGTCAAACATTCAAAACAGACATGTTTATTTATTTACAAAACAGCTGTTATTAATTTACTAAAATCAACCCAATGTTATCCTTATGAACCAATATTTTAGGGGTGCTTTATACCCCTTAGGAGTACTTTATCAAGATGAAAATACTTTAGTTGTCCTATTTAAGTTCTAAAGAAACAGTGTACAAAATTTCAGCTCTCTACCTACATGGGAAGTTGGAGAATTAGTGATGAGTGAGTGAGTCAGTCAGTCAGTGAGGGCTTTGCCTTTTATAGGTATAGATTACAATGACTGTTATAGTATCAAATAAATTACTAGGTTTAAAAAGTAATTTATTCATTGCATTCAAACACTATATTAGTATTAAAATATTGAAAACCTAGAGCCCCAAAATGTATGGAAGAATGACCGGGGCTGTTGCATTTTTTTAGTTGTTTCAACCAGTGTGCCAAAAGATGACATTGTTGAAGATCATCGAAATTAAAATGTGCAAAATTTTCCATCATATAAATAAGAATCAATTTTAAAATTGAATAATAATTGCCACTGTAGATAGTGTAAAACCGGTGACCGATCGGACTAAGGCGGTAGGACTTGGAGTTTGGTAGAGAATATCACATTCGATTCTTGACTAGGAAGTATTTGTCAGTAATGTTCAACTTGTACTGAAGGCCTGCCAGTTTTCCCAATTTCTCTGTATCTGAGGTGTCCATGTTGGATGCTAGTCAAGGTTCAGATGTTCTGTAGGGAGGAGAACTGAATGCAGACTTGTCAGTTAGCTGAAAATCAGACCAACACTACGTGGTTTGGATTCCATGTAAAACTTTTGGTTCTATAGTTGCCCTGGCTAAATAGTCCTTCCTGAGCTAAGTCGAACTCAGATAGTAACAATGACTACACTCATTCATCTACACTCATCACACTCATTCACGCCCATATTTCTACGATCGGCGTCTTAGAAATGAATAATGAATAAATAATATCCACGCTGTTCGCACATAGTTTGTGGTGAATGAGCAGAATACGGTTAAAAAGTAAATCGTTAAAAATTGGTCGGTAGCGTAGTTGGTTAAAGCCCAGATACCATCCATTTGGAATTTGGATAAGGCATAAGCTAAAGGTTCTCAGTTCAATCCGAATCAGAGTTATAACAAATTTTGAAAGAGATCAGCTGATAACCACCGGCTGTTCATTTGTTCATTAATGCATTGTTTCTAAGGAATAGTCGGCCTTAGTTTATAACAATGAATACTTCACTCATCTCACTCATTCGAAATCCATATTCGCCCATTACTTGATGATCGGCGTAGGGGTAGTTGAACGTTAATAATATTCTCAAAAGTAAATAAGTAGATCGGTCCCTCCTTACAAACAGGGCCACCGAGAGGGGGGAGCCACTGGGGCAAAATGGGACTCCGCCCCTCCCAATCAACTGGGACTCCGCAGGGGCCCCAAAAACCTGAGAAAATATTTGAGGCCTCGTGAATTTTTTAATATAAAAATATTTCTAATAGAATACGTTCTGTAAATGGGAGAACTTTTGTTTATTTGATTAAGTTATATTGATTTGATTTTATATCGTAATAAATTTGTGTTGTGTGACGTTTACTTGTACTGTATATGTACCAACACGTATTATGTTAATTAAAAAAACTATTTGATTAAGTATTACTCAATGTTTGAAAAAACGTTTTAGACAGATATTTTAAAAAGTCTGATTTGAATTAAGAAATTAATTCAAATTTAATTAAGTCAGGCCAACGATTCCCTCTTACACTGAACGGTTTTCGACGTGTCCACGCCAGACCCCCGTGTGCGAGACAGTGGCAAACCTAACCTTACTGGTGAGCAGTCGTTACGGGCTCATAGCACTATTTTCGTATATTGAGAATGTGCTGTGAGGTTAGGTTAGGTTGAATATAATTTTTTTTTACAGTGTTTATGTTCCTTTATATTTATCTTGTTTTCGGTATAATGTGTAATAGGCTTATAACACATTATAAATACTATGCAAAGTCTTCCAATTCTTTCTTGTCACGATTGAAAAACTGGTCGTAACTTTTCGGTAGATATTTTAGCGTTAAAAGGGCCTCCTTGTAAAACGGACAATTTGCCAAGAGACAGTACTGGAAGGCTTATACAATGTTAATATTTTCTAAAAAGCTGGCCAATAGAGAAACCACTAACCAGGACTGGATGGTATGAAGTAGGGAAACGGTAGCTCAATTTTGTTTTCATGCTGTTTTTTTACTTTCTCCCATATGCGTTATTAGCATAGAGAAAGTATTGTGATCGCCCAAAAAACATTTTTTACAAGTTGGTCTACAAATCCATTTTAGAACAAAAAAATTGTTTTTTTTTAAAGAATTTGGATGTCTGTCCGTATGTGCGTCTGTCTGTGTCATGGAGATCAAATGGGTGGATCAGTTTTTATGGAATTTGTTATGAAGGTGTATTTAGCCAATATATCCAGACGTGTTTTAATTTTTTTGACATTTTAGTTTTTTATTTCTATGGGCAAAAACATACAAATATAGAATCTTCTCAAAAACGGCTATAACGATTTTGATTAAATTTTCAGGAAAGACGTAAATTACAATTCAAAATATTTGGGTAAAAATTGTAGGTTTCAGTAAAAAACTTGCCTAGTTTTTTTGGATATGGCAAAAAAACATATTTGGTAATCAATCTGGTAGTTTTCCAAGTTTTGATTTTTTAGTGTTTAATTTGGGGAAAAGTTTGCGCCAATTCTTTGGAACCATTTATTATACTAAAAATAGCCACCACTCCAAATTTGTTAATGAAGGTGTAAAAAACAATTTCGAAACTATTTATCACAAAGTAATTTTTAATGAGACCCAAGTCACTTTGTAAATTACGTTAAAAATAAAAAGATCTCCTGAACACTTTGGAAGGCTAGAATAATTCATAGTCTTATATGCCACAAGAGTCACCCGTATTGTCAGTTATTGTCTAATTGAGAGTGATAATGCAACTCCCATCACAACATGATAGATGGCATATATTTTCTACAAATGTAATTGTATGACTATATCAGTGTTGTGTAATTTATGGAACATGAAATCTATTCTATTCCTTCAACTGTGAGATTAAAAAAAAAAGATGAGGTGATTGCAGAAAATATTCACCTAAGAAACTGAGGGTTAAATTTGCTGAAAAGCAGAGGCCAAGCATACGAAAATGCATCTAATATGTGTTGGGGATTTAAAGGTGTTACACATAAAAATTCTTAAAGAAGACTTCTAGGCCTAGATCACAACATTTGCATCTTATCCCCTCAATCTTCGTAGAGTACATGCTCTTTTTGAGTTTTGAAGAAGAGAGAAAGGATCTTACTGTCTCTATGCTTAATAAGATTTTTAAAAAAGGGACTTAAAAACGTAACCCCTCAGATTTGTTTGTTTTAGGCGGTACTGAGAAAATAATAGGGTACGTATCACGCACATCTAACATGACGTCACATGTCTGAATTGACAGCTTAGTGGAATTCCAAATAAACACAAAAATGCCTGTTTTAGGCTCTTGGTTGTACCGCGATACTTAGAAAATAATAGGGTAGGTGTCACGCGCATCAAACATGACGTCACATGTCTGAATTGACAGCTTAGTGGAATTCAAAATAAACACAAAAATGCCTGTTTTAGGCTCTTGGTTGTACCGCGATACTTAGAAAATAATAGGGTAGGTGTCACGCGCATCTAACATGACGTCACATGTCTGAATTGACAGCTTAGTGGAATTCCAAATAAACACAAAAATGGCTGTTTTAGGCTCTTGGTTGTACCGCGATACTTAGAAAATAATAGGGTAGGTGTCACGCGCATCTAACATGACGTCACATGTCTGAATTGACAGCTTAGTGGAATGGCAAATAAACACAAAAATGCTTGTTTTAATTTCCGTGGTTTCAAAGAACCCTTTGTTGTCCAAACCGATTAGTGGTAAATAGTTTACTTACTATTATTTAGCTTAAAGCTTCCATGTCAGTCATAGATTTAGTTAACGGTAGTTAGTAAAATAATGAAACCAGCTGATTTGTTCATGTGACGTCACAAAAAACTGCGCAGCCTCGCCGTGATAACTACCGTTTGTCTAGTTACCATGGGCTGCACTAACTCTTTCAGTGGCAACAGGGGAGTAAGCTTTTAGCAAAATGGATATAATTAAAAACAAAACGAAATCTACTAGATTGAAGATTGGTTGAACCATTGGATGGTTGTAATTATGGAGTGCAAAACATGAATAAATGAGAAAATGAATAAATGAATTTATTCCATCATAACCAGTACATAGTTATAATAAGGAAACAACCCGGAATTGACTGACCACTTTTACGAGTAGTGTGGTCAGTATAGGCAACAAAATACAACAGGTTTCTTGTCAGAGTCCAGATTATAGTAACATGTTGTTATCAGCCGGGCTGCTCTCCGTGGCGTCTACACCTAACACTGATAAGGCACATTATAGGACCTGCTATGCAAGACCGTACCTTCACTGCAATTCACAACTGCTAAACTTCACTACAATACTAATAAACACAATACAATATAATACTAAAAAAAAATTCACTTTAGCCTATAGTATAAAAATATTTACACTTTCTTATTTCAATTATTACAATACTTTACCAAAAATAAAACCAAAAACATTGGGAGGTGTTAAAGTTGTAATGTCTGGAAAGAAAAGTAGTAATACAAGAACCAAATACATTATCTGTTAGTTTTTAACTATCAAAGTTTATTACATTTAAAATGTTAGTGGAAAATAAATCATTTTAGAAATATTATTATTTGTACTATTTAATAATAACAAGAGTGTGTTTATGATTTAGTTGTATATCTATTTTAACTTTCATGATATTAATTAATGTTTATTCCCAAAGTTAAGACGTCTATTTAAAAAAATATTTTCATTTATGAACATTTGGGATTGAGGCCCCCAAACAGGCATATGCCCAGGCCCCTCTCGGCGGCTCTGTTTACAAAAAATACATAGATTTGTTGTTCCCAGGGATTCAAAGACCCCGTGTACAGGAAACGGCGGGAGCAGTTCACCAACATCGCCATGGCCTTCAAGCAGTGAGTTGATAATGATAATATGTTTATTGTAGTAACAATAATTGAGAAGTTATCATATGTATTACATTCGTCAAGACTGCTCTTTACATAAGCTAACAAAGTAACTAAACGTAAGTAGATACAAAGCACGCGCCACCATATCGGCAGTTTTTAAAGGTATTACTAATGCCCTTAAATAATTTATTATTTTCAAGTATATGACAGGTCAAAGACATTTTCTTTCAACATTATAGTTTAAGATGATTATTTTTGGAAAAGTTCTTGTTCTTATAACTACTACTATTTCACCACTGGACCACAAAACAGATGATAACTTGAGACTTAAAAAAAATTCCTTCGTAATTTAAAATTTAAAATCATTATTGTGTAAAAATTACATTAAAACCTTTAATTAGTAAAGGACCATTATAATACTAGATCAACAAGTACATAAAAAATTGAACGGTAGCTTAGTTTGTTAAATCCCAGCTTCATGAGCGAAAGGTTCTTATTCGATCCCAATTAGATTCGTAACACATTTCGAAAAAAAGGATCAGCTGATGACCGCCAGCTGTTCATTTGTAATTTGGCTATTAATTAACGACACTTTCTAAGGAACAGTCGGTCTCAGTGTAACTATCAGTGACATTAGACTATGAGTGTGACATTCGCTCATCTACACTCATTCGAAATCCGTATTCGCCCATATCTTGACGATCGGTGAATAAATAAACAACAACTACTTTCCAATAAAATCATTAATTTAACCTAAACTAATAATATTTGGATAAAAACAGCAATAATAATGACAACAACATTAATTACACACACTTCAATTTGTAACATCATGTCTTCAACATAAAAAAATCCTGTATCCAGTAAAATGAATTTGAAATTTTAAACTAATTAGCCAATCGTAAAACCTCTTCTCCAGTTGGATTATTTTTCTTTAATATTACATTTAACTTGTTATATATTGTAATATGTACTACAACATACCTCCGAGTCGTTTTTGTGAGACGCTCGCAGAAACCCTTCCTTTTGCCTTTTACTGGATGTAAATTATTATAAAAATCAAGATTTTGAAGATTGTTTAAAACATAATTGATTATTTTTAAAATGTATAAATTTTATGGAAATAAATAAATGTCCATGGAATTCTACTACAGTTCCCCACAGCAATCTAAGATGCGTTTTGTCTGTTCCAGCGGACAACCCATTCCCAGGGTGAAGTACACTGAAGTGGAAATAAAAACATGGTGAGTGGCGTACTGTAATATGTTCCATCTGTTACACCTATTACAAATTAAAGGATCTTTCTTTAATACCGTTAGAAATACCAATGGTATAGAGAGGCTGAAAAGTCACTTAAAAGACCAAGACGAGGAAAGAAAACCCCGATCTTTATTTATTTATAGAAATAGAATACAATATACGAGATGATTATGATATTAGGATCTTTTCCGTTAATTCGCTATCATAACCATAACTTAGGTTAACCTGACATAACCAAACCAAACCTAACATAACCTAACCAAACCTAACGTAACATAACCAAACCTAACATAATCTAAACAAACCTAACCAAACCTAACATTACATTACCGACCCTAACATAAACTAAACAAACCTAACATAACATAACCAAACCTAACATACTCTAAACAGACCTAACATAACCTAACCAAATCTAACATAACATAACCGACCCTAACATAACCTAAACCAACTTAACATAACCTAATCAAACCTAAAATAATCTAACCAAACCTAACATATCCAAATCAAAGTTGTGATAGTGAATTAACGGAAAATGATATTATTATTATAGAAATATTATTATTATATTTCTCATATTGTGATAGTAATTTCAATGGTACAGTATTTATCATAGTATCAGTGGTATGGCTGAAACCACTGAGGATGCTACATCACAGCATGAGCGAAACGTCTGGTTATCTTGTACATAATTTAGATAGCACCTTGACATGGTTGTTACAGGAAAATATAGATTCTAGTTAATAATAATTTACTGGTATTGGTCCGCCCATCACCTTATCTATAGGGGCGATACAATACCACCACACATGTACTGACTAAACAATAATTAGTCTGTGCGCGCGGCAGTGTTGCTACAAGCCGTATTAATAACACATACTACAATAATAAACATCAGCTGACAGTAATAATAGATATTTAACACTTGTTCAAGACAAACATTTTTGTGTAGCCAAATGTTTTCATGAAATAGCTTCACTCCTCATCTATGTCCAGCTGTTACTGGCCGTTCGCTCAGCCTAATTAATTGTTTAGTCAGTGTGGGTGTGTGGCGATTTACGTAAATATGAAAGGACCGAACATTTTATCAAAACACTTTATAAGTATTTATGTAAATAAATTCCTCTTTATAAATACATCCGCAATATATAAAACAAAAAAAGCACACTTAAGCTGAAGAAAATATAGAGTTAATTTAGTCTAAGGGTTGTTATATCTTAAGAGCCCTTTTACTTATGTCAACGGTACACTCAGTTGTCTACCAAGGTATCTAGGTGATAGGTCAGTACCGACTCCATGTTTCGTTAAAGAAACTATGTTTAGGAAAGACAACAGAAATCGCTTAAAGAGAGGAAAACTGAAGTTGGAGGACGGGCAAATTGGGTTTGTTTGTAGCAGTCACGGTTGATGGAGCAGCGTCGTAATTGGTCTGATTGTGCGATTCAACGTCGCGGCGCTCCTTTAACCCAATCACAGCTCGCGACTCAGCTGTTAATGACTTCTTGCTTAGTTCGTTAGAGGTGACGTCATTTATATACTGTCAGTGTAAGTCCATTCAATGTCCCTCAGTAACTTGTTGGGAGAGTTATGTCTAACACGGATTAGTTGTTTTGTAATGACTAATGACATTTAAGACGTACAATAATTAAAGAAGTAATCAAATCATCAGTCAGTATTAAGTTCCATTTCGGACAACAACAAAATAACAATTTTTTGACTAGCAACGTCACTTACTATACTATAGGTATACGATTTAATGAATCTCCCCACTTCATATTAGTGCGCTTGGTGGCGATAGAGTGAAGCTCTGACACGTGTCAACCAAGGGAGGTGTTAGTGCTATGGTTACGGCTGGCTAATATCATCATCATCGGTTGTAGCAGTCAAAACCTTCCTGTAGTTTTATCTTCTGTTGTAATGTGAAGTCAGGAGATTCAATAAATAGATTGAATTTATTCAAACAGTTCACATATTCCACAGATATGAGCTTGAACTTTATTGCATAAAATGCCAACTGTCGGCTCAGTGAGGGATTCGAACCTCCAAAACCAGCTAGGGTGTACCGTAAACGTTTATAGAACTTACGACTTTCTGAATTTTTTTAGTTTTTCTTTATGTAGTTTTCTGGATATAACTTAGCTATCTATCCACTTGGCCAATAAGTAGAATGACTGTGGATGGCGTATGGACAAATTTTTAAAATAAAAAACGGGACATTGACATCTCCTTTTTTAAACCTTAGACCTACTCTGCCCATTCCGCATAGATTATTGATTTGTGTGGAGGACATTTCCAGCCAGATTAAAGGGGAGAATCGTATATATTACAAGGTTAAAATTACTGATAATAACTTCTAATGTAGGCTAAATTCGAACATGCGCTATCTTTAACCCAGGCTCTAAGTCCTTACACGTTACACCGTTCGGCCACCGGCTCTCTTTAACTTAGATCGACACTACAGAACGGACGATTTATTATCATCTCAGTAACCAGACCTGCTGAGGAACCTGCAGTTTATCACAAACCCGAATCACGTGGGACATGTCTGATTCTGTCACTGCATGTCATCAAACTTGATCTTCAGAAAGACAGGTACCCATTTTTAAAAACATCTCATTTTGCGCTAATGGTCTTCAGATATATTCAAATATATCTGTGTGTGTGTGTTTTATACGTATTTGTGTATATTGTATATTCTTTAAAAAAATCGTCCAAAAGAATGTTTTAAATTGTCCAAGCCTGCATACATATGCGATTCCTGTCACTTGTTCTGTTGTGAAAAACTAATTAGATTCTCAGCTATCTGTTAAGATGTACCCCTATCAATGACCTCAACCCTGGCACTCCAGTGGTGTCAGTAATTATGATCATTAAGGAGTGTCCATACAACGATAAAACGATAACTCATCGACCGTTTGACGTTAAAACACTTTACTTTATTGAGAGATGTCCATGCAACGGTAGGCTTCCGAACTCTTAACATGTCGACTCTATGTCATCGAAACTCTTAGCTTCATTGAGGGATGTCCATGCAACGGTAGGATACCGAGCTCTTAACTCATCGACTATTTTTTATCGAAATACCTTGCTTCATTGAGGGATGTCCATGCAACGGTAGGATACGGAGCTCTTAACTCATAAACTCTTCATAAATATAGATGGAATTTTAATAAAGCACACTGGGAGGCCTTTACCACTAGGCTTGACGATAACATCAGGTTCATACCTCCTACAATAAGAAATTACGATCGTTTTACAAATCTCGTCTCGTCCATTACTAAAGCTTGCATACCCAAAGGATACAGAAAGCAGTATATTACCAGGATAGAGTAAGGAATCAGATGACCTTTACAAAGAGTTTAATGCCACCGAAAACTCCAACACAGCTAATCTGCTGCTGCACTCTCTTGACAGTACCAGAAGAGAAAAATGGGTTAAAAATGTTAAAGAAATAAACTTTATCCACAGCAGTAGAAAAGCGTGGTTACCTTTAAGAAAACTCTCTACTGGTAAATCTCCAAATCAAAGAAAAGTGCTCCGCCCAAAAACCTCTAATATAGTGAAACGGATAGTCAGCTTCTCAAAGTCAACCCGCCATTCTTCTGACAAACATGTGCTTTACAAGTTGAATGAAATAAAAAAAGAGTCAGATGGACTCCTGGAAGTCTCCAGAAATTTAACGGAGGAAGAGATAGAGCGATTTCTGCTATACCACCAGGGAAAGCGCCGGTCTTGACTATCTTTCCGGAATTTCTGCTGTATGCTTGTAGCAAAGTGAAACAATGGCTTCAAACAGTCTACAATAAGATATTAGCTACAGGAAATTTTCCAAAAGCATTCAAGTGATCAAAAGTAGTAGCTGTTTTGAAGCCTGGGAAAGATTCTGAACGAGTGGAAAGTTATCGCCCAATATCTCTTATTAGTGTTTGTTATAAGTTGCTAAACAGGCTGTTATACAATAGAATATCACCCATTCTTGATTATAATGTTCCAGTTAAGCAGACTGGTTTTCACCCTGACCGAAGTTGTAGTGACCAGATCCTAGCTTTGACATCATTTATCTAAAACGGGCTTGAAAAGAAGTTGAAAACATCTGCAGCTTTTATTAATGTTACAGCAGCTTATGACAAAGTATTAAGCAAATGTTTGCTGTTTAATTTCTACAGCCTCCTTCCCTGTCCAATTCTATTGCAATTTTTGCAGTCAATGCTTAGTGCCAGGCCAATAAAGGTTTATCTCGGCCGTGAAAAAAGCTCTTTTAGACAGCTGAAGGATGGGCGCCACAGAGGTCTATACTTGCTCCAATTTTATTTAACGTGTATACCGCTGACATCCCAATCACAAAGTATAGACATTTTATATGTGCGGATGATATAGCTTTAGCTTACAACATAAGAATTTCATAACTACTGAAGAAACACTTACAAGTGACCTTGCAGCCCTCGATGAATATTTTAGAACCTGGAAGCTGAATCCTAACCCATCAAAAACCGAAGTAGCCTGCTTCCACTTAAGTAACAGACTGGCTGATCAAAAACTGAACATCTTCCTAAGTGGTGTAAAACTACATCATAATGAGCATCCACACTACCTGGGAGAAACGTTGGATCGATCGCTGACCTTTAAAAGCCATCTTCAAAAAGCAGCAGCTAAAATTAAAATCAGGGCAAATGTATTACATCATATTGCCGGAACAACTTGGGGAGCCAACGCACACGTCTTGCGTACTACTGCTTGTCACTGGTCTTTTCAGCTGCTGAATATAGTGCTCCCATTTGGCTAAATAGTGTTCATACGAAAGCGGTCGATGTCCAACTTAATAGGGCCAAAAACGCTATTAGTGGCACTCTCATGTCAACTCCACTTCCTTATGGCTCCCAGTGCTGTGCAATATAGCTCCTAAAGAGATAAGACGTCTGGAGGCACTACTTAAAGGATTCAATAAGATCTGGAATGCCCCTCACCTACCCATTATACAGGATCTCCACGTCAGAACGGTCGTTTAAAATCTCGAAACCCACCTCTACGTACTGCTTTCCATTTGAGCAGATCAAACTTCTCGCCCAATACTAGCTGGGCCGTAGCGTGGAACAGTTTTGATGGACGTAATAAATTCCTTATTAACGATCCGTCAATACCTGTGGGTGGATGAACCTCCCTCGTAGGGAGTGGAAACTGTTAAATCGGTTCCGAACTGGCGTTGGCAGATGCAATTACTGTAAGTATAAATGGCGATTGGCAGTAGATCAGTCATGTGATTGCGGGGAGTCTATCCAAACAATGGATCTCATAGTAACAGAGTGCCTCCTGCGCTCTTTTACGGAGGAATTGGTCAGCATACACAGAATCAGTGAGGCAGGTTTTAGATGTCTCGATGGATTGGACTTAGCTTTTTGACAGGAGATCACTTTACATTTTATAATCAATGAATATATTAATCATGACTTTTGTCACAACCACAGTAGCTGAGGTTCATTTCCCGAATTGCATAGTCGACACCCCTGAGCATCACTGACAAAAGGTAAGCATATGGTATTGAGGAGACTGGAAGAAAGAAGGAACCCGTACTGTAAGAAAAAGAAGCATATGGTATCCAGTCTGTTTCTTGCTCCAGCATTTCTTAAATTTCCATAACGCACTTCTGGGTTCCATGAAAGGTTAGACTTAATGGCTGCGATACGAAAGCAATATTCCAAAATGTCTTATGTTCATTGCTAGGACAGTAAGATAACACTTTTGTAATGCATCTTGCTCCATTCACAAAAGCGTAGATCGAGTGAAGGTTCAAATGTAGAGACCTTGGAAAACTTTTTCCACGTTGTTTTGTTTCTTAGAGTACAAATGGCAGATTTTGCAGCTGTCACTTAATTAAAGTGAAAAGTTGATATAATCTTATAGAAGCAGGATAAGGAGACTTAACTCAATTACTTAATTTTCCTTTCTATGTTTATTCTGTTTTGAGATCTTAAATTTATTTGGAACGAAGGAGATTCCAGTTTTACACAACATCTGTTTTACCCTTAACCTCACTTAAACTCTGTTTTATATAAAACATAAAACCATAAGCAGAGTACTCATTGGATAAATGTAAGTATATATGTACTCGTATGAACATTTTTGTAATAGTAATTTTTTAAATTTATCTATTTACATTAACATCATGGAATGTATATCAGGGGTACCGTGTTCAGCGAGCTCCAGAGGCTTTACAAGGAACATGCTTGTCGGGAATACCTGGAGAACTGGCCGGAACTAGTCAAGTACTGTGGCTACAGAGAAGACAACATCCCTCAGCTGCAAGATCTCAACATCTTTCTCAAGAGTAAGCCATCAGGTTCCTTTGCACATTTTCCAACAATTAACTTATTACGGATCTAACCATACAACTTAAGACAACTATCTGGAGCGAACAAAGCCATTAAAACATAAGGATATTGCTCTAAAAATCCTGAGAGGTCAGAGAGAGTTGGACTAATTAAAGCCATATGTGTTATATTTAAATGGTTGGATGGTTTTAAACATGTTTATATGTAGGGCAAGTAAGAAGAAGTAACTATCAGCATCAATGTGTTATTATGTATTTAGTAGGGTACTGTTCAATTTTAGCAATTTCGTTTAGTTTTTCACATTTTGGCACAGTAAAACTTTCCTGCAATCACGTTATTGTATCTGTCATAGTTACTGTATTGTTACTTAAACTGACATATTTATATTATACTAGGGGATACCCCTGCACGCTTCACGTGCCAGCCCCAACTCTCACGGCACTCGATACACCTCGGCCTTGGCAAGTGATTTTTGACTACAAATAATAGTATTTCGTGATGACTGACTGGTATTTGGCTTTAATATATATATATAGATTTTAAATGGAAAGCTTTAAAAATAATTTTGTTGATTTAGAGTTGTAAATTTATAAATCCATATTACATGTAAAAAAAGAGGATTCAATACCAAAACAATCAGATCAACACAATTAATACTAGGAAAGAGCATAACTTCATAACTAAAAAAACATAACAAATAAAATTATTTAAAACGTTCAACATATATGAGAATAATATCTTTGGAACATCCTCCCAGGTACTGACTGAATTATTAGTCTAAGCGCACGGCCAGTGACAGCTGGACATAGGTGAGGAGGGGGGCTCTTTTATGAAAACCTTAGTCTACTCGAACAGTTGTCTTGAAGACGTGTTAAATGTCTACTATTATTATCAGCTGATGTTTATTATTGAAATACTTGTTAATAATATGGTCAACATCGCCACAAGCAAAGACTAATTGTTCAATTAGTAGTATTGGAAATGAAATCTGTACTAAGTTATTAAAAAAGAAACTGAAACAATTTTGTATAAGTAATAATGCATTTTACTTTTTAAACAAATTATTTTTATTGCAGTTAAAAAGTGTTGTTGAAATATTGTGTAGCATCTATTATTTCAATAAAATTAGCATTAAGTAATCAGTTTAAAACATAAATGAAGTAAAAGAAATAATTTTGATGTATTAATTTGCTTTTGTAAACAATAATGTAGTCAGTCACAATTCATGTACATCAATTGTATACTATGAATAAAAGTTTTATGAATATGCAAGTAATTTTCTAAATTCTACAGGGAAGACTGGATTCCAGCTGCGACCCGTGGCCGGGTACCTTTCTCCTCGGGACTTCTTGGCTGGACTGGCCTTCAGGGTGTTCCACTGCACTCAATACATCCGCCACAACTCTGATCCCTACTACACACCAGAACCGTGAGAACTCATTTGTTTCTATGACTACTGATAGGCTAAACTTGCAAACCCTTATATTGGTGTTATTTACTCACCATCTTGATTTCATAGACATCACACAACATAATCATATAAGAAATAATTATGTTTATTGCATGTAGACTTGATCGTAATAAAAAAGGTTTTTAAACAGGTAGCATTCATTTAAGATGAGGATGAAACTATAAGGAGACAATATGATGGCCATAAAATTCAGAAGCATTGACTGAAGAAACAAGAAAGATTAAACTGTCTAAATAAAGTTACAATTTTACTGGTGTTGTGAGAAAAATTTGAAAGGAAAATAAAACGTTTCAATACACATTGTTTGTATCTGCGTAGGGATTGCTGTCATGAGCTTCTAGGTCACATGCCACTACTAGCCAACCCCAGCTTTGCCCAATTCTCCCAGGAACTTGGCCTCACATCCCTCGGCGCTTCAGATAGCGATGTAGAGAAACTGGCCACGGTAAGTGTTGAGATTAGCCCTTGACCCACAGCTAAGCTATGGACACTCGTCCTTATTTTCTGATAATGACTATATTCACTCATATACACTCATTCGAAATCAATATTCGTCCATTTCTTGAGGACCAGCATCTTAAAAAGAAAATAAATAAGTGTAAAACTTTTTAAATTCAATATAAGAAATGAAACTCATTACATTTAACAAGGATTACCAAATCAATTACTATAAATAATAAAATATATTTCCTTATTAGATTATTTTTATTTCATCTATAGAGAAATACTTACCAGATGAAATACCAGATTATGGCAAAAAAACTAATTTTATCAACATTCACTTATTTTTATCAACATTGCTCTTTTACCATGGTACAGTTGCGATGGAGGAGAGAGGCGTAGGTCAAGATTACAAGTGAGGCATAGTACAATTCAGTTACACAAAACTAGGTGTGTTCTCGGTACTATGTCCAAATACAGCATTCCTTTTCTAAATTAAGGCTCTGACAGCCACTGTAGTGATGTTAATATTGAAGACACAAGAACCCAACTTTGGGGAAAAAGCGTTGTGGAATTTGTAGGCGAGGTTCTATGCGTACCAACATATTCTTACATATGAGACGCCGACACAACGTTGTTGGTATTTTAAGGCGAATATGAATGGTTATATGAGTGTAGGATAAGTGTAGTCTGGTTACTATCTGAGTTCAACTGTTCCATAGCGTCTGCTCAGGGGTTGCTATCAGCATGGTTGCTACTAGAGAAGTCTGGGATGTCCATGCTGGGAGGTAATCATTGTCCAGATGTTATATAGGAGAGAACACTGAGTATCAGACTTGTCATTTAGCTGAAAATCAGGCCATTGCCATGTGGTTCGGATTCTTCGTAAAGCTGTAGGTCTCTTAGATGCCCAGGCTATTTGCCTGTTAATACATGGAACCTTTCTGAGTGTAAGTCAAACTCAGTTAGTAATCAGACTACAAAGTGCGCGTGTGTGTGTAATTTAAAGTGGATTAAAACGTACTATACGAATAGTGATTGTAAAGTTAATGTTTTTGTTTTGATGAAATATTTTTGGCAGGGTTGTTTGGAGTTAAGGTGTAATATATGTATAAGTTGACTTATAGATCCAATTTTCTTTTTCTTGATGAATCAAATTTTTATCATTTCCTGTAAATTGTTTTTTTTTTCAAAGTTTCAGGTCTTGTACAATTAATTAGGAAAATATCAATATCAATATTTAATATTTTCTGTAAACATTTCTACCGAATACAGTTCCATCTGTGAGTTATCCTTACAGCTTTTGTCTGTTGTTTGAAAATAATTTTGCTTTGTTCCTTTAAATGTCATCATTCATATAACCATTCATATTTGCCATAAAATAAGCACACAGTTGTGTCTGCGTCTCATACCTAAGAATAAGAATTGCCAGAGTCCCTCCTCTCTAAGATCTAACAGCCATGATCTTGTCCTTGTCTCATCTCTAATAATGTTGTTTTAAAACGAACCTTGAATACAACAAACATTAGTCACTGACAACTTAAATAACATTAATTTGAAGAGAATATATAAATTTGCTTACAAAAATATAAAAAGTAACTAATAAAAGTATGTACAAGTTTAACATTTCTAAAACTAAAAAGAACATTGAAATTTGAATGTGAAGTATAACATTTTGCTTTTTTATTTAACGTCTAACATATGTTAGATATTTTTATTGGTCTGATTTTTAATTTAGTTTAGTAGCTGGCTTTGAGAGCCATACAAAATATATAGTTGAAATATGAATAATTTGTTCAACCAAATTCGTAGATTTTATACAATACATGCACTAATATCGTATTATTCATTTGAACAGCTATATTTCTTCACGGTTGAGTTTGGGATGTGCAAGCAGGACGGACAGCTACGAGTTTACGGCGCAGGCCTTCTCTCCTCCATTGCAGAACTCAAGCATGCTGTCAGTGCAACAGACAAGATCAAGCGTTTCGACCCTGAAGAGACTGTTCATGAGGAGTGCATAATTACGGCCTACCAGAACCACTATTACTACACCGATTCCTTTCAAGAGGCCACAGAGAAGATGAGGTTAGTAATGGTCTGGTGTGTACCCAGAGAGTCGTCTAGGAGCAAGTATTTCTTATAAGATTGAGTTGGTGTCACAGTAAATATCCTCCCTCTTTCTCTTTGTGCAAATTCGTTTTAGAACAAAAACATAATAATATTAATCAAGTTTAGAAAGGAGTTCAAATGGTGATTTTAAAGAATGTAATCGTGTTTGACACAAACTTTATTTCTGATACTGAACATTGTTGAACAAATTCAAAAATCAGAGAATAATTAATTCAGTATTTACTAGAAAATCTCTATTTTCTTTATTAAATGTGGAAACATTAAAATATGATAGCAATTGTTTATGGCTAAAACTTATATTCTATTGGATTTTAAAATTACTTTCATCATTGTAACGTTATAAACTGATTCAAAATTTTTTTAACATAGGTCTCCCGAATATTGTGGACAATGAATTGTGTATTACTGAATTGACAGCAGCAAATGACATTTACTTTGAAATATTAAATAATGATGATCTCGACGGAGACATTCCAAATTGTTTGACTTAAACTGCAACATTTTCTATCAAAGCCACTAATATGTTAGTAGATTAATTATTGTCTATTTTACTAAAACGGTTGATTGTACATACGTTTTTATTATGCAATAGTTGATATTGTTTGAGTATTGGTTTTTTAAGTAAATAAATGTCACTAGCTGCTACGGATGTGATTTCCTTCCCTCCTACCAATGAAAGCACTCTTATTTAGGAGCAATGTGAACAGTCCATATCCAAGCTCTTATCCCTGCCAAATTATGTGCCACCGTACGTTAAGGGTCACATGTTCAAATCCAGGGAAGTCAACTTAAATTTGATAATTGGGATTGGACCATTGTCCTAAACAAAATTTGTGCACAATGTTATGTGTCCTATGGCGTGGACGGCAAGTAAAATTGTATTGTTTTTATTCCGGGTACCTCATTAGTAACATGGACTAGACACAGACTGTCCAAGGCAATACATTTGCTGCAGACATGTGCCTGTGCTGATATCTAATGGTCATGGGCGCCCATACTCGGGGGGCAGGGGGGGCCTTGGCCCCCCCTGGCTTCCAGGGGAAAAGACTGCTTTTTAATAAAATATTGTTATACAGTTTCTTTGGACAAACTGAGATACTGTTACTTGGCAATCTTTAAAATTGCTGAGATTGTGTTAATGTCTACAAATATCACAACTTAATTATTGTTACAAGCTCCCTCTGGAACTGGAATGAGAGGCGAGTAAGTGCGCTGTTCATGCCTCTGTCTGCTATATGCAGCCGCTTGACACCATAATCCAACCCGCGCGAAAGTTAGGGCAATGTAAATACCATGATAAATTGGGAAAGCAGAATAACACAATGCTAGAGGGCAGATCATTCGCACCGTACCCCCTCCCTTTATAAATCATCTTTGTCTTCTTCTTTCTTCCTCTCCCTCCAGTGGTGTGGTGTGACATGTCAATCATACTCATCAGTGCTGAGGTGTAGTGTTCAGATTTGTTGTTTTGTTTTTGGAAAGTTTTGAAGATACAGCATTCAGTTAAGTTATAAGTACAGGTTTATATCAGGTAAGAACTGAGTTATTTATATTATAAATAAAGATATCAATAAGGGTTTGATGAACATTAATTTTGACGATTTCAGTGTGTTTACTGACTTGTTAAACCGTTGGTTGTGATGTTTTGTGATTACATTAAAATTGTGTGAATTACTTCTGAGTGATATCGTGTATATTAGTTAGCTCATTTAATTTTGCAAACGGTATTCTACTCTTTTATTCACAAATGGCTTATAGCTTGAGATGACAAGTTAAGTGTCGGGTTTAGGAAACAAGATGATCCAAATTTAGTATTACACATATAAATAACAAGGGGGGCACACAACACACTGATGGGAAGTTTAATTTAATAAATGAATAGTTGGGTATATTTTATTTGGATATAAGTTAGTGAATTAAAGTATGTAAGCAAAGGCTTACAACAGCGCTTAGAACAGTCTAAGCGTAATTACATCCGTTTGAGGAATTGAGGTTAATAGGTTATGTTACTTAACCTCAAAACGGGCGACCAAGACTGACTGCAGAGAATAAGAAGATAATAGTCGGGGAAGATAGCCATAGATTTAGTTTGAAAACTTAGTCGATATGTGTCTTGTTATAACACTTAAAACAGCTGCATTTATTGCTGCATTTGCTGGTTATGCTGCATTTGTTTTAGTTCATGTTTTGGGAATTTATCCACGTGAATTCACTGATTATACACCTTCAATGATGAACGTTACCTCAATTTTGTTTAATTTATATTTTTGTTTGTAATAATCAATTGTAGGACAGTAAGTTTGGGATTTTTCTTCACGCACTAATATATATTTCATTTAGTATTTAAATTATGAGTATAATAAAGGATATAACAAGATACGTGGTTCTGATTTACTCCTATTAATTTCAGATATGGATATAAGAAATTTCTTTGGTTGGAAAAGTAAAGGCCGGCAGGAATCACCACAATCTCAATATCCGACACCGGCCAAAGTTCAGCGTTTAACACCGCCCGAATCACCATCTACACTATCTGTTGACTTATCAGTTGATATCCAGGCTCAACGTGGTTCACGACCGTCCGAACTACCATCAACACCGGTTATTGACTCATCAGGTCCATGCGATCGGGATCTTCAGGCTCTTCATAGTGCAAGATCGTCGGAATCACCATTTACACCGGCCGTTGACTCATGAATCGTTCTCCAAGCTCTAGATGATTCAAGATTGTCATTACCATCATGTTCTTCCTCAGCTAGTGTTGAAATTCCTTCAATAAATCTCGATCACGATGTCACAGAATTAGATGCAGACATCGACCCACTGATTTCACGTTCAGCTGCTGACCAAATTGACTTGAATGAGCGGCAACCATTAGTTGTAAATCACAGCTTTGATGTAGGCGAGTTCATGAACTCCTCAGTTTCAGAAGATGTAAAGTACCAGCTCATTACAAACCCACGCGCTCAAAATTCATCCCATGATTTTAAAAAAGACATTGATGAAGGAAGAAAACTAAAACGGCCTTTCCAGAAAAGTTGGTTTGAAAAGTACTCCTGGTTAGTTTATTCACCTAAGCTTAAGGGCGGTCTCTGCAAGTTTTGCAGTCTTTTCAAGTCAGTTTTGAAGAGAGGGACTTTTGGTAACTTTGTAATTAGGGCCCACAAGGATTATAAATATTTTCACGAAGATGCTCGAGGGCATGAAAAAAGCAGTTGGCATATCGAATCCACAGGAAAAGCCAAAAGCTTTTGTGAATCGATAGAACTGAAAAGAAAAAGTGTGGTTGAGCAGATAGACAGTGGGGTTTCAGAAATCGTAAATGCCAACCGCACTAATCTTAAATCTATTCTGACAACATTGGTATTCTGTGGAACTCATGACTTACCAATTAGAGGCAAACTGTCAGACGAAGGGAATTTTAAGGATTTACTTCTGTTTAGGGTAAATTCTGGCGACAAGGTGTTGGAGGAACATTTAAATCACCACAGTGGAAAAGGAAAATACACCTCACATCGGATACAAAATGATCTACTAAATATTTGTGGTTCTGTGATTCAAGAACAAATTGTTGGCGAGGCTAACAAATCTTCAGCATTTTCATTGCTAGCCGATGAAACTGCAGACATCAGTGGAAAAGAGCAACTGTCTATTGGGATACGTTTTGTAGACGAAAGTTTGAACTTCGTTGTAAAAGAAGAATTTCTAGGGTTTTCAGAACTGACTACTTTAGATGCTGAGGGAATTTCTACAGCTATTTTGAAGTTTGTTGAAGATTTGGGCTTAGACATGAACAAACTAATTGGTTTAGGTTTTGATGGCTGTTCTACAATGGCAGGCCATGAAAGGGAAGTTCAAGCTAGGATTAAAGAAAAATATCCTATAGCTGCATTCTTCCACTGTGCATCACACCGACTAAACTTAGTTGTCAATGACCTGAACCAGGTTCAAGAAATACGAAACTGTGTTGGGACTGTTATACAAGTTATCAGATTTTTCAGAGAAAGTGTATTACGGAGAAAACTGATACCTAATATTCCTTTATTCTGTGAAACTAGATGGTTCTATAAGTACAAATCCATAAGGCTGTTTAAAGAAAACTTTTTGGCAGTGAAAGAAGCTCTCGACACTCTCGCAAGTAGCCATGAAGTCAACCAGGACACCAGGTCTCATGCCAGCCAGTTAGCTAGCGCAACTTCAACCCCTACCTTCATCGTGTGCCTACATGTGATGTCTAGATACTCTGCCTATCTAGAACCAGTTGTAAACAGACTTCAGAACACTAACACTGATCTTCACACTGTCTACAAATACATAAACACAGATCTTCTTGCAGAGTTTCAAACACACAGACGAGGTGATGATGAATTTATGAGCATATTCGAAGACATTGAAACAGATTGTAGAAAACTCGACATTGATATGAAAATTCCAAGATTAGCTAAAAGGCAACAGCACAGGGCTAACGTTGATCTGAAAGACTTGGCACCTAAACATTACTTTCAAGTAGCCATATACAATCCTTATATGGATTATATTATCATGTCGCTTTCATCAAGATTCGAAAAGAGTAAGGACGTCCCCTTCAAAAGTGGGATTATCCATCCCCACTTTATGAAAAAGGAACAAAAGGAAGACTTCATAAAAATCATTAAGAGTTTGGAGAAGTTCTATAACTTGGAAAACCTAGAAGCTGAAGCCCGACTTTGGTTTGATTTATGGTCTAAGAAGGAGTGTTCTGAGCAAACAACTCTTCATGAAATTATACAAGAAACCACATTTTTTCTATCAGTAAGGAAAATACTTGTAATCTACCAAACCATTCCTCCTACAACATGCACTGTTGAGCGCTCATTTAGCACTCTGCGGAGAGTGAAAACTTGGTTAAGAAGCACAATGAGAGAAGATCGTCTTTCAAGCTTGTGTCTCCTCAGTGTGCACAGACTTCGAGCCAAGTCTCCTGGGTTTGAGGAAAAGGTCATAGACAGATTTGGTAAAAAAAAAAAGAAATTTACAATTTCTTTTTTCAACAAACTATTAGTTTTATGTAAATCGACCTTATAATTGCTTAATTACATGTTGGGCCTAAAGAAAACAAAAAAAAAAAATGGACTGTTAATGTCTTAGAAAGAAATGTTAGTTTTCTCTTTTCAGTCAAGTGTAATGTTAAATTTAAATTTTTTGTTTAAATACAATTAGCTATTATTTAATTTGTGTCTAATTACTGTCCTTAACACAAATTTAAACTTAAAAACTAAAATGTACTCTAAATTGAAATATCTTCTTAACTTGTATTTAAGTTAGCTAACTTTTATTTTTACGATAATTTCACAATACATTTTACAATACTATTGTAACTATATGGGTATATTATAGTCAACAAAATATGGCAAACCATGCTTCCAGAACGCTTAAAAACACGTTTTAGGGATTAAGTTTGAAAAAATTTTTTCAATTTACCCCCCGGACCCCCCTTTTTCGTGGGGGTATTCCATACCCCCCACACCCCCCGGTATGCTTGCCCCCCCCCCTAAAATAAATCCTATGGGCGCCCTTGCTAATGGTGATTGGTTTTAAATAAGAGATCAGATGAGTATTTGGCATACTACTAGCCTTGATTGTGTCGGCGTCTCATATGTAAGAATTATAAACACCTACAATAGATATTCCATATAATAGGAATATTTGTGTCTGCAATTTTGTTATTTAGTGAGGCCCGCAACCACAGCTGGTTTAAACTGCATTACAATGGCATGGGACTGCACTAGTGCTCCACAATGGACCACAAAAAGAGCTGATATTTTGATACTTAAAATTTAACATCGGGTAGGTAAATATTTGTGTATAAAATCAATGCTATTAGTCATTTCAGTGTGTGTTAGAGAGGGCTGAAGAGAGTAAAGAGGAGACCGCTAGTGCTACTTGTGGAAAACGAACATTAATTAATTTCACTGAACTGGCTTCACGGGACTTATATATGAGTTGACAGTCTCCTTGTTTCTATAGTCAATGCAACTAACCTTAATTATATGAAAGAGGCAACATGTGCAAAAAACCATGAAATCTATGAGTTTCAGATTTCAGGAAAATATAATTGATAAATATAATTTAAGTTTTGTTATTTATAAACTGCTAATATTTTTGGACCTCTTCATACCTTTTTATACAATATGTCATTTTTTCATGAGTTGTTTTTATAGTAAATCAATATTTTGTTTGTTTTAGAGCATTTGCTAACACAATTCAGAGGCCATTTGGAGTCAGATACAACCCTTACACACAGAGTGTGGAGGTGCTGACCAACACACAGAAGATAGCCGCAATAGTCTCAGAGTTGAGGGGAGATCTGTGCATAGTGAGCAACGCCCTTCGCAAGATACATGAACATGACGAGACAGTAGATGTAGAGAGCATTGAGAAGATGCTCCACACAGGCCTTAACCTAAACCCCGAGGACTCCCATTCGGAGAAGCCACAGGAATAACTTTTTAACAGACTTACATGAGCACTTGACAATCCTGGCTTTTACTAATCCTAAGTTTAAAGTAACAATGTAAACCAAACGTCAACATGTAAAGTATCAGCAGCAACAAATCAGAAAAATAATAGATATTAACTTGTTTTCTATTTGCATCCAGCTACGGAGAAAAAAGGAACTGAAGTTACATCCAATAGTGGGCTGAATGGGTGTCAAGTTAGAAAACTGGGTCAGCAGTTCCCCGTGCAGATGAAAGGGTCAGCACCCTTATCAGTCCCTCTCCTTATTCCCCTCAAGGTTAATTGTATTAAATATTAGTACAGATTTATAAAGCTGTTCATTAGTTATTATCCAATTACAAGTTCGCTCCAGCCATAAGAAAACAACCTCTGCTTCTTTTCATGGAGTAAAATCAAACAGAGATCACTTTCTTATAGCTGCAGAAAACACCTCAGTGGCAGTTATAATTATATTACAACTTATGTATATCTTTATACAGCTGTAGTAATAATTACTACGCTTATCCTTAAATATGTAGGGGAATAAAGGGACACTGACAAGGTGCTGGCCGGCAAACTGGACAAATAACTATTTAACACACATTTAGCACTCTATTGGATTCAACCTCTGTTTCTTTTCTCTGTGATCCAGCACACAATTCATAACATCAGATGTAAATTGGTAATTTTAATATTTCCTTCGCTTAAGGCAGGCAATTACTATACTATTTACTACCGCTTTATTTTTTTGTATCCACTACAACATCAGTGATAACCTATGTAAGTACTGTATCAACCTTTGAAATATATACTACGGGCTATTTACTTGTTAGTTGAATATTATATACTGTATTTAGTATTGCTATTTTGACAAAATCTCAAAAATATTTTCTCTTCAGGGACAGAGCATGTTTGTAAGAGATACAATGGGACTGAAAATAAGAAAATTTTACTCTCAACAATTAAGGCAAAATCTTTTAAATATGTTTAATTTTTGGCCACTGATTAATAAAAATAGCAATTATCTTAAACCGAGTATTTTTAAAAACTTGATTGGTAACTCTTATAAGTATAAGTTTATTAAACTCTTGTTAAACCCGGCCACACTTCGCCGTGGCTTTGTCTTCATTTTTTATTTGAAATAAAGTAACTTACAGTAGTTTTCATGTATAACCAATCATCTGGTCTCAGTAACAAACTTACAGATATGATTTGGACATAATGTGCACATAAATCAGCTTGCCACAGTACTACTTTATCAACACTGACATTTATTTTCTTTTGTGAACTGTAGGTAGGTCAGGAAATGCTTAAATTGACCTGTTCCCATTTAAAATTTTTAGAGAATAAATAAAAACACTCTTGAATGAATTAAATGTTGTGTAAATTTTAAGTGAATCCATTCACTACTTTTCGAGAGTTGTGTATAGAAACATACGGAAGATTGATATACAAGTATACAGTATATAGTTTTATTTCAACTAGAGTAGACTCAATATTGTTCAGCAGAATATTTATTCAGTGACAAATCTTCTCAGCATTTGTAATCTGATATATATATAGTTACAATCTTCTTAAATGAAAATGCTTAGTAAATTAAGGCTTTATTAAGCCTTATGAAAGTAAAATTGCAAATGCTTCATGTTTTTTAAAATCAATTATAATGTTCGAAAAGTTGTGTGGTAGCTTGATTTTAAAGAAACGGTTGTTTTTGGAAGTAATCAGATTTTTAAATCTGTTCAAATAAAGAGTAATGACTTAAAATGTATTATAGGGTTTCCTTTTGGTATCCAACATTCTCATTTATGGTTTCCTGATTTTTTTTCAAACTAAAACTGTAAAATGGTTTGACTGATACTATTGCTTGTTGATGTTTAATAAATTATTCAGTTTTGCCCCTGAGAAAGGGGTTGTAGCTTAATATTCGCTTTAATCTAGATATATCCCTGGGGTTTGGTACCACCCTTATTGATTTTTTGTTTGACCAGCAAAGAGATTTGGTATAAAACAAACTTTCATTTTGGCTAAAAAAAATGAAAGTGATCCTGACTGATAGGAGACCTGAATATAATTATTTTCTAGCACCTCTAGTGGAGTCCCTACTCACCTAAAGAAAGTGCCAGTGGCGATGAAAATTTGTCTCGTTATGTGTCTTTATTTCTTAACTACTGCTGTGAAGTCAGTGGACTTGTCTTCTTAGATAAGTTTGCTGATGCCCAACCTCTTCTTAAATACTGATGCCTTCCTACCAGAAACCTTTAAAGCCAGTGTACTGATATTTTTACTATCAATGTATTTTCATGTATTTCCTAAGAAGTTATTAATAAAAGATAATAGAACAAATATTGTACGAAAGAGAATAATTCACTGTTATTACGTATAGTGAAAAAATATGACAATAAATGTTATTTACCTGCTCGTAATATTGCCTCCTTGATAACTGCAGCTGTAATTAGCTTTTCTCTTGTACCGCTTGTACTAAAGTATTAATATGCAACAGAAACTATTCTTCTCATTTATGTTCATTTTGCAATAAGTGAGCATTTTTCATCCCTTGTTTACATTATATAAATGTGAAAATCAGAATTAAAGTTTAACAATTACTGTTATGTATTATAATAATTTATTTATCAAGAACTGTTTCTAATTGACATATTTAATAAATTGTGATGGAAAGGGCAAAACCTTGTTATGATTATTACCTTATGATGATTATCTTGTTATGATGATTGTGACCTTGTTATGTTGTTATTATTTGAGGAAATATATTAATCCCTAATAATTAATTACCCTGTTGAAATCTCAGATCTTAGCAGCCTCAATTATGAGCAAGAACAGAAGTAAATTATTTGACTCTGTAACCAGTACTTGAATTCAATGAAATCACTTTAACACGATTAATTTTAGCCTGCCTTACATGCCAGCGTGGTGGCTCAGTGGTTAAGGCTTCGGACTGCGGAGACAAGGTCCAAGGTTCAAATCCCCACTGAGCCAGCGGTCAGTACTTCACTCGTTGAATAAAGTTCACACACAGGCTTGCAAGCCCATGTGCTCTGGCGAGTGAGCAATATAAGTATAATATGATGAGAACAATATTTCATTTAGCAGTTTACAGCACATTTCTGAGCTCCTGTAATATGTAGATATCATTATTTTTTATAGTTAAATTTTTGAAAAAAGGCAAGAGCCTCAATTGTTTAAAGCATGAAAACAGGCTTCTTTTCAGAAAAAATCCTTTGATAAATTCTTTGACGGTTAACGCATACACAAAAACAAAAGTAAAGTAAACATGGAGATATTTCAATTTAACTACGAGGGCCGTTCGGAAAGTAACCTCCGGTGTGCTTTAAATAAAACTCAGACATAATGAAAAATATTTTATTATATACATCTTAAAACTACATCTTTCAGCTATTTTTCAACATAATTTCCAAAAACATTCAAACACATCATATTTTTGCACTAACTTACAAATCCCTTCAGAATAAAAATCGGCCGCCTGTGCTTTAAGCCAGCCAGAGACTACATTCTTGAGTTCCTCATCGTCTTGTGTGGCGAGTGTGTATGACCCCACACCTTTGATTGTTCTTTGGTCTCCGGATTCACGTATTTAACCCATGTTTCATCGTTCGTTACAATTCGGTTCAGAAAAGAATGACCATCTTGATCACAGCGCATAAGAAAGTCAATAGCAGAGTCCATTCGCTGGTTTTTGTGGTTTTCTGAAAGAATTTTCGGGACCCATCGAGCACAGAATTTCTTGTAGCCTAACCTTTCTGTCACTATCTCGTATAAACAGTCCTAGAAATCTGTTGAAATTCATCCCAAACCTCTGAGATAGTGAACCGTCGACTGTCACGAATCCTCTCATTGATTTTCTCGACAAGTCCATCGGTAACCACAGATGGTCTGCCACTCCTCTCTTCATAATGGACGTTAGTTCGGCCGTTTTTGAAATGTCTGACCCATTCCCAAACAACTCCTTCACTCATTACTGCCGGTTCATACACAGTTCTCTATGAATGGCTGCCGCTGAATACTGCTTGGCTGTAAAAAATCGAATGACAGATCGCACCTCACATTTGGCGGGACTTTCTATGACAGACGCCATTTTCACAAGCTACAGAAAACGAACTAGCGCTCGGACGACCTTCACAATACCACGGCTGGATGCCGACTGACGAGACCTGCGCGTCAACGTTACTATAGCGGCACTATCCCCTCCACTTCCTATTCTATGAGCAACCGGAGGTTACTTTCCGAACGGCCCTCGTACAATAAAGACATTGTAATATGATATTTTTTGTAATGACACACCATATCTTGCTTTCATGGCTAGATATGACATAAAATAGTTAAGATAAACAAAAAAATAACTCCTTTGTATGGGTTCAGACTAGCATTTATTTACGTTTATAAAATAAACAAAATTATTTGACACCAAATAAAAGATAGGCTTTTAGGAATAAAATGGCTTTGTCAAATTCTCCATACTCTGTAATAGGATGGAAACGTCCTGAAAGAATGGCTGACCTTAGGGATATAGGGGAGAGGTTTTTGGTTGTAAATAGTACATACAGAACAGGACATTTATCATGAACAAAACTGCACTCTGCCTGGTGGAGAAAAGTCGTAATCTCCCCCTCTAAAATAAAAATCTGGACGTAGTTCAACCTCCTTTCACCAGTCTTCCATGACTTCTCTGTTTTTATTACCTTTATTGCCATCTTAAAAAGCTTGAACAGGCCAGCAGGGGCATGCCCTTAGCTGCTCTAACAGAACCAGAGAACTATTGGTTCATAGCTATTCATGTAGATTAATATAATGGATGTATAGGCTTCATAATAACAATGGCTTCACCCAATGCAGATCAAAGACATGGCCTTCACATTCTGTGCTCAGTGGACCGATGTGACATTGACAAGGTAGGCACTTGTTGTTCACAGTTGCGTCACTCGGCCCTCAAGAGTCAGTGTTAACACTCTTACAATGCACCCATTTGTTTTGAGGCGTTTCTCTGTCTTTGTTGTTTTCTCTCCTTATCTTTCTTACTGTTTCCTATTCACTGTTGTATCGGCTACTTGATATTAGTTTGGGGAATTTAGTCCTTGCGTTCGGTCTTATCGTTTTGTTGTGTGCGTGATTTCCAGTAAAAATGAAGATAAATTGCAAGCGTCCGAATTAGATAGACTACTAATATGGTCAGTGTAATGTTTATGTAACATAAATAACAACAGAACGTGTAGAATTTGCAAGTGCGCTAGGTTGTCAGGGCAGATGTAGCGCCGTGTTGCGAATTCAATTTGTCCCGTTAGGCCCGGGCGCGCCGCGCTACACAATGGGTTAATACTGTATTACACTAATGTCCTTTAAACTTAACCAACATATCTGTCCAAGTGATAAAAATATTCATGTGGGGTTAGGTAACCTCAAATACGCACTAGACCAAGTAGTAATACAATCGGAAAAAAACAATGAGCAAACTTGCTAGGGAGAATAAATTTATTAAACATATAACAAAAACGCCTGCTCCGTGTGGCACTGGAGGCAAATTAAATATCAACAAAATTATTCACATATAATTAGCATTAGATAGTAAAAGTAAATAAATGGGAATAAGGAAAGTAAAAATCATTATAAAAAATTGAAACATGATGTTCTATACAATTATTATATTACAAAAATAATACAAAAAGGCCATTGAAGGAGTCTTTAAAGAGAATAGTTCAATGTCTTCTGAGCAAGGTTTAGATGTCAAACCGTTCAAAGCAGATATTGTGGCCTTCCTCTTCAAACTCCTCTTTGGTGACAACATAACTGTAGAACTCTGGGTCTCGACTGAGATGTGCTCCTCCTTTCCAGGCGTACGTGACAGGACTACACAAACATTACAGAATGAATAATGGTTCTAAAAGTGTAAAAATTCTTGTCTTATAAAGATATACACACTTAAACATGAATGTAATAAGAATTCAAAATTACTCAGTTGCTCAATTAAATCATTTTGGGATTAATTTCTATGCTTGAATATAGAAAGTAAAATTAGCAACTAAGAAAAATAAAATTTCACTTTTATTCTTTTCTGGTGTCATAAACACCATTTTTTGGCAACCCAGGAAACGCTACTGCTTTTTGCAGAGTTTTCATAACATTGACTATTCAGACATATTCACTTTTCAACTACAATAAAATATGAAAATCAAATCTTCATAAAAGTTGATAGAACAAATTTCCATCATTACTGTTGTTTGAATAAGTAAAAGAAAAACATGTGACTCACTCATCAGGTAGATATATGTTAACATCATACTCCTGTGGAGTGGCACTGCGTAGGTCTTTGTAGAGGCGGTCACGGAAACCTGGAAACCTAGCACAGCCACCTACCACCAGAATATTGGCATATAGATGAGGGTGAGTCTCAGGAGGGCAAGTGTTGACGGCATCTACAATCGCCTCCACTAACCCCATCTGGGAAATCCCCACATCCGATGGGTGGAACAGTAACTCCGGGATGGAGAATCGTTCATTATTTAGTCTCAAGGTTTGCTGAAAATGAAAAGAGAAATTCAGTCTAAACATAATTTGCTTTTCAAATTGTGTACCTGTTGTCACATTCCATATGAATTCATTACAAAGTTACATTAATTTCATAGTCAAACTTGCAAGTTAGATACATTCTTAGAGAGTAAAGTTATGATTAATTATGTTGACCTACATTAATATTTTTTAATTATAAAGTAATACAATTTTTGTTTATTTATCTTTTTTGAGAATAATTTTGCCAAATAATATCAATTTGCACCTTCAAAAATTATGTCACAAGGTAAAAGTCCAATTTGGTCCTTAGTTTTATTTTTTTCATATACTCTTCCATTGTGTATAGTGGTTTTTGTAGCTGCCACAATTTCACCTCCTTCTTGAATGTTGTTGCACTATATCTCTTTAAGTCTTCGGGCAGATAGCTCCACAGTTTTAAACCCAAGTAAGAGAGCTTCTCCTTAAACAGAGAAAGTCGATGCGCAGGAAGATGGAAGTATCTCATTTGTTTGATGTTGTATTGATGTGTATTACAATTTCTGTTCGTTTCTATTCTAATTTCTTTGTTTCCATACACATCTACTTAACTTGTACCATTTCAATTAATTTCATTTCTTAGATATAAGCGTCAGTTCTCTGTTATGTAACTTGGCTCTCCTTCGACGTAGAAAGACACTACGAAACCTGATTATTTCTAACTTGTCGGCTCTTGCAGACATCGTTATAGAAAGCGGGGGTGGACAATGCTAGAAACCCGCCTCTCTGGGCAGTTCTACGCCACGACTCGAGGCGAGCGTTTGTGAGGGCAGATGTTAGCTAGAGGATTACGAGCTGACGGACATCCGAGCTCAGTCAAATATACCCCCTTATATATAGATTTCGGTGGCCCTAATAAATATTTTAATTTTAAATAATAATAAAGAAAATGTATTATATTAATGTAAAGGTATTTTCTATTTACAAATAGGCTTTAATGACAACAATTAAAATGTATGTTTCACGCCCACATGTGTTGTTTTAATTTTAAATCTTATATACCTCTTCAAATGAAGCTACTTATATGTGTGGGGTAAGTAGTGGTATAAACTTACACTATTACATTAATTTCCTCTATTGTACAGGTTAAGGGACTGCTAGAACCATAAATGGAAGATGCATTGAGTTCATTATTTCCCACAATGATTATGTTACCTCGAATACCACTGAAAAGCTCACTAAGTTTTTTATAGTCATGAAGAGACATTTTTGCAAGAGCATTCTAGAATGAAATTTGTTAAATTAACATCAAACCATCTTGAGCCTTTCCATTCTAATCTCTAAGAAAACAACAGACAACCGTTTACATTCATCCTTAAGTCTCCTCAAAAAAATATGCAAAGTAACCATTACAGAATATCCTCATCTACACTGGGTCTTTTATGCATTTAACATTTTCTTACCTTTCATGCTAGATACAATTAATTAAATTATCCACCGAGAAATTATAATGACTTGACTGAGAAAGTTCTTGAGCTGAACCCTAATTATGGTTGACAATCAACTTTTTAAATGTTCTTATTATCAAGGTTGTTTATCTACCTTAACATAAGGTAGTAAGGTAAGTACGTAATACTGCACTTTACAAACAGAATATTCACTGAGGTGAAATATTTAACCTTTTTCATGCATTTTATTTTACTTGGACAATAAGAAAATAAATACAAATGTGCAATGTGAATAAGTTTCTATGCAAATATTTTTAGGATGGAGCATAACATATTTACAAACAAATCTTCCATTTCTTTTAAAGTAGAGAAAACAAAAAGCAATTGGTTCAAGAAGACTGACTTACATGAACTAAATATTACTTAAAGAATTAGAGAGCAAAATAACCTTGGAAACAAGCTTAAGAACAAAAATTTGAGGATCCCAGAAAACCTAAACTTAGAAGAAACATGTCTGAGGAAAGAAAGAGGGCCACATCTGAAATAATATTACAGAAAACAAAAAGAAGCAAATAGGCAATAAGCACAAAAATAACTATAATTGATTTATCATACCCCAAAGTAGATTAATGAACAATATATATATAGTGATATGAAAATATTTTACTAAAGAAGGAATTAAAAATATTATTCTACAGAGGAACAATAAACCAAAAACAAAAGTATATCTAAAATAATTTTAGATGACACATGTTGAAGAAGATAAACTGAAAATAGTTATTACAGAAGAAACTCGATACCATGAATCTGAAGAGGATTGAATAACATTTGTGTTATCAAGCTATTCGTGATAGCGAGGTTAAAACGAGCAAAATTCTTAGTATAGAGGTTCGCTTTCATATACTGTAATGTAGAACAAATACTTTTGTAATTTTAATGAAGTCACAATGTACTACAGTATCTACATTGATCACATTCTTCTTAAATTCAACACTTACAGCAGTACACATCTTTTTTTTCATCTTGAGAAACACTAAACATTTAGTCGATCATTCTGAACAGTACTGATCACTCAATAGAATCAAACTAAACTGTACTGCCTAATGCCTGCAGTTCCAGAAGTCACAACAAACCAAAATTAAGTTTTCCTGTTTTGACAAGGAACAAGAACAATTGGAAATATAAATTCAACTTACTGAGGTTTTGACCATGGAAATTTGTCTTAAAGGTCAAATTCACAGTATAGAGTTAGCTGTTGTTTTGAAAATCGAACAAAATTTGTGTTGAGGTAGTTGGTCCTTAAAATTTGTATTATAAAGGTACTTTTAACATTGAGTGTTATGAGGGGTTCAGGAGGATTTAAAAAAAAATCATGCTATCAATGTTCCACTGTATTTAATGGTAGATCAATACCTGCTCAACAGGTTCAGCTTGGTTGGGCTCCCGCAGGTATCCCCGGCGAATAGAAGTGTAGTCTGGCAGCACATAGTCCCTGGCGATGGCGTTCTCTGGGTATTTACACCTGGCGAGGTCCATCTCCTTCATGAAGTCTTGCGCTATGTAACAAGAGTCCTCCTTCACTTGGTTAACTACGTGAGTCTCATCCATCACATGAAGTTGTCTGCAATAAACCTCTGTGTTATTAACTGATTTCCTTAGCAGCTTTGTTTGGACCATACAACACAAACAGGTACACCATATGATACGGAGACAGCTATCTGCTGACAAAGACATTATGGAGGCCGACAGCATTATCACACATAACTCAGACAGACACTCCCTCTACCATTGGTATTAAGGAAGCTGACAACCATTTTACTACCTACCCTAAATAGGTATGACACTATCAGTGATCCATTGACAATTTACACTTTCTAGCCCAATTTCATATGTTCCACTATACTTTATACAGGAATTCAACTGATCTCCCTGATAGTTCACCTAATGTTACAAACCCTAATTTTTCCAGTGTATATGGTTCTTTGTGGTTAGTGACAGGTGGCAGTTGGGGTAATGCTGCATGCTGGTTCTGATCATTTTTTTCTTCCCTGTTCTCTCTTTTGATATATTTTGGTCGTTGGCTTATTTATACGTTCCGCTTTTCCCTAATATGGCTTTCCTTTCCTTCAAGTCTTTTTCTTTTTTACTCTGGCCTATGGTAACATGTTCACGGCAATAATTTTACAGCTATCTTTAAACAGACATAGAATATATAGAAAAATTTCCCAAAAGCGTGTAATTTTTTTTTAGAATACGATTTTATAAAGTTAGAACACTAGGTAAACACTCACCTTACAAAAAAAAAATCCATACCTGTATTATTTCGATTTTTTTTGTGGTCCAAGACACTTGTCATAAATTATGAATTCGGATCGCGTGTCATGGGCCACGAGTGGGACACACATCTCCAGGCCTACTGTTTCACCATCTTGACCCTAACATGTCTAAAACATCAATGTCTAGTAAAAAAAGAAGGTCCAGAGAGAGTTGTAAAGCATGCATTTCTTGCTAAGAGAGATACGTTCAAAATATATTTTTTTTAAATTTTTTATTACATTTATTGCACATTTGTACTTCTTACAGAGTAACTCAAACAAAAATAATCTTACAGTGGTAATATTATTATTATAACTATTTCAATATTATCATTACTTAAAAGTGAATATAAATGTACATACATTATGTCATAAAATTAATAATGCAGAAAGTAAAATGACACACAATCAACATATAAATATCTTAAAACAAGACAATGAAACACATCATAATATTAATTTACCTAAAATTTAACATTAAAACGTTCAAAAGGACAACATCAAGCACATTCAAGAAAACAAAAATGTTCCACAGGGTTTAGTTAAAATCTTTTATCTTCTAACATTTCCTTTATACTATAATAAGCCTTTTCCAGCAAAATGTCTTTTAATAAATTGCTGAATTGAATATTGGTAAGTTGCTTAGTTGATTGGTTTATTTTAAATTATATATCTTTAATCCCATATAAAGAGGGCTTTTTTCAAATTTGACTAAAATATAGCGACAAAAGAAGCTAGAAACAATATGAGGATTGCCCCAACCAACCCCCATTGTGTTTGGAATGTTTTAAAAAAACACATTAGCAAGATATTTCCAAAGCAAAATTTATGTTTTCAATTCAATTCAATGTTTTCAAGCAAAGAAAAATATTATGTTCAATCAATTCAATTATGTTATCATGTTCTAACTTAGTCTAATAAAATTTGTTTAGCTGCTAAAAATATTCATAATTTCATGCATCACAAGGGATCATGGGATACCAAAATATATTATTCACTGCCGACATGACATGGAATGATGCTTTCATTTCAACAAGGCCTGTTAAAATGACCATGAGCTGAATAATAGTGTATCCCACCGATGTGACTCATCGTCGTGAATGTGTAAAGCAGGTCTCACACTATTCGCAAATATGGCTATAAATATCCAGGCCATGCATTCACCCAACATTAGTCTTATAAGTTCGGTGGTATTAATTTCAAATGTTTCAAGTTTGTGGCCCTGCCATACAATTCCTGAACACAACTCTGAACATTGGAACAAAAATAGTCTTTTGCAACCATTTTTTTTAATACCCTTGAGACGGGGGACCTTGAGAAGGTAAATGCTTAGTGTTTCGTTTCCTAATCAATACTTATTGCCTATGACATATATACATAAACTTAAATAGAATCAAGTACATAGAAACATACATTGAAAACCTAACAAAGAAAAGTTAATATTTTATTGGACATTAATTACTCTTTTTAACTCCTGTGTTGGTTATTTAATTGACCTTGGAAGGCTGAGCAGGGTGGCTTACACACCACACTCTGCTAGAAGTGATATCTTCTCTTCCCCTTATTTAAATAAGCCATGTTAAAACTTGCCAATGATATTGATTAAATAATAAATGTACGCCACTAAAACTTTCCCAAAAAATTATATTTTTTAGCTTTCTCAGTGCCATAAACAAAAATTGTCTCTGTTTAACTCATCTTTGGCCACTGCTGGCTCTACCAAGGATGAGAAAAATATGTCAATTATTATTGTTGATTAATAAGTATCGAGTGTAGATATATGGGCGAATATGAAGGGTGAATGAGTGTGATGAGTGTAGATGTAAAAGTGAAGTCATTGTTACTAACTAAGGTTGACTGTTCTTTCGGGCATCATTGGTCTGATTTTCAGCTAAGTGACAAGCCTCATACTCAGTTCTTTTTCCTACACAACATCCAGACCCTGACTACCACCTAATATGGACACCCCAAACTTCTAGTATTCACCCCACTAGTTAAATTCACACCGATGGCATCCATTGAGCAGATACCATATTGAGATTAATAGGACCGAGTATAGAACCTATCGCCTACAATATTCACAGCACTTTGTCCCCAAATAGCTGAGTGCTAACTTTTCATAATTCCAGCAAAATATGCACTTTTTTTGCATTTTTACTCCATTAAACCAAGATAAGTGCACCCTCAACTGTGGAAAAAATCAATTAATTAAATTATAAGAATTACAACATAATTTACAAATACACAGAAGGCACATGAAAACAGCAAGTTTCGGAGATGATATTTTATAAAATGATAATTTGGAAAAACAAAACTAAAATAAAACTAATTCCAGTACAATCCTGATAGTGAGATAGGAAGACTCCTAATATGATTAAAAACATAATGCCCCAAGTACCCTAGTTATAGATAAAAAACGTTAATCTATTACCTCCCTTTCATGTTCTAGCATACAGATTTTGCTAGGAGCTGTAGGCACAGGAGTGGTGATCGCTTGAGTAGATCGGGTGATATAGACATAAGAGAAATTCCCTATGGGTGATATGGTGGTCAACAGACGACAAAAGGCCAGCCACAAGTCAAGCATAGCACTTCTGCCTTCAAAATTAAAATTAGAATATATAAAAAGGAGCCATATATTTAATAGTGTACGAAGTTGTAAATCAGTAACTATTAAAATAACAGCTAACGATCTTTTAAATACTACTTTAAAAAAACCATACTGAACATAAAAATTAATTTAATATCAGACATTTATAGTATTCTGATGTACAGCTAAGAAGAAATCAATGACAACAAATATTAGTAAAAAACAAGAGAAATTAACTATAAAACTTCTTAAATTGGTATTCTAACAAAATAAGAAATTAATTGACAAATACCTGTATGATATAATCTCTTTTAAATGGTTGGTAAGAACTTTTCCACCCACGTCTATTCTGCGAATTCCCAACTTGTGTTTTTTGTCTTTGATGTACGGAGCAATGTTCGTAAAGCTGTAGCCACTGTCAATGACAAGACAACATAGGCTCTCCGGGTGTTCTTTACGGTAGTGGTAGTTACACAGATCACCAGCTGCCAAAGAAATATTTGGAGGTTACAAATACAGATTAACCTTTTTGAGGCTACAAATATATTTGGAAAAATATAATAATAAAAATGGTGTTATTTACATTGGCCTTAAAGATCTTGAAATGGTGAACTACCACAAGTGCAAAAAGATAAGAAACTTGAGATAGCTGTATTTCAGAACTTCATTCGCTAGTCCACATGGGCATGCAGGCCTGTGCATGAACTTTGTTCAACGAGTGAAGTACCAAAGCCTTAGTCACTGAGCCACCATGCCGGATTGATCACTGGCAAAAGTGATTTGATGGAATCTATTTTAATAATGTTCTTGTATTACCAAGTAAATTTTTTTGGAATCAAATAAAAATTAAATATATATTTATTTTCATATCCTTTACAAAACAGCTGAATGAGATCTATCATGCAGAAACAGCACTTGTGCCACTAGAAAATGACTGTTTGCATCCGCAGCATTTATTAATTGTTTGGGCAATAAAGAAGCCTAATAACAAAAATGTTATTCTGTAGTAAGATTTTCCTTCCAATTTATTCTTATTTTTTGTAAGTGGCATTTTGGTTTTAATTCTGCCCAAAAAAAGTTTGTTCAGCAAAATAACAAATGTAAATAGATCTAAGAAAATTATTGCACTTAAGAGACCAAGAAACTGTCAGACTGTACAAAAAAAGAAGATATTTGGCAGCAAGTTGTACTCTTAAGATGGGGAGGGAAAGGGAAAGATAGGCTTAGCTGTGGGATGGTCGAGGGAAAATGTGGGTTAGTTGACTTCTCAGTGCTCAGGCGGAGAATGATGGTGTGATGGGTGTAGATGGTTTGATTATCAAGTTTAAGAACTACAATGTTAATGATTTGTAAATATCAATCATCAAGGTAGCAAGCTGGTGGTTGAGCGGTCTAAGGCGTCAGGACTTTGAGCTTGGGTTAGAAATAGAGCAGGTTCAAATCCAGACTGGTATGGAAGCATTTATCAATAATAGTCACCTTCTACTGTACTAGTTCCCCTCCATACTCTTTCTGAATAAGTCCCCCACACAAGGCAATAGTCTATGGGTAATGAACAGAGTAAGGGTAAGGATATCGACCTCTCCTTACAAAAAATGTGTATGAAAAATATTATTAAATAATAATCTTTATTACTTTACTATTATTTTGCAAATTAGTTAAGTTATACAAGGAATACTTTACCTGCTGATTGTCCACTCGGCTACCATATTCCTCCCAGGAGGGCATGACTAATTAAGTGGTTTTGTTTTACTTTCTATATGTCATGAAAATAATTCTGAGTAAAACTACAGTCAGACTATGGGAAAATAGACAATTCTGTGCTGCGAGGTGAGACGATGGAGTGTAAGAGTGATAGGCCAATACTGGGATGTCGAGTAACGAGGATGGTCTTAATACAAATATGTACAAGTTGACAGAGAAGCCATATTGATGAACATAGCTGGATTAAAAAGGCCAAAGGGTTGAACATACACGTGACGTACTCTTGTCATTTTTACAACCCCTAGTTTTCCTCTCCTAAAAATCCTGAAGGATGGACTTAATAACTATTACAACAAATTTATAAAAATTTACTTTAGTGGTAGCTGCCACTAAAGTGATTGCTGCTGCCATAAGAAAGCAGCCTCTGTTTCTTTTTTCCTCTGTGTCTTCAGCCTGGAAAATTTTTGTTTGTAAATGTGTAAAAATAGAGTCTGATACAGATCCCAACCACCCTCCCTTACATATGTGGAAGTGATGATCCACCCACTCTCCCATATAAGTATGGAAGTGATGACATACACGTGCGATTGTGATAAACATTGTGTGCACAATCCTATACACGTACATACAGTGATGATGATCCATCCATGCACATGCGATGGTGATGACAGAGCGTTCCAAAACGGAAAAACCAAACTTATTGAGATGCGTATAAATAATACTGGAAATATAAATTACACTTCTAACAATTTATTCCATCAATCCACTATTTGGTAGTTACCAACAGTCTTTTGAATGTTTTTAAAATAATCATAGCTGTCAAACTGCTCCAGCTGCAAACTTTATACATAACTTTATACTTTGAATAAATAAAATGATATAAAATAAATTAAGTGAGTCAGTAGGTATTAAGCCAGAGATACACCAGTGTTCAGTTATTACCATTACAGTCAGACATTATTTTGATCATACTATCAATAAGTGGAGTAACCTTTAAGTTCTGTCTATGTAACAGATACGCACCATTTATTCTCAGCAGAGATTGGCAGTCGTACTCTTCGAAGAATATTTCTGACATGGCTTCTTGAATGGAAGGGAAGTTGAAGTATGGTTCAGTTACAATTAGAGGCATTTCTGAGAAACTGCCATAACAGCAATCTTTACTGAATATATAGTCCCAAACATTCTTCTGTACGTCCCAGTTCACTAGAAACCCCTGCAAAAGAACTTGCATTACTAAAAGTACAGAGCATGTTTTCAATGGCAGTCCATTTAATAATAGTTAAGTTAGGTTAAAGGGCACTAGGCCAGGAATTAGTATAATAAGAGAGAGACAGGGCATCAGGAAACTTACCTGAGAAGTGAGAAGACAAGTCCACTAATTAAATGGAGAAGAAAACATACAGACAACATGTGAAACACATTTTCAGTGCCACTACCACTTTCCGCAGGCGAGCATATCTAAATACAATCATATCCAATTGAGGAGTTCTTTATCTCCCTAACATAGATATTTCATTTAAAGATTGTAATAAATAGACTATTATATTAAAATTATTATTACATATATGACACTGGTCATTTTACCACCTACATACATTAGTATGAATAAAGACATTTCACTATAACTTATAGTTTTGCTTTCCTTAATCCTTCCTTATTTACTAATGTTGAGACAGATTGGTATTAAATCAAAATATTATTCTTGCTTTATATGGATATATTCTGTGAAGAAGATTTACTCACTTTGTATCAATATATTTAAATCCTTATAAGACCATGTGTCAATATTGTTTTATGGAGTTTATTTTTTTATTTAATATGAGAATAAAAATGCATTTATTAGACAACTGGAAAAAGCTAAGATGTTGCAATCTTCCCCTGTTTATATAATATTATGTATTGTTTATTTTTATAATGAGCAATAAAGGAAACATTTATTCATAAAGTGCACTTATTCTTAGATATGAGATGCCAACACAACTTTTATTTTACGGGGAATATGAATATTTATGGACGTGGATGATATGTGTAGTCTGGTTACTAACTGATTTTGTCTTATGCTCATAAAGGGCCATTTATTAATAGCCCAACAACCAGGGCAACTAAGGGATGTAAAGATTTAAGTTGAATCTGAACCACATAGTATTGGTCTGATTTTCAGCTAATTGACAAGCCTGATACTCAGTTCTCTCCCCTATACAGCATCCAGACAAGGACTTCAACCCAACATGGACATACCAGACTTCTCTAGTAGTGTCCACACCAATAGCAACCATTGAGCAGACAAAATGTCGGTATTAAGAAGACCAAGTATTCAAGAATTGGACTATTTCTTTAATAGGTCTACCTTAAATAAACTGTGCCTAGCACTAATATGGTAGTTGATCAGATCGGTGTTTCTTAATTAGTATCAACTTTACTTTAACTTTAAAAAATTAGTATCAAGAATACAGAGTTGACCTGTATCCATCAAATTATGGTAGGCCTAATAATGAATACACACTTACCTTTTGAAAGGGTAAAAGATAAAACAACCCTGAAGCATCTCTGCATTCATCCACTTGATCTCCAATAAATGGTCTTCGTCGCTCACTTTTAGCTTTCATTATACAATTAGGGATGACCCTGAAAGAACTCATTAGTTATATATATATATCGTAACAAATTTAAAACATACGAAATGATATTTAGAACTAACTGTACTGCAACAATTTAAATTTATATTTAGATTCAGTAACTTGCTATTTTTACATAAATATATTTGGAGTTTGATATTGTTATGGATTATGGCAGCCACCATCGGCATCGCCTAGGTCATTGTGCCCCATCCCTGCGCGGATAACCGCATGCGGGGCCAATCCAGGTCTTCCAGAAAGGACTAGAACAGCAAATCATTCCCCTGTACGTGAATCGAAGCACTTCCTTTGGAATCTAGAACTTCTTGATGCTTCTACAGGTTCACCATTGCCAGTTCCAGAATCTCCTGGGCTTCCTCTTCTGTTCATATAAAAGACACCCTTCGGCCAACCTGACAGTCAGTCAAGAGTCAGTGTGTGAAGAGTTAGTGACAGAATCAGCCCTAGTGAATGTGACAGTGATAGTCTAATGACAGTGCAGTGACAGTATACCGAGCAGTGTCAGACACTAGGTGAACAGAGTGATGTAAAGTAATGTAAATATTAGTGATGAATTTAATAGTAGAAATAGTGTCTAAGTAATAATTTAAGTTTGTAAATATTTCATAGTGTGATTTATAACTTGTAAATAAAAGTAACAATTAGTAGCTAGAAGCGGAATCACCTTATTTATTTAGGAACCTGTTGATCGTAACAATATAAAAGAAAAGCAACAAGCTAGCAATATGGGAATTATAGAAGGTAACTCTTTTAAAAGGCCAATGGTAGATGCTACTTTTGTGATGAGGTGGTATTTTCTTCAAATTGGTGGGAGTATAGAAAAGATACAGTAATAGTTTCCATAGATCTATAGAACGCATAGGATAAAGTATTGACAGAAAAAATCTGTAAAAATTTGAGAAGAAGAGGTGTAAGGGAATAGTATAGAATAGTTGATAGGGTAAAGAATGTATTGCCAGTCAGTTACAGTACACACCTTGTAGGCCTATAAGATAAGAAGTGTTTATACACATTTTTATTAGCAATTTCGTTAATTTGTTGTTGAAGATATTAATATTGCTTTTTTTACTTTAAATTCCCAGATTAGAAAAAAATCTAATAATTTTTTTTCAATAAATGACATCTGTAAAATTTTGAGTTGAAATTTCTTCACTTATCTTTGGTTAAAAGAGTAGATTAATAATATACAAATATTTCATAGCTACAGTTTACTATAAATGAGGGAGTTATGTACTTTTGTACAATTTTTGGGCCAGGGCAGGCATGGACAATGAGGGGGAAACAAGTTATATTTGTCTTTAAGGCTCTTTGTTACCTCTAGTGACACTTGCGTAAAATCTAGAATTAATTTCTTAACTGCCTGTATACAAAACATTAATACTGTTAACATAAGCAACAGGTAAATATCTTGTCCCACTTTTTGTTCTTAATAATAAGGCTATTGTCTCTTTTATAAGAAGACTAAACCCATGGATTTTCATCCAAGTTAGAATGAACTTTCTAAACATTTATCCATCAAAGTCAACATCAAAGTATGACTTTTCATACTTTGATAATACATTTTTGGGATGCTAAATACCAATATTTAGTAAAAATTAGGTGTTAGAAACATAGAGTTAGTATCATTAGTGATTCATTAGTATACACTAAGGCCGCCCATATACATTGCACCGCGGCAGTTATGGTCAGGATAGTTTACGTTAGCATAGCCTATTGTAGAATGTTTTTACAAATTCTACAATACCCAACCTAACTACAACAATTTTACAATACAAGACCTAACCATAACTGCCGCGGTGCGATGTCCCTGAAATGTCAGTGATAGTGTGCGGACATTAAACCTTCTTATCCCTTTGCAATGTGAATGGTGGCTTTCTGACACTTGATTTTCATTTTTCTTACTAAGTGAGGACTACCTTATCATCAAATAAAAGTAAGAAAATAATTGAAGTTGACTAATTAATTGTAGAGTGGTATTACTTATCCTATTTAAAACGTGTTCATTTCATTTGGTTTTCTTTAACAGCTGAAGATTAAACTCACAGTACAATATTAAAAATGCATCAATCATAGAGCATCTGTGTTATGTGAGATCAATAGTACAATGTCAATCATACAAAATAAACATGTTTATTTACAAAATAGCTGTTATTAATTGACTAAAATCAAGCCAATGTTATCCTTATGGAACAATATTTTAGGAGCGGTTTCTACCCCTTAGGAGTACATTATCATCATGAAAATACTTTAGTTGTCCTATTATACTTTCCTAAACTATGAAAATACTTTAGTTGACCTACATAAACAGTGTACAAAATATCACCTCTTCATATACACGGGAAGTTGGAGAATTAGTGATGATCAATTGAGTGAGTGAGCCAGGGCTTTGACTTTTTTATATATTTGACATAGTGATAGTAATCCAGTAATGCAACAAATATTAGTAATTAAAAATTAACTAACAACAGTGCAACAAAAATAACAGTAATAACAAAATTTGAGCTACCTTCATGAAAAATAGCATGAACAATAAGGCATAACAAAATAGCCGTGATCTTAAACTCTATTTTGTTATGCCACGGCTAACAAAGTTAAATATCTAACTATTTATATAACTTTGAATGAAAAATAGTTAGCAAATTAATACAATAATTCTATGTAGAACAGAATTAATACAACAGTTCTACAGCAGGTTTACCTTCCTCTTAAAAGAAGACATTTCATGTACGAAATCAATCAATCTGTGTAGCACACTCAATCCTCCTCTGAAGTTGTGTCCAGCCGCTGTGGTAAGAATAAGTAAAATAGCTACGGGATATCTTGAGCTGTGGCTTACGTCATAGTTAGTGCCGGGGGGGAGAGGGATCTCTAATAATAAACAGCGTTTAGCATACTACTAGCATTGCTGTAAACATCAAGTCACCACATCCACAAGTTACCTTTTTTGTAACAACTCCCATCTGATTAATCACTGATATTTTTTATTTATATCAGTGGTATTATAATGTGCTATTACTTGGTATTATAATGTGCTATCACATTATAATTATATGCCTTTAATTATATTACTATTGTCTTTGTCTAATACTTAATGAGAAAATAGTGAATTTACAGAATGTAGGGGTATTTATGCAGTTTCTTTCCACCAAACAAATTTGGAAAATTTTGCTTGAAATGGGTCTAGAATTGGCTGTATTTTCACAAGATATGCTTTTTATTCCGCGGAAATAACGGTTTTTACCAAAAAAACCAATGTCACAACTTTTAATATTTTTGTCATATTTTTGTTAGTTTGAATGGTATTTTAATCATCTTTTTTGTTTTGATGTGTTTTTTGCGCTTAGTAATAATTTGAAAACTATTTTGGTCTATTACAACTATTTCTCGAGATACAATGGAAAAACTATTATCGTGATTAGCGTCCAACATTATATACAACAACTATTAATCACAAAAACGAATTCACCAATATTCCCGCCGGAGTGATGGCCGGCAGGCCGTCACGGACGCCAAACACTAGAATTTTACACAAATTACAAATTTTTGTTGAGAAAATAGACAAATAGGATAAGTTAGGGTATGTTAGTAAAAAATACATTTTTTGGGCTGACAAAATAATTTTATTACAAAACCAGTTATAATATATGTTTGTGTTCAGCATAAAAAAACACAAGAAATGAAAAAAATTGTCGAAAAATGATTTTTAAAAAAGTTTGTTTTTTTACTATAAGAAAAAACTAGTTTTTGGATATTTCGATAAAAAATGAGTTTTCCGCAGATTGAAATCAAGCTCCTCAAGAGATATAAACTCATATTTCACCACTTTTTCAACAAGAAATTGTATTTTCAGAGGTGGCAAGAAAGTGCATTAACAACAACATAACCTACAAGACCAATGTAGGTTATGTTCGTAAATAAGTATAACTGTTCTAATTTTTATTGTAAACAGTCCGTAATTAATTGTATATTAAAAAAAAACTTGTAAATTATATTTGTGAACAATATTATATTTAATCTCTTTAAATAATTTCAATTTGTAAATGGTGTAGCCGTTGATAAATAAATAAAAGATGGGCGGCTGTTCTAATTAAATTAATATTTAAATTATAACATTTCTGGCTAAGTTATTAAATACATAACAACTAATACAGTAATATAAACAAAATTATTTCACTTTAATATTTTCAATAACAAATGCTTTCAATAGAAAGAGAAGGCAGCTATACTCCACTCTCCAATCAGCTGATCAGCAGCGGTAGCCAACGTCTGCATGTCAGGTTAGTACTAAGCCACGCAAGCGTATGCCGTACCCCTCCCCTCTGCTAATCACCAAGCATTTGAAAAGTAACGGTTTCGACAGGTCAAGATATTCTGCGGCTACTGTAGTTGGTTGGTATCTGAGGCCAAAAATAGTCATAGATCTTGTTCCCCTTGGAACACAGATCAATCCACATAAGTAGTGGCGTATTTAGGGGGGGGCTATAGGGGCTGTAGCCCAGGGCGGCAGAATTTAGGGGGCGGCAAAGGAGTTGGAAGTTACCAGGCATGTAATGGTATTTTGAGAATATTTGAAAATTAAGGGCGTCAATGTCAAGTACAAAGTACTGTTCTTTATAAAATATTATCAAGTTACGGCTGTCATCTAACTGTGTTACGAATGTATGTATAGAGCGAACGGCAGAATTTGTGTACTTTTGTTGATAGGCGAGTCCGGGTGGGGGGGGCGGCAAATTGTGTCTAGCCCAGGGGCGGCAAATCTTCAAATACGCCTCTGCACATAAGGAGCTCGGGCAGTGAAGCAAGCCATTAACCAACTTGAATATTGTTTGTTACTTAATTAGGCCTAGCTACAATATGAAAAAAAAAATGTTCAGCAAAACAATAGATGTAATGTTCTACATAATTACTCACTTTAATTTAGATGGATAATATGACTGTCACAATGACGATTGTGGTTGGTTCTTAGGTTACAAATATAGGAAAGGGGCATTTCCTAAAATCAATGGCTTGTGTATAGAGAACATTTCCCTTTATTGGATGTACATTTTGACAGTTTCACACAGACCTACTATGACTAGGCATATGCAGATTTTATTTGTAAGTAAGGGCATAATTACCCACGTTTTTACAGTAATTATGGGCTATACTTTTATGAAACAAAATAACAAAACAGAGAAGGAGCCTACCTTGGTGTTGAAGCTTTAGATAGCTCGACTTTTGCAGTATATGCTCCATTATCTAAAATATAGACGTTGTCCACCATCATTCTGAAAAATGTTTAAATCAACTTTTTCAGGAAGCAGACAATTTAATTTTTTTAAGAGAGCACTATCATCACATTCATCTGACTAAACACTAACACAAATTCAAATTTCAAGAACAAGATTACAGACAACCCCCCGGTTGCCGTCAGCCGGCCGGTGATCGCTAGTGATGGGCTAGAAATCACGACCTGTGATTTGATCACCGTGATTTTAGAATCACAGGTCGACCTGTGATCACGGGTCCAAACCAAACCGCTCAGTACAGTGATTTACTACGTCATCAGCTCACCCGCTCCGGCTCTTCTCAAGTGAACTGCTTATGTGACTGTTCTTAACTGTACTGACTGAACGAGAACAACTGAGCTGTAAATTAGTTTGCTTTCTCGCCGTCTTTCTTGCTTTTGATTTATTTTGAGACTAATGCTTATAATTAATTAATGTTATATTAATTAACAGTTCTATCAAACTGATATTCTGTCAAGATGTGTTTAATAGATAAGCAATAAAAAAGTCTACTGTAAACAATAAAAAACAATAATTTATTAGTAAACTACCTGTTTTTATTTATTTACCAATATATCAATGTGATAAAATATACGTCTAATGTATATTTCTTCAGTTTATAATTGTGTATAGCCTATTACCAATAATAATCAATAAATTTAGTATGCTGTAAAATGTACTTGTCTACAATGCTTGTGTGGTAAATTCTATCTAACTTAAATATATATATATATATTTTTTTTTTTTTTTTTTTTTGTATATTCTGCAAAGATTTAAATTATCTCTACAATAGTTTGGGTACATGTTCAATATTTCATGCCAAATAACAGCTTAACTATTCAGCTCATCTATGTTTTATTCTACTCCGTTCATGAATCACTTGTAACAACTAACAATACATAGGCCCAGTCCGTAATTTGTTGTTCTATTCAGTGACATGGAACTACGGTTAGAATTGAAAGAACGGAATCGCCGAAATCACGGTTAGAGCTGAAAGAGCGGAATCACTCTTAATCACAGGTCTGGCAAGTGAGCGGTTATCACTGCTCAGCTAAAAGAGCAGGTAATCCCATCACTAGTACTAATCACCATTATCTATTCCAATATTCAGAAGAAATATTAAACCTTGAGAACAATTAAAATTCTCTACTACATGATCCAATCCATTTCCACATGATGATAATATAGCCTCTTGTTGTGTGAATGTCTTCACATCAACAAGCGGCTTCTAAAAATTAAATGATTAGGTCAAAATTTGTTACTGAAACTTCAAAATCAGTGGATTATTTATATAGTTTTAAAAATTATATGTTGTAAATGAGATTGTAAAGTGTTAAATTATATAAAATAATATAGTTTACTTGTAAATCTACATTTTTTGAACAAAAGTAAGCAGTTTTTAATGATATTTATTTATACATATAAATTTTGTATAGTAAAAATACAAATAGTAAATTTATGTCACTTAAAAAAATACATTAAGTTGATTGAGTATATCTAACTTCTAGTGCTACCTAGTGGTAATATTGTGAACAGCCACCTCTCTTTAGTCAAAAGTTCTCTGGCAGTACTTCTTGTTACGCCTAGTAGCGTTGCCTCTCACTCGCTAGTGGTTTAGGTTATTACTACTACGCAGCACTGTCTATTAACTATCAAATCTAATTCTTATAATATTGGTAGAACAACATTTTTGACAAGAGTTGATGGCAGGCAAAAAAGTGTAATAGTACTGACGATATGCTATTTTCAGAGACTTGGACAGCCGCTTATCTCAATTGTAATAATAATAAATTTATAGAAACCACAGATGATAATAATAGAAAACTAATTTTTTTTAATCTGTTCTTTCAAATGTGTATGATGTTAACTCAAACCATAATGTGTAATTTGCTATTGAAAATTTAACTTGTTGGCCTAAACAATGTTTTCACAACGTATTTCACAAATAAATAAATAAGTTCCGTTTTATTAAATAAAATCATGGATTACTGAGAAAAATGCAAGCATCTAGAGATGTTCACTGTAAACTATAATCTAGCAGCACTGTTAGTAAACGGTTATAACGAATTGGTAGCATAATCTAACGACGTTAGATTGAGGCAGAGTTCAAAAACAGAACAAGTTGCTAAAATAAACTATGTAATATTGTGTGAGAAATAAGAAAAAATAACATAATATTATCTCTATTCATAATAGTATTACTTATATACTATCAAGAATATATATATATATATATATATATACAGGCTAATTGTTAGTTACTATTCTTACTAATTCCATGAATTGTGATATTTAATTATGAGAACACAAGCAGAAGGTAACCTAAAAATGTAAGATTACTGTATATAAGTTCTTGTCAGCTGTAATAAATATATATATATATATATATGTGTGTATATAAAATGGCATATAAAAGTTGTGATATACTTGGATAGCATAAGTAAATTAAGGCCTAGGCCTAAGTATCTAGTTTGGTGTGAATAGCATGTATGCCAAGGCCTACTACAGGACGGCATGAGTAACTTTAAGGCCTAGACCTAACGTATGTAGTCTGGTGTTTTTAACATGTATGCCAAAGCATACCGCAGGACAGCGTGAGTAACTTTAAGGCCTAGACCTAACGTATCAAGTCTGGTGTGAATAACATGCACGCCAAGGCCTACTGTAAGACAACATGAGTAACTTTAAGGCCTAGCCCTAACGTATCTAGTCAGGTGTGAATAACACGTATACCAAGGCCTACTGCAGGACAGCATGAGTAACATTAAGGCCTAGGCCTAACGTATCTAGTCTGGTGTGAATAACACGTATGCCAAGGCTTACTGCAGGACAGCATGAGTAATTTTAAGGCCTAGGGCTAACGTATCTAGTCTGGTGCTGTTAACATGTATGCCAAGGCCTACTGCATGACAGCACGAGTAACTTTAAGGCTTAGGCCTAACGTATCTAGTCTGGTGTGAATAACATGTATGCCAAGGCCTACTGCAGGACAGCATGAGTAGCTTTAAGGCCTAGGCGTAACTAATCTAGTGTGGTGTGAATAGCATGTATGCCAAGGCCTACAGCAGGATAGCATGAGTAACTTTAAGGCCTAAACCTAATGTATCTAATCTGATGTGAATAATATGTATGCCTAAACCTACCGCAGGACAGCATGAGTAACTTTAAGGCCTAGGTCTAACTTATATAGCCCCTGCCAACGACAGGGTTTTTCAGAGGATCGACCTATAGGAAATGTAATTGATAAAACTTCCTGTTTCATTCCTGTTCTATGTTCTTTAATATTATATAAAAAGAACACCGCCCCAACCCAACACTTATCAACCAAAGATCGACTGTTGTACAACTTGTCATTATCTAAAACAATAAATGGGGTTAATTCTATTTATCAAAACGTAGGTATTTTTATGACTCAAGATGAAGGAATATTTAATTATTTGTAGCCATTCACATCAAATTATTGAAAATAAAGCTCATTTTTAGGTTATCTTACTTCCTGTGTGGGCATGTTTATTAGTTATCATGCCTCAATGGAAACGTCAGATAATTATATCTAACTACTTAACAATTTAGCTTATAGATTTAAAATTTCGTATACACATTAATAATATCATTTTCTTACTGAAATAAAAAAATCAAAAACTTTGTTTGCTTATTTTCAAAATTGTGGCATTTTTAAATTGTTGATCCTTAATAACTTTTGAAAGATTAGGAATACAACAAATCACAAAAATACATGTTTTTTGAACATTTTATTTGCAATCCAGAAAAGTGTAAGAAATCGGATGACAAACGACTGAGATTTGAGCATTTATTATTTAATCATTTACACGTGAATGTGTGATACAGCCATGGTGTCGTACCGCACAAGTCAACCACAACAATACATCAGCGATAAATTCTGATTACAATCATCCAAAACACTACAATAAAGAGATATGTTACACTATTGTAATGAAAATGCTCAATGGGAAAAAAGTCGCAGATGATTTTCGTTTGAAATTAAAAATTATTTTTAACATTAAGTAGTACCCCCAAAACTAGAATTTTTAAAAAATCGCTTTGCAAAGCTTATCTGGTTTTAAATATAAAACAAGTTAATTGAAAAACAAAAGCATTTGATTATAAATTGAAAATTCAATTCAATTTATTTTCTCATTACAAACGATGCTCAACATATTGTTTGATTTCAAAGGGAAAAAAACGATTGGAAAGTGACTGGCGCGCAGCAGCAAATTTATTTTTTTCTTTAATAATTCCAGCACATTCAACAACTCTACCAACTTAGAATTTATACAAATCTAGATTTTAGGGCACTACTTAAGGTTAAAATTAATCTTTTCCCCTGTTGCCTGTTAGGGGAATTTCCATTACAATAATGTCACAAATCACTTCATTGTAGTATTTTGAATGAAAGTAAACAGAATATATCGCTGATGTATTGTTGTGGTTGACTTCTGCGGCACGACACCATGGCTGTAGCACACATTTACGTGCAAATAATTAAAGACGAAAATACTTAAATCTCGGTTGTTTGGCATCTGATTTCATGCAACGTTCTATTTTGTATTGCAATTAAAATTTGTAAAAAATTGTATTTTTGTGATTTTGTTGTATTCCTAACCTTTTAAAAGTTATTAAAGATCAACATTTTCAAAACACCGCCATTTTTAAATGATCAAAATAGGTTTTTGATTTTTTTTAATTTAGTAAGAAAATGATTTTATTAATATGTATAACAAATTAAAACATTATAGGCTAATTTTTTTAATTAAAAATAACTTGTAAAAAATACAAAATGGTGGATGTACGGGTACTGGAGGTGATTTGAAATTTTTAAATATGATAGATATTATGTCTTGGTTTTGACCCAAAATCAATAACTGAAAAGATCCTCAAAGAGTTCAGAGACACCCTAACTAAAGATTCATGCAATGTAGTAGATATATGTACTGTAATTGGCATCTATTTTGCTGACAGTTTTCAAAATTTCTACTAGGGTACACTAGCAGTTTCGTGTCCAAAAAGAATAAACTTATGAAACTAACAAAAATGTAATGTTTTAATGCTTATTTAACAATTTTGTTAAGCATGAAATAACTGTTATTATGTTTTGTTATTTTTAAATAATTAATTTATATGTGAAAGTAACTATTAATTTTTTTCTTAGTATGACACTTTTACAATTTATAAAAGTAAACATATAAAAATATATAAAAAGATTTAACAAATCAGTCAATTTGGTTGTAAAAGGAAAGTCTAGATAAGTAGTTTCTGGCAGCCGCTTGGAGTAGTGATTACCTTCACTCTCCAAGAGGCTTTCAGTTCATTGAATGACGTCAATTTTAATCTTCTAATATCGTCTCCTACACGACGTATCCGGTGTCGCTCTAAATCCGCACAACTTGCCTTGGACACTCGTGCACAGGCCTAGTAATTAAAATTTCGCAAAATTACCGGTTTTCACAACAACGCAAAAAGGTTTAAACAATTTTCCTATGAGCCTGTTTGACGTAAATGAAAGATAAATTAACATTTTATACATATTTATTTGGGATAAAAACACAAGTTAAATGATTTACTTATGTTTTTTAATGAAATATGTCTACAAATCTTCTGATTATTTACTGAACTAAAATCAACTTACTGATTTAACTTATTAAGCTTTCTTTTCTTACATTTACCTCGCTCTTTCTCGACAAGTTTTTCCTTTGAATACCTTACTATAGGTATTCAATAGAATATTACAAAAGATTGTTATACATTTGTTTACATAAATTAAAGAGCTAGTAGATCAGTTCTGCCAATAAAAAATATAAGAATCGCTAAGACAATCTAACATTAAATAAAACTTTTCTTTGTTGCTTTAACCCAAGAAAGTTATTTGCATATGTATCACTAATTATCAATTTAAAGAGTTAAAGACAATCAGATAAAATATTCACAACTAAACTAGAGGGGTACTTTAAACTCCCCCCCCCCCCCCCGTAAATAGGAAATATATACATTATTACAAGATACTAATATCTTATTTTCTAAAAAATACTCTTCAGATTTTTCACATGTATTATTTTGTAACATTTTAAAACAAACATATCCTCCTATATATGTGAGAGCCACCACATCATTTTCTGAGATAATAACGCTGTTTAAACCCTCAGTAATATCTTCAAAAGCAACATCACTGAAATTAAAATTGTTTGTTTATTCAACACGATCTTGTTCAGTAAAGAACAAATCTTTTATTTCAATAACTCCATTAGAAGCGGATACAACTTTACCTAAACTAAGAGTCTTAAGTGTTTTCCAGTTCAAGCACTTGCACAACAGAAACTTTAAACATCCCCCACACATTTGTCTATATTGGCTAAACCTTGGTTCTAAGTTGTCTGTTTGACACTTCCCTAACAGCACATACTTAAATTTAAGATTATTCCATGCTTCTAACCACTTAACAAATTTACCTAAAAATAAAAAATGTAAGTTGTCACTGGGTGTAGGAACTCATCGTTAAATCTCACTCCCTTAAATAATATCTTTTTTGTTAATGATGGAGCTATTTTAATAACATTACATTCTACAGAATACTTTTAAGATGTGAAACGCTTGCAAAATTAATTTTCTTAGGGTCATTGAAATCAGAAAAAACAAAAGATTGCTCACTTTCTGATTGGTTAAGCCAATTATTTCTGATACATTTAAAAAGATGAACTGTGTCAAACATAACAAAAATGTCTTGTTTCGTATTATGAGGAATACAAAAACTATTTTTAAGCGTTCCTCCACAAAGTTTCGTGAACGCAGCGCTGTTGACTCTGTTGTTGTCAGAAATTATAGTTAACGCTCTGTACCCCACACCAGTTATCATATTTAACAATTGTGAAATTAAATTGTAAAATCAGGATCTGTTTCAGACATCGAGCAACTTTAATGAGAGTCAATAATATTGCAGAATCAGTATACCTAATGCAAATATATATGACTTTGTCAGGCAACAGGCAGAACTACTTACTGTACACGTGTCCTGTTATTTTAGGTTAAAATTATATTAGGCCTTTTATGTTGTTGCTCCTATAGATAGATTGCCGGCAACGCCAACTAGCAATACGTTGAGTTTTTTAAACGCAACAAATTTTTATTTTGAAAGAAAATGAAAATATCTGTAATTTACAGATGGATGAAATTTATGTAAAACCAGAAATGAGTTATAAAGGGGGCAAGTTGGAGAGAATTGTTCATAATGTAAATAATAAATCTGTAGGTCTAGCCACGACCGTTAAAGCATTTCTTTCACAAAATAAAGAGGGTGTAGGAGTTTCGATCCGTGAGGTCAGGTAAGGACCGTCATAAAAGTGTCAACCTTACTGGTTGCTCCTCTAGGCGGCGTTTCGATCCGCGATAAGGAGAAAGTGAGACTGCCGAACAGGGAGGGAAGGCAGCAGTGGATGGGGAATTTTAGGGTAAACAACCGGGTGGTAACATGCCGGTGGTCAATGGGCAGAAACATTTTCCCAGAGTCAGGTAGTAAACAAACGTAGACATTTTAAACCTTGCTTCCATTTAATTTTAGTGAACGCTTTTTATTGTATAGTCGATTTCAAAGGATTTTAATTGTACTTATATTTTTAATTAGTTTAAATTCATGTTTTTTATTAGTGGATGTACCTATTTTACTGTGTATAAAGTGTAAATAATTTTAGCCATGTCTTTGTAACAATTTTATGTGATTTAAATCCTTTGTAGGCTACGTATATTTAAATTTTTCAAATTGTTTATGACGCTGATTTAACACTTAGAGGTTGCACTTTTAAAACTGGCAGTTATTTAAAGTAAATATGACATCATTGTTGTATTTAAATTATATCTAATTAATTATTATTGAAGTCGAACTGTATTTAACGATGAAAAATATAATGACACATTATTTATTTATTACAAACAATATTAAAAATAATAATTTATGTTTTGAATATTGTATTAATTACGTGATTTCATTCATTATGAACTGAATTTTAATTTAATTTCGGGCCAAAAACATTATCCGTTAAACATCAGTCAATTAATAGTCAACACTAACTAAATTTAAAAACAAAAGACAACATATATTAAATCGTTGAATAACACAACGCGAACGGCAATGATTGAAAACGGGCAGTCGACAACAATTGCCAAAATGACAGGTTGCCGGAATCTTTTGTCGGCTGGCTATAAACTTTATAACGCGTTGTTGGGAAACAACAAAATGTTCCATTGCTATTTCTTCAATTCTTGTCCCACTTTCACTTAATAAGCCTCTTGAGTGATGGGCCAGAAATCACGACCTGTGATTTGATCACCGTGATTTTAGAATCACAGGTCGACCTGTGATCACGGGTCCAAACCAAACCGCTCAGTACAGTGATTTACTACGTCATCAACTCACCCGCTCCGGCTCTTCTCAAGTGAACTGCCTATGTGACTGTTCTTAACTGTACTAACTGAACGAGAACGACTGGGCTGTAAATTAGTTTGATTTATTTTGAGACTAATGCTTATAATTAATTAATGTTATATTAATTAACAGTTCTATAAAACTGATATTCTGTCAGATGTGTTTAATGGATAAGCAATAAAGTCTATTGTAAATAATAAAAAACTATAATTTAATAGTAAACTACCTGTTTTTATTTATTTACCAATATATCAATTTGATAAAATATATGTCTAACGTATATTTCTTCAGTTTATAATTGTGTATAGCCTATTACCAATAATAATCAATAAATTTAGTATTCTGTAAAATGTACTTGTCTACAATGCTTGTGTGGTAAATTCTATCTAACTTAAAAATATATTTGTTGTTTTTTGTATATTCTGCATATATTTAAATTATTTGTACAATAGTTTAGGTACATGTTCAATATTTCATGCCAAATAGCATTTTAACTACTCGGCTCATCTAAGTTTTTTTCTACTCCGTTCATCAATCACTTGTAATAACTAACAATAACTGCAAACCACCCATAGCATAGGCCCAATCCGTAACTTGTTGTTCTATTCAGGGACATGGAATCACGGTTAGAATTGAAAGAGTGGATTCGCCGAAATCACGGACACGGTTAGAGCTGAAAGAGCGGAATCACTCTTAATCACAGGTTAAAATCACAGGTCTGGCAAGTGAGCGGGAGCGGTTATCACTGGTCAGCTAAAAGAGCAGGTAATCCCATCACTAGTGATCGCCATAGGCCGATTATGATGGCTGAAAAACAGTGTTTCCACACAACACAAATAAAAGTCCTTCAAACAAGGTAAAAAATCCCGTTTTATCTAATCTAACTAATCCTTATTTATAATACACTATTTTGTTTGTAAATGAAACTCATCCCTAAATCCTGATCAATGTCGACGATTGAGTTGTCGACAAATTTACCATTATTTACCATTACCATTACTTATACATACAAGCCCCCTTTTCTGACATTTTTACATTAAAGCACACACGAAGCTCTCCTCAAAGTACGTTTTCAGGTCATAAGATTAACATGGAGATAGATTTAAATTTAATTGAACATTTTAACTGCTGTTGGAATGGAACTAATTATATTTATAATACTCAAGGGGATATATTTCATAATACTAGAAAGAGTAATCTTGATTGAGTTCAGTAGAAGTTTTGTTGGAAAAAAACATGGCTCATTGCTAGTTATTGGTCTTAATATTTTGCTAACAATTAAAATTACGCGCTTATGAATTAAATACCTAACAATTACTGTAATTAACTATGGTTTAAACATTACATACTTTGATATATATTACGAAATAATAATGTGGGTACTGTATTGAATGGGTACTTCCAGTTCTCAGTTTATACTACTCTTCAATAACTACTAACTTAATTGCTCTTAAGATCAGGTAAACGCAAGAGTTAGGTGAAAAACCTGCATCTATGATTCAGTTTTCCACTATTGATTAAAACCTCGAATTTTCTTTTTAATTGGGTCAAATGGGACCAGAAAAAATTGGAAAAGAGCTATCAATAATATGCGTGCTGAAAAGTCTTAAAACGGTATAATATCTTCTGTACTCGTAAAAATATACAATCATAAAACTTTGAACAGTGACAAAGGACATAATTATATTGAACTATTAAATGCTCAACTATTAGTTGCTCATCATCATCTTAGAGGAATGGCCTTTAAGGAGTCGTTGGTAAATCTTAAATGTAAGCATAGGTCAACGTGAATACAAATTTAAAGGTCTTTAAAAGATTAATTAAATTGAAGATCATGCCGCAAATTAGACCTCAAAAGTTTACTCCTGAACAAACGGCGGTGCTCGAAAGTTTCAAAAGTTATCTTATGTGCAAGGTCATGAATGGCTTAATGTTATTGTAACCATATCAGACGAAGCTAAAAAACCTCACACATGATTATTGTACACAACACCTACTTTAAGATGTATTAAATGTCCTATTTAGCTATGGGAACAGTCCACGAGGAGTCAGTAGAAACATTTCAATGTAAGCATAGGTTTATGCACATCCGTTTAAAGGACTGGTTAAGGAAAGAAGAATGCCGTAAATTGCACTTCAAAAGCTTTTATTATTTTTATTTTAACCATTTACTATGACCCGTTAGAAAATGGTGACAGTTCAAATATTTTAGACCGCCACCAGTACTCTATTTTCTGATAGAGTGATTCCTTAGAAATGCGGTTTGTGGCATTCAATTCAGTTCAATATACCCTTTAAAATGATGTCACAAGGTATATGCTTCCATAAAGAATATTGACGATACCTTCGACAGGACGCCTCCCGTTAGTGTGACATGACTAAACATTGTTAAAAAAATAGGTGCCAAATCCCTATTAAGATTGTAAAAAGTTTTGAAAATTTGGGTTTTTCCAGACATGATATACGTATATAAGTATTGTTATTTGATGAGATTTTATACATATTTGACGTGGTATTTTCATGCTAAAAAGCATGGGTCTCTCATGAACATTTAAAAAAATACTTTTAATTCAGTGAATCATGTCCATGGGCGTATGAACGATGATTATATAAACTACAAAATTTTGTTTATTTCTACAGGAATTACGGCTTGCAGGACAAATCAGTTGATGGTATTGTGTGGGCATAAATTTGCACTGGAAGAAGGTCCTTCTCTTTATAGGTCTTAGAATGGAGAAACCAGTGCTACTTAATATAGAAGAGTAATCGAAAATAGCTTCAATATTTTGTAAAGGAGAGCAATTAATTTCAAAATTTTTTTCATATGTAAAGTGTACAATCCTAACCAGATTTCACCATCAGTCACTGGAGGTCAAATATAAGAGTAATAAAATGGTAAAAAATGTCATTTTTAACTTTGATTTATAATGTTGTTATGGGACAGCAACTGACACCCACCAAGCTGATTTTAGTTGGATCTCCGGGGAAATGAACTAGTGACAATATACATAAAAGACCAATGATAGATCAATATTTAAACACCTTACCTTGAATTCTTCTAGAGCAATGTCAGGATCACAAGAGTTTACAAATTTCCTAATTTAAAAAAATAAAAGGCCCTGACTTTGTTATTTTTGGTCATGGTAGAATTCAAGTTCGTTTTTAAACATCTCATTGGTAAAAAGCTATAGGTACTCTGCTGAAGTGACACTGGGATAAATGAAAGAAGCAAAATCAGTTCTTTAATCATTCTTAGGGCTCAATCTAGCCACCTTTCTATAAAATTCAATGAAGTCCTTACAATTTGCAAACATCGATTCTACTAATTTGCACTTGAACCTCGAGGAAGCAATAAATTTTTCTTTTTTAAGGATCAGCATTACAAATCAAAATTATCATGTTTCGGACCACGTTAATAGAGAACAAACCTTGTCTGGAAACCTCATCTGCATTTTCCCAGCCTAGTATGAATTATACTGAAAAAAGCTTATCAAAATTTTCTCAGTGTCAATTACAGTGGTCAAACATTTTTCCTCCTTGACTCAGTTTCAAGAATAAAATAGCCCTCAAAGCAAGAGAGCATGTTGTCTTTGATTTTGTTTAGAAGAATCATCAGCAATGTAATGTTGGTAAATGCATTGGGATTCTTTCTGCTGTTCCTTAAACTTCTCATTAGTTTGGCACTTTTTCCGTTGTAGTCTTCATTATTCATGAACATATTTTCAATATCATTAATTTGGTGATTGAGCGGAATTCACACGAGAGATGTCGTCAAATTCAGCACAAATTAACCTTACTCCAAAGTTTCAGCTAAAGAAGACTTCTTGCTTCAGCCAGAACCTTCTTTTGATTTTTAGCTTTTTGTCTAAACAGCGATATCTTTCTAAACTGTCTTTTAAAAAGTGCACATTTTGTATTCCAAACACATCTCGTATCCAAATTTAGTGAAAAATTAGAAAAGACTTTAGTGCTTCTCTTATTTTGTTTATATTTAGTTTCTACCTCAGGTAAAAAAAAATGCTTTGCAGTAAACTGAAGAGCATATCTATCTTCTGAAATACAGTACTAACGGTATCTTGGAAGTTCTTCTAAACTATGTGCGTGAAAATGCATGTAAGGAAAGTAATATCTTATGTTTGTCTGATTGAAATGATAAATTGCCTGCCATTACAGAATCTCCATAGAAAACTGGCTAGAACAGTACTGCATACCAAGTCCAATATGATAAAAAAACCTGTAATAGTACTTGCTTCAATGATTGGATTGAGCATTATGATCTTTCAACTCTATGAATCCAAGAAACATTCCTTTTCTTCAGATATGTCAAGATAAAAAAAATACTCGTTTTTTACTGCTCATCATGCTAATTTCGTTCTTTGACAATTATCAAGCCCAAGACCTCACTTCACACTTTTCTTCAGGTATATTTCAAGACAAGCAAATAATAATAATGCAAAGTGATACTTCTCGGTCGTTCGTTTGTTAATTTTTCTGGAGGTTCTTGTTGTAGAGTCAAGTCTCTAAATCAACTCTCAATACCAAATTCTGGATACCTTTCTGTCTGTCTAATGTTTCTGTTGCTCTTTTAAAGACAACTGGTTTCAATCTTACATTGGGATCTTCTTTGGGTATAAGTAAAAAATAAAAGAATACATTTTTTAAGAGTTGGTGATGAAGATCCCAACAGAGTATCAAAACTGGCCGTCTTTAAAGGAAAAAATGATCACTTAATAATGAATGAATAATAAGGTAATCTAACCTGATTGATGTATATCTGGAATTTTCATGGAATGGAATGGAACTCTGATGAAAGTGTAGATATGTTTCGGTTTTATGCTGGGAAGTACCTTATAGTTTTCATGAATCAGGGAGCAACTAGCTCACTTGGGCCTTGGCTCCGTCATGATAAGTCACACTAGTGAGGGAGCTTGGTCTAAGCATCGCAGGAAAACTCTGCATAAGGCATAACAGCTTAGCCTCCTGCCTTACAGGTATATGCCCTTATTTGAGAATCTTGGCTTTGTGAAGGAGCTATGACCTTGAGGGTGAACTCTACTTTTTCCTATGCAGTAAGCTTGGACTTCAACATCGTGGGGAGCTCGTCTACAGTCTTTCAATGAAAAGCTCTGCATATGATATTTCATGAGAGGTTCTGAGCCTAGCACATGCATCTGACATTCTGCTTGTATTCAGGCTATGGAACAATTATAGATGAACAACAACTTTATTATTTATTTTTTTTAAATGGAGAGACAGATCTCCTTTTTAACTTCACATTGGCTATACCCCATTGACTATTGATTTGTTGATTGATTGATTGATCAGACTGAGTAAAGTGGAGAACCAGTGCAGTACAACTTGAATATTACTGATGAAATCTTCCTGTCAAGGCCAGGATTTGAACCTGTGCTATCTCTAACCCAGGCTCAAAGTCCTGATACCTTATTAAACCACTCAGCCACTGGCTCTCCCATATATTAGGCTTATATTTAAAGTTGAAGAGAACCTTAAGGTTAAAGTTTAACGCCAGATCAAAAAGAAGACTAACCTAAAAAATTTAAATTATAAAATTGTATTTCTCCGCAAAACAATTTATAATTTTATATAAAAATATCCTTCAACTACTTGTATTTATTGGAAATGTGAAGAATTTTCCTGTAGTCAACACAGTTAAGTTTTCTTACAGTCCGAATGTCCACAAAAAAAAGTCAGTAAACATTTATGTCAGTGAGTCGGAGGAAGCCCAATCGAGCTTTACACTACAATGCGCTTGTATCAAAAGCATTGTGCCCGAGGTTAAGAATGAAAATATAATGAACGTGGTTGTAAGTGTGGCTAGAGTGCTCGGTTTCGGACTGAAGGACAGCATGGTAGACGCCGTTCATCGTTTGTCAAAGACCTAAAATAATCCACATAGAAGCATAATTGTCAAGTTCTGCCGACGCATCGATATGGAGGAGCTGCAAAGAAAAGTGAAAGTGAAGAATGGATTCTCATCTGCAAACCTGGGGCTGGGATTCAACAGTGAGAGCAAGGTGTACGTCGGTCTGTCCCTCGCCAGAGGCACCAAGGAGATGTGGTTCCAGACCCGCGCCGCCCAGAGAGACAAGAACTACAAGTTTGCATGGATATCCAACGCAGGCAAGATCTTCGTTCGAAAGGAGGAGGGAGCAAGAGCAGTTCTCATCAACGACAAATCTGACTTGGACCAACTTAAGTAAACGTTATCATAACTTAAGGTATTTATTTAATAAATTTATTATAGCCTATTTATATGCATGTAGTTAAATGCCAGACCGTAACGGATTATTTGGTATATTTTGTTTACTGTTAATTTGTTGTTGTATTTACACGTTTAATAGTTTATGGATTGTTAGATTTTTGTTAATAAATATATATTATAGCCTTATTTATATGCATGTACTTAGGCCAGACAGTAATGGATCAGATGGCATGTTTTTTTTCTTTTCTAATTTTTGTTATGTTTGCATGTTTAAAAATTTATAGCCTGTTATAATTATGTTAATTTAAAACCTTAATTTATTAAACTATGAGCGATATTAGTATGTACTATCAAAATGTAAGAGGACTGCGGTCAAAAACTGTTAAATTCACATTAGGCCTTTTAGAAAATGAGTATGATATTGTAGTGCTAACAGAAACTTGGCTGAATAGCTCAATAAAACACTCCGAACTATTTTCAGATAATTATCTTGTTTACAGAAAAGATAGGGATGAGTTAAGGACAGGTAAAAGGAGAGGAGGGGGAGTTCTGATAGCTGTAAAGAACACCTGTGTAAATGTAAAACGGTTACACAACCTTGAAACTGAGGAGGATAATATTTGGTTAAGAATTCATTTGTCCAATAACAATACTATTGTCTTGTCAGTAGCTTATTTTGCGCCAAATTCTCAATTAAATTTATACAAACAGTATTTTGAAAAATTAGATTTGTTTCAATTTAAAAAAGAGCACCTAATAATAGTGGGTGATTTCAATCTGCATGTTAACCCTTTTACCGCCAAGGGCCTATATATAGGCTCTAATAAGTTGGGCAGTCGACCGCCAAGGGCCTATATATAGGCCCTGGGAGTAGTGACGCTCGACCGCCAAAGAGCCTATATATAGGCCCTCTGCATTTTTGTTGTTTATACAATGAATTATTTAATTTTTTCAGCATAAATATATATCACTATATTCAGAACAATATTTACAACAAGAATATAATCTACTTTAGTTGAATACAATACTTTTGCATAGTAAACACAAAATATGTGAAAAACGTCAATTATTTTTGTCAGTGCCCAGCTGATTGAATGGTGAAGAAATCAGTTTCTGTCTGTTGTGTTCCTGAGATTGGTGTTTTTAGGTTATGATACAAGTATGTATAGTTTATTCAATCGTGTTTATATGAATTTTATTATTATGTAAGTGTATTTTTGTTTTATATTTATACTAGTACAGTGCCAAAATGTGTGATAAGTGACGTTCACCAATAAGTGAAGGAACACTGATAAACAATGTTATTCAATCAGGAACAAACATTGTAATTGATGATAATGTTTATGATAGTATGGATGATTCTAGTTCGTCTAGAATGTTATGTATGTACGCCTATAGGCTTTTCTATTCCTAATTCTGATTAAAATGAGTTGTTGTACTATTTTAGTCATATATTTACAAAAAAATTCTTAATTTTTTTAAATGAAAACTTACTCAATTGTTCTCTATTAAATTTCAAACCAAATTATATATACAAAATATTTTAAAATGACATTTTTATTTTTCTTATTAACTTTAAAATTAAAAAAAGTTTCTAAACTTTACTTTGCATTTTATTTTTGCTCCTACGAAAACGTTATATGTTAGTAATAGACTAGTAAGTCATATCACATTAAAGATAATTTCTTAATGAATAAAATGGTGAAAACAGAATTCTTCTATCTTTCAAATTGATGTAACCACAATCGTTTTTGTGAACGGTTGTAAAAAGCGGCAAAATGCTCTGGCGGCCGGGCGACACGCTATGATCCTAGCGTCTGGCGGCTGAGTGACACATTGACCCTCACCTACTATGGCGGTCAAGCGCTCGACCGGCAATAATTGTATGGCGGTAAAAGGGTTAATGGCATTGAACATGACCTCTCTAAGGGAAATGAAATATGTAAGCAACTTATGTTTTTTAACAGATTATATGGTTTGACACTAAAAAACAATGTTTTAAATGAGATGGGAAGGACATTAGATTTAGTACTATCTGATATAGACGATTTGTGTGTTGTCAAGGAGAATGAACCTGTTGTTCAAGAGGATAGTCATCATCCTGCCTTAGTTATAAAAAATTTTGGTGTTCGTTTTAAAGAAAATATTAGCTTGATTAAGAACAGTAATGAGATTATTTATAATTTTGTAAAGGCTGATTTTTACGCTCTTTATAATGAATTCAAGAATATAGATTGGAGTAATTTATTTTTAATAGATGATCTGAATAAGGCTATAGAATTTTTTTATGATAAATTATACAATGCTATGAATTGTCATGTTCCACACAAACAAGCATTTAAGTGTAAATATCCTCCCTGGTTTACTTTGGAATTGCGAAAAATGATTAAATATAAGGAAAAAATTAGGCGACGTATTAAGAAATGTCAAATGCCTTGTGTGTTAACCAGATATAAAGAAGTAAGAGCTGAGGTAAAACGTAAAATAAAAGTTGATTTTGATGCTTACGTTCAGGGTGTAGAAATTAGTATTCGCAACAATCCAAAAATATTCTGGGGCGCTATTAAAAAGTTAAGAGGTACTGATAAGATACCAGCAACAATGCACCTTGATGATAAGGAAGTGGAAGGGGGCGCTGAGATAGCAGAGGCTATGGCTGAGTATTTTGGTTCTGTTTACGATCGCGATAACAATCTTAATCACGACCAGCTGTGCCAGGAGGCCGTCCGGTCTCCCGTCATGGACAATGTTACAACTTTAAGTTTGCATGATATTACCGTAACTGAAATAATAAATGCATTTCAAAAATTACGACCCAAACGTTCGCTGGGTCCTGACGGAATTCCACCATATATATTTAAGGCATGCTCCGAGTTATTTATTACACCTTTACATTATTTATTTAACATGTCAATAAAAATCTGTTGTTTTCCAGAACAATGGAAACTTGCCAAAGTTATTCCTATTCCAAAAAAAGGTGATAAGCAAGATATAAAAAACTATAGACCTATTGCACTTCTATCGCCACCTGCGAAGGTGTTTGAAACTATTTTACATAAAAGATTGTTTTCTCATGTAAAACCATATATCAGTCCACAACAGCATGGGTTTTTTCCTGGTCGGTCAATTAATTCAAACTTATTAAATTTTTTGCAATATTGCTCTGCGGCTCTTGATAGCAATGTACAAGTGGACGTTGTTTACACGGACTTTGCCAAGGCATTTGACAAGACAAAAATTATAGCATTGTTAAAAATATTACATTATTTTGGATTGTCGGATGAATACGTAAAGTTGTTTTGTTCATATTTATTTCAAAGAAAACAATTTGTCAGCTACGAGGGTTTCTCCTCTACCGAGTATTTTGCTTATTCGGGCGTCCCTCAAGGCTCAAACCTGGGGCCCTTGTTATTCACACTATTCATTAATAAAATTATACAATGTATAAAATATTGTTATATACTGTTATATGCAGATGACATAAAACTTTTCAAACGCATTACCTGTATTGAAGATTGCTTGAGATTGCAAGAAGACCTTGATGCACTTGTGGCGTGGAGCGAAATTAATCTTAAATTCAATATAAATAAATGTGCCGTTATGTCATATACGCGCAAATCGGAGGAGAACACGATCTTATATGATTATACGATGAATGGTATAGTGTTACAGAGGACATCAGTTTTTAAAGATCTTGGAATTTTATTTGATACTAAATTGACTTTTTCTGAGCATGTATTAGCAGTGTGCAAATCAGCATTTGGGCTACTGGGGCTCATACGCAGGTCGGGTATTTTTTTAAGAAACACCAAATCGCTCAAAATGCTTTATTATTCACTAGTAAGATCCAAGCTTGAATATGGTGCAGTAGTTTGGTCTCCGCATTTTGTGTATCTTATAGATACAATTGAAAGTATACAGAGGAAGTTTTTACGTTTTCTATATTATAAAGAGTTTGGTAATTACAATTACGTAATATCCTATTCAGAATTGTTAAACCTTTTTGAGTTACCAAGTCTCACTAAAAGGCGAAAAATACAAAACTTGTTGTACCTGCATAAATTGGTTAACGGGGTTATTGATAACCCACAACTGTTATCAGAGATTAATTTTGCAGTGCCCCGACGTAACTCTCGTAGCTGCCTCTTGTTCAGCCCTCATTTTGCCAACACAAACCTCGGGTATTACTCACCGATTAACACCATGTTAAGAACGTACAATATTTACTCATCGAACGTAGATATTTTTCATAATACATTGAAAAGCTTTAAAAAAATACTGCTTGTTGATGTGGACAGTTGACTAACTTACCTTCTTTATGAACTATGTATGTCACATCTGCAGATTTTAAATATATATGTATGTATGTATGTATGTATATATGTATGTATGTATGTATATGTATGTATGTATGTGTATATGTGTATGTATGTATATATATATTATGATTTACAAACCTGGCTTAGCAATTATGGTTTGAGTAATTTATTTAGAATAGTAATTTATTTAGATGATATATAAAAATTATGTGTTCTATATGTTAACTATTTTTGCATGTGTTTGTTGCTTTTTAAATAACCTATAAGCCAAATCTGATCTGATCTCATTGAAAATGGACTTTATATACATTTCGCTGCTGTTGTTGTTCATCGTTAAGATTTATTGAGTAGCATGCTGTAACTTGATTTATATTGTAATGCTGCATTGTAATTGGCATGAGCTGTTATGTAGCATGTAATAAATAAATAAATAAATAAATAATAAATAATAAAAGCAGCAAAGTAAGAATCTTATTTTGTACGGTTTGAGAGATTATTTTGCATTTTTAAGCATAGAATGGATGTTTTGGTTAAGCATTTCATTTCCAAGAGAAAGTTCACTAGCTTTTTAAAAATTATGATTATCAAATAATTTGTTCAATTGTTTGGCTCGATCATTTGTAGTTTCATAAATATTTTTAAGTAGATTTTGTAAGGCTAACTAATATATTTTGCAAATTGATAAAACATTTATTCACAAATCTGATATATTATATCTTGAACTTTCAAGTGTCATGATGGTTATTTTGATTCAGTCAACCTTTATTCAATGAGGAAGTCACAAAAGGCCCAACTCCATATACAACTTAGCATTTATTTTACCTACACATATACAGGATTGCTATGACATAAATAATACTTTAATTGTTACATAAAATCTGAGATAATCAACATTATCTAATATTTTCATCTTGTGCCTTATCTAACATTTAGATTTAAAGAGATCATACGAAAAATTGTAATCTACACAATTGTAACGTCTAAGAGATGATATATTCAACTGTGGGATTATTTACAAAATTATGTCCAATAAAATTAAATATTCATTTACAATCCTTGAAAATGGCAAATTTCGGAATAACAACATTCCTACATAATTAAAACCATGAAATAACTTATTTAAAGCACAAACCAAAGTAGAGAAAAACATTTACTATATTTTTTAAGTATGCTGCAAAACATTACAAAATGTTACATCGATTCAACAATTTGACACTGTTTGCTAAACTGAAATGTTGACTTTTTCAATTTGTTGACAAAATCAAATTGGCTTGTCAACAAATGTCAACAGTTGGTTATAAATATATTTTCAAAAAAATTCAATAAAAAACAATTTGTTATGTTAAATAACTAAAACTAGGGATGCAACATGCCTTTGTACATGCTGAACAAAAACAGAGGGGCTAATTGGTTCACATGAGTAAAACAATTCACTCAGCAAAATAAATATAGTTACAGTTACTTTACACGTATTAAATAATTACTTTACAATGTTGAGCAACAATTAATTAGTTATTGTAATACACATTTACAAAACAAAATTTACATAGGTACGTGATACCTAAATATTGTATTGCAAATAGAATCACTATAAAACCTAAGAAAATATAGAATTTGACTGTCTAAATAAAAAAGTAAGGACTGAACATCTTTTTCTCTAATTTACAAAATTTCAAACAGGCTCCTAATAAAATTATTATTATTATTATTATTATTATTATAAGCAAACCAAAATATTATTATAGACAGTAAACTGGATATGATCAATACACAACAGGTTGACATGCAATTTCTCTATAAGAATTAAAAAAGAAAAAAAAAACAAATTTTATGTCATTGGTAGTTTAAAAATGAAGTATGTTGTGTACTTAACTACCTATGAGCTTTAAGTTCAGTTTTTCAACATCACAGACTATTTCGAACATTAAAACACCAAAGAAGTACCAAACTTAAATTTGCATACTAAACAAACTTTTAATAGTTAAAACTGATATACCCAAAACAAATTAACTTGTAAAAAACCAATTAAATATTTTGTAGTAAAAAAAGATTAAACCATTTTTAAAGTCCATGCACGAGCAAATCAGTTTTAGAAAAATCAACGTAAGCCTTCATTGGATCTACAAATACATGGTTCTTTATTTAACCCTCTCACCTTTATATCTTTAAATTTAATCCTTCTACGTGTGACTCTTTCATATGTCTTTAAATGTACTGTACACCTATGTATAGTCTAAATAAATAGAAAAATATAGTCAATTCAATCAAACAAGAAAGTCCTCCTTCTCGTAGTGTTAATACAATTTTGCAAAACATGCGTTGATCTGTGAAACTATAATAGAAACACTTATGCCGCCAACTTCTGTCCCCCAAGCCAGACATTGTTTATTTAAAAAGTACCAATTGCAGCTGGATTGAAACTGACTAACTTTGGTATTGTGACTATCACCTATGTACTTTGTGTTTATCACCTATGTATGTTGTTTTGTGCCGAAGGCCTAAATCTAAGTTTCAAAGCAAGGTATCTAGTTTCACGTCTGAACATGACGACTGTAGTGTAAATTTAAATTCAATTAATAACTTAAGATATCATGCATAAATGAGTTCTGGGGTAGAGATCTTCACAAAACCTACCAGAATATAACTAGTGAAAAACAAACATAAGTAATAAGGGATAGTAGATTTTTTTACGCTTCTTATCTCTTTTAGTCTTTCACTTTCTGTAGTATTTATAGAAAACAAATAAGTATTTAAGTATCTTGGAACATGAAAAAAATCATTATTCAATTTATAAAAAATCATTCAACATCCAGTAAACATTTTTATAAACGAAACTATTAACACTAAAAATAATAAACAGCATTAATCTAAATGTGTATTACAAGTTGTGATATTCACAAAGATTTACAGTACTTTATATTATTTGATTCAATCATTGCTATATGGCTGAATGCACAGTGCAACTTAAGATAATTTAAAAACAAAATGGCCATTTCATGAAATAAAATAGATTATACATGAGCTTTTAAAGTTGATTGTATAACACTGTTGTTTTTAAAGATAATTTTCTGACTTGCCGATTTAAAAATTACAAGCTTGATAGTAATAAAAAATAGTGATAAACATATCCAAACTTATACTTGTACATAAAAGAACGCTTAATTTCCATTTTATGCTCAATGTCCAAACTGAAAATTCTATAATAATTTACTTTACATAAAACAGAGGAAGCAGTGATGACAATCAAATGTACATTGTTGCTTAGACAAATTGAAACTTATTATAATTTAACAATATACAGGAAGATTTAAAAGGTAATCATGTTGCATTTGTGGTTATTTACAATGATTAACAATAAAATGATGGCTTAAAGTTAGTTTGAATCTGACGGCTCCTCTTTAACTATGCTAGGTTCTTGTTTGACGGCAAGCAGTGGTTTCAGAAGAGGGGGTCGAACAAGGTTGACCTTCCGGACAATTACCACATCTTTCACCTTCGTTGACTGTTGTATACGCTTCTGTAAAAAAAGTTGCCACTATCAACATTAGGGATGAATTAATGATTTCAAATATATAAGCTTAATGAATTTTGAAAATTCCAGAGTACAGCTTAACAACTATCATAGCTCATTTTTAATGTGATGTAGTATAAACTATTACGAATAACGTTTGATAAATTTACAAGGTAACTTCCATTGATTGGTGGTTTTTTAATTTTTTCATACCAATATTTTAAAAGAACATATTTTCAGTATAATGACACTATATGAACTTTACATACAATTTTAACCTGGTTTAAAACATTTTTTTAGTTGGAGTTTTTAACAAAAGTGCACTTAATATTTTGTGAAGTTTCACCTATTATATCACAATTCAGTTTTATCCAACATTTTTGTGTTGGATATCAAAATATCCAACATTTATTTTTTGTTTTATTTACACTAAAACCCATAAAAATTATAAAATAGCTCAAAATGTTACCAACAAACTACTAGTAACAAGTTTCTTTAATAAAGGAGTCATTTTATTGAACCCTTTTGGATCATGCACTCTTACAGTTTGACTGCGTTCACTTTGTGTTAATTAAGACAGTTACCATAATAAATTATATGCTAGTGTAAAAACAAATAAGTTAGTAATTAGGGAGCAATGACAAATTTATAACAGTACAAACTAATAAAAACAAGGCAATATTTTTTTTAATTCCTAAGACACCGATTGTCAAGATATAGGCGAACATGGATTTTGAGTAAGTGTGATTAGTATAGTGGTCTTTGTTACGATTAAGGCTGACCATTTCTTAATTAATAACCCAATGACAAATGAACAGCTGAAGGCTATTGGCTGATTCCTTTCATAATTTGTTATAATTTTGATTGGAATCGAACTGAGATTCATAAGCTTATGAAGCTTTAACTTAAAACTTCACTACTGACGAATTATACTGATATATTTAGAAGTAGATTGTACAGAAAATATAATAAAAACTTCAGTCAAAAACTTGTATAATGCCCATTTATATTACTTTGCAATGTTCTGATAAGAATACAAAGAATTTATTTTCATCTACTATTTTATTGCTAAAATCTTTTTATGAATTACTTGCGAAGAAATTAAACAAAAAAAAATGGCTGATAATTTGCAAAACACAAATATAATCGAAGATACAATAAAAGCATACAATATTAAAGTGTAATGATTCCAAACCTTGCCTATGGTTTATAAATAATATTAAACAGATAACCAAACAAAAATGTAGAGTTAAAAATACAAAGTTTTAAAAAAACATTAAGAAAAACCAATTTAATTGATTGCTAGTTAAATTGTATGCCTAAAATTAATTCTAAATAATAAAATTACTTTCAGTATGATCATTTATTTTAGTATAGAACTGAAATTAGTCAACTAACATATATAAATATATGGATACGTAGCCAAATCTTGCCAATACAATTTAGAGGTAAAAGCTATGTTTTGCGTGCTGACCCCCACTCACTGCGCTCTTGTTACTTTGGGCTTAGGCCACGGAAATGTCCAGCCGTTTTGTTATTTCACTTGCTGCGCTAGTAACAATACGGCCTTTGGCCTCAGTATGTGAATATGTTAACATTAGTAGGTCAAATGTAGTCTAAGAATATTAAAATCTACAAAAGAAATACTTTGTTTTGTTTTTGTTTATTGGCTGGGTGTTTTCTTTCTTCTTTAAATTTAAGGTTGGTATACTGTTTAATATTGTTTTTATAAGATAAAACTGTTCTTTTAAAGGATTTTCTTAATAGAACTTCGAAAAGTTCTTCTTTACTGTATTTCTATGATACAAAATCAGCATTTTATCTAAATTTCAACAAAAATTAAAAAAACTAAATTTAGTATTGCTTTGTTTTTAAAAAATTTGTATAATGTGAAACACTTAAGATGGTCGTAAATCCACCCTAAAAATATACAATGTTTACACCAACTTATGCATTATAAACAAAAACAGCTTCCTATGTAAGAATAAAAACACTAAAGTGAAAGAAATCATTGGATTTCATTTTTGGGCAAGTGGAGTAGTTTTTTACAATTCTGATATTTTTGTATCGTCTTAGGACCTTAAACTTAAAATGAATCCAATCAAGCTACAGTATAACCTCGCTCAACTGAGCCTCAGTTGGTCTGACCCCCCTGTAATTCGGCCTAAAAATAGTCCTATAACATTTGGTGATTTCATTGTACAATACATAATTCAGCAAATTAAAAATAAAGCAGGTCAGTATTATAAAGTTCAAACTTATATACACAATGCAAACTCAAGAGGAAATAATTTTTCAGTGACAACGACAATTAACGTTTTTTACTAATACTCAAGTTAAATACATCACAATTGCATTAGAAAGATATCTTTGGAATCGGAAATCATGATTCACAATGAAAGATCAAAGTCAATTCACAGTGTGCCACTAAAAAATAAAAATCAGGATAGATATGACAGCAGTTTTCTGGAATCGGCATCTAAAATGTATTCAGTCACAACTAATTAAAAACTTCTTATATTGTATCTACTTTTGCAGGAGCTTATTGCGTCCTAAAGTGCTACTTTAAATGGCCTCTCGTTTGTCCGGTTGTTTTCTAAATCCGGTCTACCAGCCACCATATTTAAAATGGGCCAGCTAGGTTATACTATATCTTATCTTCTTCCTAACTCCTAATTTTCTGGGACCGATTTGCTTGTGGAATTAAATAAGTTAAAAAATGAGTTAGAATTAGAGAGGTCAAACATATATTTTATGAGTTGATTAATGACTTCCTATTATGACGTGGATGCATATAATGATGTGGATGAAATGTAAAGTAGCTAAAATGATCTGTGATGAAGCAATGCACGATCAAACAAGAATTTAATGAACCCTTAAATGTTCACATTTAAGCATATAAGATCAATTGATTTTCAAATTTTAGCATTTAAGATTTAATGAATTTAAATTATAATCCCTTTTATCAAGTATCCCCCAAGAATAAAAGTTTTCCAGGGAATGGAACAAGATTTGATAGTTTTATTTTAAATAAAGAGAATCAAATCATAACTAAATTCAGCAAACATAATACAAAATGAAAGTGGCTCAAAGAAATAGAGGAGGACATGAACAAATTTCATTTTACTAATGAAGACCTATTCAATTACAATAAAAAAAAAAAAAAAAAAATAAAAAAAATAAAGTAGTACAAGACAACTAAATAAAATTCACACACAACAACTAAAGCAGAGTTACAATGGAGATCTCAGGGCATGAGGGAATGCTTGGAAGGTATGAAACCAAATAACACCAATAGACATTGAAAAGACTAAAATGATCCTATCCTACAGTAAAAGCAAAAAACTAAAACAAAATAAAAAGAAAAGAGTCAAATTAAGGAGGTGAGATTGTTTGTCACATAAAATTATACAGCTTGTACAAATTTGATAAAACATTGTATTTTTACATACAATAACAATTAAACAAAAAAATTAGTTATTTTATTCAGAGCTGGTAAAAATTCAGATGGATTCATCACAATTATTTATTTGATAGACTATTCAACACTATATATAAATATAATTGCATAGTTAAATAGCTAAATACATTTTACCTACCTTTTCTCAAAATAGAATTGTTTTTTACACTAACTTCTCTCCGTTGAAACACGGAAATTCTCATTTTTAGAGATTATGTGTTTAATCTCTAAAACACTGGTGGTACTGACCCACACGCACCCATGCACATATAAATGTACTTACACACGCATCCATATACCATATATAAGTCGCGCCAACTAAGTCCCGCTCTGGGTCGGCCGCTACTAGCCAAACTCCACACTACGTCTAAGGGTCTGCATATGTTTCCTATTGTCCCTCTCTGACCCGAGCACAAGGGTAGATTTATTGCGTTATCAACTGCTGGGTGCCAGTAAAAAGGAGTATTTTGTGAGTTACTGGACAGAACACAGTTTGTGACTAGTGGTGTGTTTGTCTTCTCGAGTACACTGAAACCCTAAGGGAAGTGCTTATCTCTCCAGAGTAATAAAATCAAACTTAGTCGGCTTTTTTCACAGAAAACCAAGTTTTCATGTTGACATTTGTTTTTACCCGCGCAACCCACCCCGCACTCTCACTCACTGGGAGGCACCCAGAGCGGAATTTAGATGGCACGACTTATACATACAGTAGTACTGACCAACCCGTCCACCTCTACACGTAATACAGTGGTATTAAGACCACAAGTCCCAGTTTCCCCTCTCAAATTAAGTCTATTTTCATTTCATATATCTTTATTCTAAGAGCTCGTAGCTTCTTGTTACCAATTTCCACCTAATTTACTGATCAGAAAACTTTTTAAATTTATATTCTTTTTGTTTGGTTTTGATTATTTTTTGTTGGGTTCTTTTTTTAACATCTTGCCTGATTTAGACTAACTCATTATCAAACATACTATTTTTTAAATTGTATCTCTGATTTATGTTCTGATTTAATTATTATCTTATTACATATCTTACTATTTTACCATAAGAAGACATTCTTGAAACTTCAACTTCAATGTTATAAAAAAATTCCGTTCTCTACTTAATTTCATTTGTAATCCATCATTTGATAATCAGATAAGACTAACATAAAAAATAATCAAGTTCTTTGTGTGCTCGCGATGTGTAAACACTAACGTGATCTAACATTTTATTAAGACCTTTCATGATCCCTGAATAACTTCTCCCATCTTCATAAAACTTTATTTTTTATGCTTTGAGTTACTACCTATGTTCTTACTATTACATTAAGCACATCTAACTGCTCCTAATAATTCTAGCATTGATCTCATAATTTTTACAAATATTCTTTGTATTTTATTTTAAATTTATTTTCATTATTATTATTATTTTCACACTTGCACATAATTAATTCACTCTCACTAGTTGTTACATCTTTCTTCCACTATAACTCATTAGTGAAGTTGATAACTGCTTTCTGAATGTATTTGATGATTATAGTTGCAATCTTGCCAACTATACAATACAATTCAGTCAGCCCGACTAGAAGCTGTGCATGGGGCATGGGCACGGCAGAAACGTGTTAGGTGCTCGGGGGAAGTCGGAAACAATCGGCGCTTTGGCACCATAGTTTTTTGTGCCTGCTAGCTGCCTAGTCGTCAGATGAGACATTTGTTTCCCATGTTGCTGAATTGAACAACATTTCTATGGATGTTACTATGGGTTTTTTAGCAGATCGAGTGTGTTTTATTGTATAAAAAGATAGGTTACAGTTCTTAAGACTTGATATGTTTTCTAAACCAGTTAACTTAATTTTAATTTTAGTGTTTTTAAATTTAAAACCTTATTGATTTCTATTTTCATTTACTGTTTTATTGTATGTAATTCAAACAGTATTGTATATATTTAAATACTTAAAATTGAGGTTTTCGTTTTAATAAATAAAATACTTCATTTAAACAGAGCATAGTTATTATTTCCTCAAATTTAACCATGCTTACGAAAAACCTTGATAATTAGGCAGATTTTCTAATCGAGCATGACCCAATCCCCGAGCATTATCAAGGTCTTACTGCATCTTGCCAATGATTCAACAATTTGAAATTTTCAAAAGAAAAAAACTCATATCTCCCTCACAAAATGACAAATTACGACAGGATATAAGTAGAATATCAAATACAAACTTAATAAAGAAGCGCATCTCAACATGAAGTGCATTACCATTGTTATGGTATAAAAGTCATTATTGTGTCTTCCCTAGTCAACCAATCAATGTCAAGCTGAGGATATGAAACATTCTTAATATTATTTTTTTAAACAAAACTATAAATTTTATGTTAAAGTTCCAAATGAAAGTACTTCTGAAACCTGCTGAATATACGTAAAGTGGCCATTATCCAAACTGCCAAGTCAGCGTAGAAAGTGAAAAGCCCTATAGTAGACACACTTTTACCATCAGCAGGCTAAAATGTTCTATTCTAATTCCAATGTACAGATTGTGTTTTTTATTTTAATGAGTTACAGTGAACACTATACGATTATAAAGGGTCCAACCTAGAGGACCAGGAGTTGGAATAGTGATTTTTTTTAAAATTTAAAATAGTTAAGAATGACATTTAAAGTTTCACATATCAGACTGTAAAAAAAGTTGAATAATAATCAAGTTTTTACAAAAGTCAACTTATGGTCCCGTACAACAGATTTTAAAGTCTCAAAGACTTCAAGTCTTGTAATACAAGCATTATTACATACTGTATCATTGAAATAGAAAACTGTGTTTATGGAGTTTTCGTGAAACGAAATAGCCACCTTAATAGTCAAAGTTTCACCTATGTTTAAATGTGGTAAGGTCCAATCAAACCTTATTATCGTCCACTTACATTACCAGGCATTTTTCTGAGTGAGGTAATCATTATAAAAATAATTCTATTTGTCAGGCTAAAAATAAAACCGACCATAGAAAAAAGTGATCAGAACCTGATATGTTTTCTATACTTGTTTTACAAAACCTTCGGCGACGGTCATTAATAATAAAGAATAGGAGTAGGTAGCAGGGAGGGAGGGAAGGCATGCAAGCATGCACTCACCCGTCTCCTCATTATCTGTACAGCTGCAAGCAAGCACAGAATTGGGTCAGTTAAAACCAGTAAATGACTTAAAAGTATCACATGATTTAATGGAACCACGAACAAGTTGGTTACGTTTTATTACTGACCACAAAATGTTATAAAATTAGAAAATGAGTTAGACAAATTTTAAGTCTTCAAAATAATGAGTAAAATTTTGATTCCACAGTCAGTTGTAAAATTAGGATTTAATTTTATAACACCAAAAAGAATGTGGATGATAGTTAAAATAGTCCACGGAAAATTGACACTGTTTCCAGTGCTGGTGAGAAAAATTAAATCATAAACTCAGATGGATAACATTTCATATCTACAGTTAGTGTAAACTAGTTTTGAATGAGTGAATTTAAATAATATTTCGCTTGAACTAAGGATGGGAAAATGACACTAAGCCTATGATGCAAGATCAGATCCCAGTAATATGGCAATGCTCCATTATATTGCAGTCATAACTGAGGATGACAGCAGTTTGAACATTTTAAATGTCGTGTTTGTCTTTTAACTTCTCAACTGCTGGATTAATAGCTCCTGTGTGTCCCCCTGTGCTGTTTTTTTTTTAACTATGCTAAAACTTTTACAAAAATATCATTAAAACGAATTGTATTCTATAGCTATGAGATTAGTCAAAGCTATAAACAACTTTGCATTTAGAAAAGGGTTATTAATCCAGACATAACTTTATTTAATTAATAAATTAATTAAATTTAAACTACCATATCAACTTTTATCGTATGTAACCTAGGCTGAACTTTTGCTTCTTTGCATCTTTGCTTGGCCAGAGGAGATTGTGGATCACTACTTTCACTAGTGTTTTCACAATCACTTTGTTCATTCTGACTGTACTGTTACTGAAGTCCGAAAAGAAATCACTCAAATCATTGTTTCCGCCAATTAAATCGTATATTTCCCATTCCAGAACAAATCTTTAAATTCACTACCAGACGCTGTTTTCATGGCACTACTAAAATTAAACAACAAGCAGATCACATTTGTTAAACTGAAATGAAAATCATTCTGTTGATACAATTAACAAAGGCTAGTAGTTCATGAAATCTCTCACAGATGCCGCAAGCACTCTATTGCAAATAACAAATACAAACTTCAGTCATAAGAAGCACACTGCAAGAAGTGAGTACTGAGCGACTCAACCCGTGCGCAGCACTGTGTGCATGCCGACCAAAAATGAGTACTGTCATTTACAGCAGTTGAGAGGTTAAATACTAAAAGTGTTGGAAATCTTAGTAACCAATAAGTAAACAAAATTTCCAAACCTATTGATGAAGCCTAACCTTTTGTAACAACAAAGAATATTCCAATAGTTACAAATATTGAGAGAGTTGTAATAAGTATTAAAAAGAACCATATCACTTTTAATAACAAGTGATATGGTTCTTTCCCGTTGGCCTTTATGGGTTAAGTTTACAACACAAATTCATACAAAAATTAGCAATGCTATACTTGCAGATACATAAATCTGTTATAGAATCCTATAAAATATAAACATAAAATGTCAAGATAGATCAAAGATCTCATAGTTGGAAATTAGATGATAATTAATATCAAGTTTAGAATTAAATTATATACAGGATTACATGTTGGCATGTGTATTTACAAACAGCCTATTTTATGATCATGGAGAACGGTTTTTTGTACTCTAATCATTGAGTAAATAAACAAGCAATCTGTCCACTCATGAGTCCCATTAAGACTTTTTGCTGTTAGGTGTAATTAGTTCATGTTTGGTTTTCACATATAGCGCCATCTCTGTCTCCCTCCAGCACACACTGAAGTGATAAACAGCTGAGCTAACAGTATGCCAAGCAGTCGTCCGAGTACTTATTTGAACCCAATCACTGTTATAGGGGTGCACGTCTACAGCAATTGCATTGGCTTGGACAGTTTGTTTGTTTCTATAGTCAATGCTTTGACTATATTAGCTATAGTATCCCTTATTTGTCAGGTAAGTATTTCCAACATGTATACTCACCAGCCTCATCCTGAACCTCTTGGGCAGCTCTTCATCCAGACTGTAGATCTCCTCCCGGGACAAACAGAGTACTGATCCATCATCAAACTCAACCTGAACCAAATAAAATAGTGAATAGCAACAGAATTATCACTATCCCAAATGGTTTAGTAATTGATGAAATAGTTATTTTATTACATTATTGCTGAAAATATAAAAATAGATAACCTGTTGTCAATGTCTAAGCTCATACTAGACATCACTTTTACATCCTCGCTCTCTATCTGTTATAACGTAATCAATCACAATTTTAGTTTCACCATTCCAAATATATCTTGTCCACCAAATAAGTAAGTTTTGAAAATAAAAGTTATGAATTAATCAATGAAGAAAGTGATTCAATGGAATTAAAAAACAGACTCTTAGAAATAAACAACATTTTCATGAGTATTGTAATGTATGTCATTTATCACGATTTGGTGTATTTTTAATCAATAAGATTTATTATATTTAAGGGTAGCTTAAAATGTCAGTATTTAACCCGAGCTGACTCGGCGGTTTGTTGCCCAAAACCGCCAAGCCATTTTCAGCCGATTTTGCATAGGTAAAAATATATGCAAATTCGCTAATTTTAAAGATAGAATAATGTTTTTAGTGTTATTATTTTTATAAAGATATTCTCTACAATATATGCAAGCGGATTATGTTTTTTATTTATTTTAGAGCTGAAAATTAAAAATAACTAACAAAATTAAGTTAAAATATTGTAATTTTTTATTTTTAAAATTCAATAACATTATTAATACTTAAAAATAAACACTAAACTCTTGTTTTTTATTGTATAGCATGAAGAACTTTCCTGTGCATTTGAGCTAGAAATATTCATAAATAAGATCGATTTTTTAATTTTAAGGAAGTTAGTATATTATGCAACATTCCAAATAATGCTTACTTATGTAGCCTACTTGCATTATTTTTCAACATATTGTAATGTTTTATTCCAGAAGTGCATGAAATGTAATAAAAAAGCTAATGTAACACAAATTAATTATAACATCACTCATAATTGAGTTATTTATCTCAAAATATATATAAATTGTTACACTAACAATTCAAAGATTCCTAGGAGTGTGTGAGAAAAGATAATTCTCACCACAAAAATATAAAAAATAACTGAAAGTTTAATAACAAGTTTATTCAACACAGTTGTATTTACACTATGTACAACATATTGACTGTGTGTTTATGTTTCGCACAAACCAGCTGGTAATACAAAGACATCTACATCAATGTCAATAACTTTTGCTATCGTATGTTAATTCACTAAATTAAATAAACATTGTTGAGAACAATGTCTTAAAGGGTGTCCATTCCCCTCCTTCGAGATATGACATTCATTTATTTTTTTCCTATAAAAAACGAAACTGTGGCAAAATTACTAGTAGCCGATTAGATCGGCTTGCAGCGATTTTGGCCCGACAGTGTGTGGTGCTGAGATTGGCCCTCGGCGGTTCTGGCTACGAAGTGGTGAGCCGATGTAGTCGGCCTCTGACAGTTTTGGATACTAACTACAAAGCCAATCTCGTCAGCCCTTGCCTGTCAAAGGGTTTAAATGGACTAAAAAGTTCATAACAATTAAAAGGAACATAGATTTGAACTCCTTAGAATCTGATTGCTATTCTTAAAAGTACTTGTGGTTAATTTTGTCTCTAACAAATTATATTAATGCACCTGAGTTAGCAAGTGTTAACAAATTTACTTATTCTACATACAAAAAAAGTTGTACGGTTTTTATTGGGGAGATGCCCAATTAGAACACAGTTATACTCGCCTTCTTTGAAGAGCCCATTTTTGTTTTGATTTAACTACATAGACACTAATTTACATAAATATTTAAATCTTCAAAATAATATGAATCATTAATATTAACTAATTTATGCATTTTTTGATACAATACAAAATGATGATGCTTTTTATTATTTTTACTTGGAATTTTTAAGACGTTACCCGTTTCCACACTGAACCATGTAAAATCATTTTCTACAAATATTATGACTAAATAAGTTTATTTAATAATGTTATAGCTTATCTACCCACCAAACACATCACATAATTAATAAGAGAATGCTTCTTAAAAGATTTCTACAACAATTAAAATTGATACTCACTCTGTACATAATTTTGGTGTCATTGCCTTGGTAGACTGCATCATAGTATTCCTGATCATTCCAACGCACTCGTATCTGCATCCCTGGCAAAGGAGACTCATCCTCTCTCTCATGACTTTTCTGAAATTGAACAAGATTCATTTTGTAATTTTGAATAAGATTAAAGAAAAGGAGGATAAAGCTATAAAAAGAGAATAGATGTTAACTTACCTATGACAAAAATGAAGATAAATAAAATACAAAATTAGTGAGACTGGTTTGTAAAATAGTGAATAGCTCTTTTTGTTACGAGTATAAGCAACGTGGTTTTTTTTATTTGTGGGGGAGGGGATAGGTTAAAGGGCACTAGGAGCGAATTGGAATATTAGGAGAGAGATCAGCAAACTTACCTAAGAAGACATCCTTACATATGAGACGCAGACACAAAATTTTGTGTACTTAAGGCGAATATGAATGATTATATGAGTGTAGGATGAGTAGTGTGGATAACCTGTGTAGTCTGGTTACTACCTGAGTTTGACTTTTCCTCAGAAAAGGCCATTTATATATATAGCCCAATAGTTAGGGCAACTAAGGGACCTGCAGCTTTACGTGAAATCTGAAACACGTAGTAGTGGTATGATTTTCAGCTAATTGACAAGCCTGATACTCAGTACTCTCCCCTACACAAAATCCGGACAAGGACTTCAATCCAACATGGACAACCCAGACTTCTCTAGTAGTGTGCACATCGATAACAATCATTGAGAGGATTCAATGTCAGTATTAAGAGGATCGAGTATAGAACTAATCGCTTACTATCTCTACAACACTTTGTCCTCAGGTAACTGGTTTACAGCACTGCACCACCAGTGTCGACAAGTCCACTTGTAAATACACATAACAAGACACAGACTTTCAGTGTCACTGACACTTTTCTTATGTGAGCGCAGGAAAGTGCTAGTGGCATTGAAAATTTTTGTCTTTATTTGTTTACTACTTCAAGGTGTTAGTAGGTTTATTTAAAACATTCGATGCTGAAAAAACAAGTTAAAAACATGTCAGATGCTAAAATAATATTTTGTACCAAAACAATACCTTATATATAGTCAGGAAACAGGGTCGATACACCAAATCCAGTTTATGGCCTCAATTCTGGTAGATCGGGGCTTCCGAAGTGATCGTCCACCGGTGATCGATCCGCACATCACAACGAAACCCATGCGCGCCGCGAGACGCCTGCCGCCATTAGAACAGTGACAATAGTTATAAACACAACTCGATACATCACAATTATATACACACACTCTATTTACATATATTTACAGCCCATCCATCCATCCAGTACACATTGTCTTTTAGTTATCATCGTGATATTTATCAAAACACTCCCCCAAGCACAATCCTGGCTTATCAGGGCAGGTTTCACAATAATAAGTTGTTTTGAATTCTTTGCCGTTTTTCTTCCAGCATGAGCGGCAGTTCTTTCTTCTCAAGCGGTTTCTGTTCTCACGTTCTGTAACTTTGGCAATCTTGTGGGCGTCCTTCCTCGCCCTTTTTTGTAGTGGGCTCTCGACAGTCACTGTTGGTTCCGGTAGAAGACCGCGCAGCACTTCAAGACGAAAGTCGTAAAAGGTCATTCATTCTAGGATTGTACTTGTTGTACAATGCATGGGAATTCAGCAATATCATTTGTAAGATGTGTACAAAAGTTTTTTTGAACCATCTTAGCGTTTTACGTTCGCACGGATAGTACGAAAGCATCTGATCTGCGCGATCAACTCCGCTCATGTGTGCGTTGTACTTTACTATTGGGAGTGGTTTTTTTAAATATTTTCTCTTTTGTCCAATAAGTCGACCATCTGATTTTCATGCTCCGTTGATAAGTAAGATACAACGCGTTTGTCTCTCCATTTTGCTACCATGACGCTGTTCCCATATCTAGAGATTGTCTCACCCTTTTTCAACGAAGCATTTTTTATTTCAACTGGGATGTGCTTTCTATCACTTCTAAGAGTCCCAGTGCAATATGTTTTGTTAGCAAGTAATTTTGCGGCTAGGGTGAAACTATTGTAAAAATTGTCCATATTAGAGTGTCCCACGCCTAGCTTTTCACGCATAAGATGCATAATGACTTTTTCTGTGTGTCCAACCCCACCAACTTCCTTATCACTAGCACCAGCGTATATTAAAAATTTTAAGATAACACCCTGATGGTCTGTCAGAGTGTAGAGTTTTACCCCGTATTTATGGCGTTTGCCTTTTATATATTGTTTGAAGTGGAGGCGGCCCCGCCATAAAACCATTGCCTCATCCAATGAGAGTTCTTTTTAGGGGTAATACGTATCGAGCATTTTCTTGTTGAAGTAATCAACCATGAATTAAATTTTTTGTATGGTATTGTTTACTACATCGTTTTGAGTTAGCGAAATGTAGACAGCGGAAAATAGAAAGAAATCTTTCTCTAGACATAAACATACTAAAACATTTTAGCCCAAATAAATATTCTTTTCGCCAGTAATCTTGTATTCTGTTGAGACGTATCGTCCCAGTGTGTAAGAGTAACCCCAGAAACACCTTTAGCTCTTGTATTGTGATACTTTTCCAAGCATGGATTCGAGATTTAGGCATGAGTGATGGTTTGAAAAATACATCAAGGGCATTTTGATTAGTAAACTCACAAATTTTTTTGTAGAACATCGTCATTCAGCAACAAATTAAAAAAGTCCAAAGGACTGCCGTTACCTGGAATTGGGACTAGTAAAGTTTCTTGTCTTACAAACTCAATGGGTCGCATTCCTGAAGTTGAAATACTCCATACAGGAGTATCATTTCCGATATCAGAATCATCAGATTCATAAGAATCAGAGTCATCTGAAGCATTTCCCATTATCTGATGTTGGATTGGGTCATCAACTTCACCATCACTGTCGGCAGGTTCATTGACAAAGTCAGGAGCCGAAGATGGCCCAGGAGTTGGTTGAAACATTGTAGAAAAGAATAAAACGCACTATACAAATATATTTACAATATAACACAAATATTTACAACACGAAACTAATGTTACACTATTATACACAAAAATAAAATGGTAAAACTCCGATGCAAGCCAACTGGCTCAAAATGACGTGATCCACAAATGAAAAACACCGAAACGTGACGCGAGAAACAGGCTATAAAGCGGCGCAAATCCGACCCTCCTAAGGCAAGTGGCTAGGCCACACTGAAGCCTACAAGCCAGCATTGCTCTGTCGACAGCCGGCGCTCGATCCGCTGCGCGCGCAGGCACGCTACCCCCCCGCCGGCGCTCGACTCGCACTGAGTGTGTTAAATGACTTATGTGCTACTCTTTGTAAGGAAATAGAAATTAATCAAATTTGAAAAGTCATACTAGTTAACTACTATCTAAGAGGTTTCCAAAAAAAAAACTTTCAAAATCTGCAGTTGCAATACATATTGGTCTATAAATCGCACTAACTAAAACAATTTATGGTCATAATTTTTAACAAACCTTAATACAGTAGAACTCCAACTATCCGAATCAATTGGGGCCAGACCCTATTTGAATAATCAAATATTCGGATAGTCAGATTTTTTTCTAAAAGCAGTTCATTTTATTTAATTACTGCATGTAATTAAATACATGTATGTTGAAATAGGATATAAAACAATATTTTAAATGAGAAAGGGCATTTACTATATAATTAATTACAGTTTAATTACATGCAACGGTATACTTTTGTGTATTTACGTAACATCCTGTAAACGAATGTTATTACTTGCCAAACATCTTAGTTAAATATGCTCTATATGTTTGACTGTCTTCTCCGTTTTTGGGCATCCAGGTCGTGCATCCGCTTGACAGAGGGAAGGACAATAGCGTGAATAGACAATAAATTATCCCTATTGCATTATGTTTCCTGGCAGAATTTGGATTTGTTATTTTAACATGGTGTTACAGTTTACAGTATTTATTGAGACATATTATGTGTTATTTATCGGGATAAATATATGTATGGTTTATTTTTCTAGATATTAAAAACACTACTCTTTGTTGTTATAGGCTTTTAGTTTTTTTTTTGCAGAACAAAATTGAAAAACTGCAGATAGTAAGATTTATTTTATGACATTCTCAAAGCATTTTAGATAATCGGCGATTCGGATTGTTGGAGTTCGGATAATTGGAGTTCCACTGTAATAAGCAATAAATACAATTTGTAAATCATGTACATTTCAAGTTACAAACAAAATGTCAGCAAAACAAAATTAATACTAAAAAATATGAGCACGCCACTACTTACAGTAACAAGAGAAGGATGTAGCTTATCTGTGAAGGAGCCATCTGGGAAGGAGACCATATAGAACAGCGTGCGAGTTACATCAATAATACGTCCCTTGTAGTAGCGGTGGTTCTCGTGTCGTGCCCATACCCACTGGCCCACTTGGACACCACACATCTGCCGAAACAACTTTCATCAGACACATTGTAACAATTAGAACAGTGAGCAAGTATTAATAAACACAAAGAAAAATATATAAACAACATACAACTATTTAAATCTGCGATTATCTAACCAAGTTGTAACAACAGTGATCTTTAGTCTGACACATTCTGACCTGAAACTTGTCACATTAATGAGGTTTTGGGCTATTGAGGTTTTCCTAAAATAAAATACTAGCGATATGTTAAACAATGCTTCATTCAATTTAACAATGCATAGAGCGCACCATCCAGATTGACGTATGTGAAACTGAACAAAGAAAATTTGTCACTCATAAATCAGAATAAACGAGTGAATCCTCAGGACACTGAATATTTCTAGTTTATGGTGCACAATGACTACATAAAGAACAAGCAAATATAACGTTCAAGTCACTTGTACTGTGTTGTTATTTTTATTTATAACTGACACAAATGATGCTAAAATATAGCAAATTCCACAGTCCGGATTAAAGAGGTTTCACTATATAAAAGAATTTAAGCTAAACGGATCCAACAAAACTGGATCTTGTATTAAATGTTGTCTAGAAGAAAATGTTACCTTGTCATGCCTGTGATTATTGTTATGCCCTTGACAATTGACTAGGAAGCGGGCACCAGCCATAGTAGTGTTGGCACGTATCTTAGCTCCACGGTAGACTGCACATGGTACATGGTACCAGGCGCCACATCCAGAATCACAACACCTTGAATACACCTGGCTCAACTGGCACAGTGCACACTGCAAAAAGTTTATGTTTATATGAGGGATTTATTTATACAAATATCAATCAATCAATTAATTCAATATTTATTCAATGATAGTAAAAAAAATATCTGTATAAAGAATATTGTTAAAAATAGCTAAAAACTATAATATAATCCTAGAATAGCTAGATATAGTGCCCAGTGCATTCACAGCATTCTTATATAATTATTGTTTACTAAAAACTTCATTTAAGGTATAGAATGTTTTTTTAATTAGAAAGGCTTTCAGTTCTTTTTAAAAATTTGATGTCATTTTTTATATTTTTTATGTAATCCGGCAAAATATTGAGGACTTGGCACCCATATATGTTGTTGTTTTTTTGTAAAATTCTATATTATGTTTCGGTAGAGTCTTGTTACGTTTGCCTCTGGTATTATACCTGTGGAAATCACAGTTTTCTTTAACCTGATTTTCATGGGTTTTAACATACATTACAGATTCCAACATATACAAGCTCCGAACTGTTAATATTCTCAAACTTGGTATATTGAAGAGATAGGACATCAGCAAACTTACCTAAAGGACAAGTTCACTAACACCAGACTAGTAGGAACAAACACAAAATAAACACAATCTCACAAATGTTCAATACCACTGGCATTTTCTTCAGGTGAGTAGAGAGAGAGCAAACATCTTTAGGTAAGTTTGCTGATGTCCTATGTCTCCAATATACCAATTCCTGGCCTAGTGCCCTTTAACCTAACCTTTTCTCAAATTTGTAAATTGTTCTTCAACAGATTCATCACATTTTTTATTTTATATTATTCTTAAAGCTTTTTTTGCACGCCTAATATTCTATTTACATTTCGAGATGTGGTTCCTCCATAAACTAAAATTCCATAGGCTATGTGAGATTGGATGTTTGCATGGAAAATAATTTTAAGAGTATCACTGTTACAGATACATTCTTTTTAAGTAATACAAACCAGAATTCAGTTTTCCCATCAGGTGGTCAATATGACTGTCCAAGGTTACTGTCAATTAACAGGCCTAAGAATTTAGTTGTATTAATTAGATTTATTTCACTTTGTCCTACTTGAATATCAGGTGTTAAGTTACATTTATCCTGTTTTGTTGAAAAAGAAATGTTGTTTGTTTTTTGAAAGTTAAAAATTACATTATTTTTATGAAAAATATCTTGTAATTTTGAAAGTTCTAAATAAGTAGCAATTTCTAAATCAGTAACAGTTTTGGCAGAGACTAATAAATTAGTCATCTGCATAAAGACATAGTTGGCTTTTTGCATTTTGAAATCTGCTAAGAAATTTTGGCATCCCTTGAATGTAGCAAACAAAGAGCAAAGGTCCAAGAATAGACCCCTGAGTACTCCATGTTTTATTGTTTGATAAGATGAACAATATTTTATGATTCGATTTTCAGATATATTTAAAATCTCTACATACCTTTATACCTTTTCCTGTTTGAAACATGATTCAAACCATGTTTGATGGATACCTGTTACACTCAATGCTTTCCGTTTTGCTATGAGGATTTTCTATACCTATGGTCATATTTCTATACCTACGGTCAATCAATCTTTTGGAGTATGTTTCTCGCAATACAGTAAGTCTAGCCATATAATTATTATTTCAAAACTTTTTTAGTAATTTATCATTTCCTTACTTCCATAAACACTATTTTTACCTGTTACAGTGAACATTATAAATTGAAACGGTTTTTAAAATGACAAATTACACTTTTAATCCTTTACACTCGATTATTTTTTACCTGTTTACGCCCTCAGCTCGTAATATTATGACGTATTTTCAGTAGTAAGAAGCGGTTCAGTATTTGTAAGGTTTATGCAATAATTAAAATGTTATAAAATGGATTTAAACACTTAAATGTATATTTTATGTGATAGAATGGAAAGAAAACAAAAGTTAACTAAAAAGTTTTTTTTTAATATGGTGTGATATTCTTCAAATATTATATATCACCATCACCACTATTTACAATTTGGCCTACTTGTACGACTATATCATTTTCTTAGATATTTTCTAATGGAAGAATTATTTCATCATTACTAACACCTTCATCTTCACTTGATTCACCATCTGATAAATCACGTTGTAATTATTATATTACTTCAACATCCGTAATATTTGGACTACTATGAGCTGATATTTTTACACTACTGTCAAGTGTCAACTAACGAAACATCGAACTGAAGGTTAGGATAACAAAGAAAGAATAACAATAAAATTGACATTCCAGTTGTAGTTAATTTAGTTTCCGCATGATAGCAGCACGAATTGGGAACAACGATAACGAAACAAAACTATCGTCATTGCCGTGTCGGACACCGTCCAACATACGAGTGGAACGGCTAAATTACAATGTCGGACAGCATCCGACATACGAGTGGAAAGGGTTAAAGAAGACAAAGGAGACATACAATAGAGTATACTGAACTACTTTTGGTTTCACTCTTGACTGTAATATAATACTAAGAATAACAATAATATTTATTGGAGTTTAATTAAGTATCTGCTAATTCAAATTCAAAATCATCTTTATTGACTTAACATACAAATCCATACAGCCAATAGTGTCAGTTACAGCTAAATATAAAACTAAATAGTATACCGAACTATTGAATAATAAATACATGCAATCCTTTTCATACAAAATTATATAGTTTTAGTAAAAGTAATTAAAATGAAAAAGTTTAAAATGTCAGGTTTAAAGGAGCTGCTTAGGATTCTCTGTTTATTACATAATTATTATTGTTATTGAGGCTGTTTCTTTATAGATCATTCAGTGAATATATGGCTTTTTCTGTAAGGAATTCTTTTAATTTAAATTTAAACTTTACATTGCTTTCAATATTTGTGATGCATTTTGGAATTTTACTTAAGTATTTAGCCCCTATGTAGGAGGTTTTTAAAATATTTTAAATGAATTTTATGATAGGGGATTAATATTTGAATTTTTTGTCTAGTATCATATTAGTGAACATTACTCTGAAATTGAAATTCTTCCATGTGTGTTCTCTAATAATAAATGCACTCAAAGATGTATAAGCCAAATACTGTAATAATGTTCAGTTTTTAAAAATATTCTTTTACAAAGTCTGTTTGTTCAAGTTTTAAAATAATTCTGATGGCCTTTTTTTGTAGGCCTAATATTTTATTTAAATTATTCTTTGATGTTGCTTCATAGACACAGATAGCATAGGCTGTATGTGAGTGAATATGAGCAAAGTATATAGTTTTTAAGACTTCTATACTACAGAAAAAACTCATTCTCTTCAGGGCATAAAGGCCAGAGTTCATTTTATTACTTATACTAGCTATATGAATATCCCAACTGAGATTTGTGTCAATTAGTAGTCCAAGAAATTTTGATTCACTAATTTGGTCAATTTCCATATGATTAATTTTAATAATTAAGTTTTCATCCTTAGTTTAGTTTTGTTTTGTTTTAAAGACTATAAAACTAGTTTGATTGATATTAAGTTTTAAATTATTATCTATAAAAAAACTGCTTCAGCTTTGCTAGGTTTTCACAAGCCTTAAATTCTAGCTCTTTTTTTGTATTTGTTGTGGTAATGAGATTAACATCATCGGCGTATAAACAAATTTGATTATCATTGCTATTGATGTGTTCAATTATGTTCGGTAGTCCGCTCAAGTAGCAGATAAATAGTAGTGGCCCAAGTATTGAGCCCTGTGGGACACCACATCTGACTCTACAGGTTGAAGAATTGTATTTGCATATTTTATTTTTTGAAACATGTGTAATCTCTACGTACTGCCATCTATTGTCCAAATATGATTTCATCCATTTTAAGCAAACACCTTTTATTCTAAATAATAATAATTTATCCAATTTTAATTCATAAGACAGACTGTCGAACGTCATCGACAAATCCATAAACACACCGGCCACTTTTTGTTTATTATTTATAGTCTATAACAGCTTCAATGAATTTAATTAAGGCTGTAACAGTAGATTTTCCTTTTCGGAATCCATATTGTTCCTTATCTAGAAGTTTGTTTTTTTCTAAATATTCTGTTAACCTGAGGCACATGGCTTTTTCATAAATTTTCGATATTGTTGGCAATATTGATATAGGATGGAAGTTCTTGACATTTGTTTGTTCATTTTTTTATAAACTAGGATGACTTTTGAAACTTTAAGTTTATCTGGAAATATGCCCGATATAAAAGAAGAATTTATCAGATGTAATAACGGTTTTACTAGGGATAGTTTAACAAATTTGATAAGCTTTATTGAGATTTCATCATATCCACTAAATGACTTACATTTTAATGAATCAATTATTCTAACCAGCTCGTCTTCATTTAAGTCTTCGTTTTCATGTTCACAGGTAAACATTTGAAATTATTTTCTGAGTTCAATATAAAATTAGAATGATCTGTAGCATCAACTATATTATTAGTTAATGGTGCAGAATTGTTAATAGTATCATTCATCTTATTTGCAAAATAATCATTGAATATGTTACATATTTGTAAAGGATTGGAGATCGGTCCATCATCACCCATCAGTGATATATTTTTACTAATTACTTTTTTATTATTCGTTGTTTCTCTGTTAATTATTTCTCATGTTGTTTTGATAACATTGTCCGAATTCTTTAATGTTGCTACACCTCCTGCCATATTGAATTTGACTGTCCATAAGGCCTATGTTATAAACTATAAATATAGATTACGGCTATATTTATCAATTTAAAATGTTAACATTAACCTTTTTTTTAATGAGAACATAAGTGTCTATAGCTTCTTGAAACCAGTTTTAATTTTATCCGAAGATTTAAAAAAATCAATACTACTGATATAATTTATTCATTTTGTTTTATTAGCCTCCAGAACTGTTATATTATAGAAATAATACTGGTTAAATTACCTTTTTTTTACAATTTAACAAGACATTAGGGGTTATCAGTTGGTGTCTATCGCCGGCCGGCAAATGTGATATTTTAATATGTTTAAATGTTTTAATGTTTTTAGTGTTTTAGTGTAATGTAAATAGTGACGTTTTTGAAAAGCCTGATGATGAAGCTCTATGCTTCGAAATGTACATAGCAGATTGTGTTTGAAGAACTGTTGACAGGAAAAAAAAGGTAATTTAACAAGTATTATTTCTATGATATAATTTAATATTTTGCATAGTTACTACTGTACCATGTTTTATTTTTTAGTTTAATAATGATGGGGTATTGATAGGGTAGACAGATTGTTGGACATTTTCCATTATAGCATCAAGAAACCCTACACAGCGTTCCGTCTTGGTACAATGCAAGTCTTTCTCAAGTACAAAACTAAATTACATCTAATTAACCTACGGTATTACAGATAAAACACGTTTTTTTAAGGTAAATTCATAGCAGGTGCTTTTATGCAAATAAACAATAAGTCCATAACTAGCCAAAGCATGGAGTTATAGAGGTTAGCCTTGTTGATTCCATTTCTAAGATTCAAATTAAGTAAACAGTTTTGCACACTTAACACTACAATTTCCAGTTCAGGACCCAACCAATCAATGACCAAACATCCCATTACCCTCCGTCACTGAAGATGATTCACCCACATTCCTGGCAAGCTTGGAGCGTACCTGCTTGGCCACGTCAAGTCTATCTAGGGTTTGCAGTGTTACGTGTTGAGCTTGTCTCATCTTGTCCCTCTACCATCATTAGCATGGAGAGAATGTTTCTACTACAGCCGTATATGAATTGGGCCCTTAACAAAGTGCGTGGACCTTGGTTGTCTAGATGCCGTTGTCAGTACTGGTGTGTCATTAGAAATTACTGAATTAATGTCTTGTTAAATTGTTATTGCTTGTTTTTCATTTACGTAACTGTACAAGTTTTCAGGTTAGGATGTAGATAACTCATATTTTTGTTTAAGGAAAAAAAAGTTTTAAGAGAGTGTTTATGTTTCCAGGTTAGCATGATAACACAATAACTTATAAGTGCTTTTTAGTGTTATCTACAATACCATACATTAATTATATATAATTTAGTTTTAGTACTTGAGAAAGACTTCAGTTATACCAAGTCTAAAGGTTGTGTAGGATTTCTTGACGCTATGGAAAATGTCCAACAATCCCTGCAAGGTGTTGGTGGATTTTTGCTGATGTTTTATCTCTCCTAATAAACTAATTCTTAGCCAATTACCCTTTAACCTAACCTAAACTAAAGAAATATTAGACATATCTCTGTTCACCAACACAAACTCATTTAATTGGACCTTGAAAAAGGTTTTCCCTGACCAATTATGTTGCTCCCTCTACGTACTCTGTCTTTACTCACAAGATGATAGGAGGTGAGGTTGGAGAGCTCAACGAGATCACTGTTAGCTGCTTTGCTGAGGTTGAGGAACTTTGCATCTGGCTCAAACAGGGCACATATGACGTGTACCCAACGGCCATCGGTTGTCCGCCTCAGTGCCCCTCCTCGCATTGGGCATAGACAACACCTCTACAACATACCACACGAGTTTTACACCTCATAGTTCAAGGGCTGATATTTTATTATGTACATATCATCATTACAATGCAGAAGTCACAACAAGTGTACTGTTCCACTTGCCATAAACAACTGTTTCGGGAAATTTCTGTCATTTTGTGTCGTTCCATGCTACTAAACTTTGTTAACACATTGGGCATAGACAACACCTCTACAACATACCACATGAGTTTTACACCTTATAGTTCAGGATCTGATATTTTATTATGTACACATCATCAATAATCAACCTCATTAAATGCAGAGGTCACAACAAGTGTACTGTTCCACTTGCCATAAACAACTGTTTCAGGAAAATTCTTTAAATGCTAAACTTTATACAGTAGAATCTCGTAACTGAGTTAATTGGAACCAAGACCACCTCAAATATGTTAAATCTCAGATAGTAGGGAGGTTATGGTTAAAATAATGTAAATGCCATGAAAAAATTCAAAACTACTTTATTATAAGAAAACACAACAGAAATGTAGTTAGTCCTGTCAGAAAGTAGTAACATCAGGTTATGTCTTTTAAAAGTTGTATTACCGTAGGACGACAAGAAGTAGGAATAAAATGGAAATAAGTATTACATTTTAAAACTCTAAAACAGTCAGTAAAAAACTGCAATAATAAAATTTAATGGTAAAGATCTAATGTAATGTCCATAGACATTAAATGTAATGTTTGGCGGATAAGCAATTTCATTTAATGTTATCTTTGTTGACAACGAAGGCAGACCATCCCTTCCTTCGTGTTAACCGATCTCCAGTATCATAATTTCATCCTACCTTTCGTAATTCATGCACGTACGTTCCACAGTAGTATTCGCTACTTAATTTTATGTGCAGGGTACGGTTCACTTTGTTTACCGAATGAAATTATCGTATTTATCCTGCAGTCTGCTTTATGCTTTTAATAGAGCAGGGAACCATTCAACATTTTAAGGGAACAAAATTATTGTATCAATACCACATTTTTTTATACCATATTGGCTACGAAAACAATGATCAATTCATAATTTCAATTTTACTATAACATGAACATCTGCCTACCATTTACCAGGCATATAAAAACACTGGAATGAAATAATAAACAGGAACAGTACAATACAGTAATAAATCACGGCAATTTATCTAATATTGTATTATAAAATCACGCAAGTCAACACACTAAAACAACCACACTTGGGCATGAGGAGGAGTCAACTAAGCCGATGGTGTCAGTTGGTGATGTGTCATTAATGAATGTATTTGGGTGTAAAATTATTCCTATAATTAGGAGTAGGTTACACTATCATAAATACGTCATGTGACTGCCCTACAGCGCCTAAACCTAGCACCTACAGCTAATAGACATTGATTGCTTGTTAAACGATTATATGACGTGTCTAGCTCTAGTTTTCCTTTTATTAATAGCTTTATGTTTATTTTTCATCTTCTAACTACTAGCTCGGTTGATCAGGACTCGCATAACCAAGATTCTACTGTACTTAGTTGTGAGATAAGTGCTTAGCCAATGACAATCAAATATCTAGTATTTCAGGGTTTTGTAAATAACGGATATGAAAATATTTATATTTTAGACATCGCAGTTTTTCTATTATTGAAATTAAATTGATTCTTTATTTTTATTTATTCTTATGAAAATGTTTATGTCCTTGATATACTAGTCAACACTGAAAATTCTAAATGACCAACAATACGCAGCTAATTAAAAAAAAGGCTACTCCACTTCTTAACGTTTATGATAATTTGTATGTCCTTGATATACTGTTCAACGATGATAATTCGATATAAACAACAATACGCAGCTAGTTAAAAAAAAAAGAACAGACTACTCCACTTCTTATAATAGGTCAAAGTAGCAGGTGTTGTTACATTTAACTATAATATAAAAACTAATCCTGAGAACTTCCACCACCCATGCCTAACTCCCACTGCCCTACGCTACTATGGGCAAATCAGCGCTTCTTACAGCTGCACAGAAAAAGTACCCACCAGAGCTGGATTCAAAATAACAATCCAACTCATACTTGGCCACAGTACATCTCATCAGTACTTGGCCACCGCTCATCTGTTTCAACACCGATAACAAATCAGTATTATTTTTTGGTACTATGACATCATACCACATTGAAAATATATTCATTTTGTATAACATATGAATAATTAAAGCTATAAGTAACTAACCGCGAAATTCTGGTTGGCCATGCATTTGTCACAGAGCCAGTCGGAGAGAGGTGTTGGTGTCGGGTAGCATGTCGTGTGGACACAAAGAGCACAAGATGCACACACTACCAACGGTGCAAACTGCGATGACTGCCTGCTGCACTGTGTGTTGTAGGAGGGCATCATCACACTACTTTCGGGCGGCAAGTCTTGGCTCCACTCCCGGGTTGTCCAGTCCTTCACCGTGTACTTACCACCCCACTGGTAACAGAACATAAGTCACCACTTATAGGTATTATTACTGTAAAACACTTTACCTATTACTGCAAAGTGAAAATAGGTTTGTTGTCTACCGGACTACCAACATAGACAACAAACCGGACAAATGAAATGATCAAATCGAAACAGTCACTGATGATAAACTATAAATTATAATCAGGGCTGTACTAGAAACAATAAAGAAGCAGACTTGCTAGCTAAAAAAAATATGTTCAACCCATTAAACATCAAACAACAAAATAAAATCAATGCAATTGTGAAATCCCTTTTTACTTTTTACCATAAGATGAATTTTCAAAATATGCAACATAGAAAACTGATCATAATTTTAAAGTAAATTTTATCTGCCATAATTTATCTTGGTACTTGATAAGTTACGGAGTGATCGATCCCCTAGCCTACAGATTCACAAACAATCAAACGGAAGTAGAGTTTGCACTATTTTGTTGTTGACGTTTATCTTTAAGATAATTTAAGATACTAATTGAACTTTTTAGTAAAATTATTATGTTGGCAAGTAACAAAGAACAATCTCTACCACTAATAAAATGTAACCAACTAAATGGTACCTTATCGGCTGTGAAGAGCACACAAAGAGAGCAGTGTGGGGGAGCATGGCTGTTGTAGCGATTAATGGTCCTATCTAGTTCTACATCTTGCACACTGGACATCATTAACCTCAAATGGTTCTCTGCAACAATGAATCATATAGAAATCAATATTGCGCCTTATATAGAAGAATCTATATATGTAGTCTATTTATTCTAACCTAAATCAAAGATTAACAATACAGCATGGTAACTTTAGAACCAGCAGTCAGCACTACTCAGCTGGGAGTTGACTTATCTCGGTATTATATAAAATTAGGCTTTTCTTTGCAGGTGAGGAGTACACTAGGAATGCGTTTATCTGGAATGCAATTATCCGAAGAATATAATCGAAATTAATATTTTTCATAAATAAATTGTTATTGGATTAGATTTAGTTTTAAAACAGAAATAAAATAAAATGATGTATTAATCATTTCACATGTCTCACTGTAAAATATTTATTATAAGTGTAGGAAGGATACTACAATGATCTACAAATGATACTGCAACTATGATAGGTGTAGGTCTGTCCTAGTATGTGTGCCGTACCGCCAGCAGCCAAACTTGTTTGCCGTCGGCCGTAATTAGTAGATATTCTCCTAAATGCACCTATGGTGCGTACTACTTATTGTTAACTTATTTACTTTTTATAAATAAGTTTCAATGTACAGTATACTCTCGGTACAGTGGGACCGGGACCACCTCGGATAATACGGAGGTTATGGTAAAAATAATGTAAAAGGCATGAAAAAAATACAAAACTAGTTTATTACAAGAAAAAACAGAAAATAGTGTAAATGTAGTTACAGTCCTGTAAAAAAGTAGAAACATCAGGTTATGTCTTTTACAAGTTGTATTACTGCAGGATGACATGAAGTTGGGAATAAGTATTCCATTTAAAAACTCGACAACAATCGGTAAAAAAAACTACAATAGTATAATTTAATAGTAAAAATCTATTTTAATGTCCATAGGCAGCATTGTGGATGGGCAATTTCCTCTAACACTACATTTGTTGACAACGAAGCCTTTCATATTTATTTCATCTATCTACGTTCCACGGTAGTATTTGTAAACATATACTACTGCGTCTTGGTAAGTGCAGGGTACCGTTCAGTCCGATTACCAAACAAAATTATCGTATTTATCCTGTTGTTTAAAGCAATCTGCATTACTCTTAATAGTGCAGGGAACCATTCAGCATTTTAACAGAACAAATTTATCGTATCAATACCACATTTTTCGTACACATTGGTGACGAAAACACTGATTGATTAATTATTTCAATTTCGTTATAAGCAACTGTCAACCATTTACAACTCATATCAAAATGTTTGGATAAAATATTGAACAATAACAACAATAAATTACGACAATATTTCCAATACTGTATTGTAAAATCAACAAAGTTAACACACTAAAACAACCACATTAGTGCGAGAGCAGTTGACTAAGCCGATGGTGTCAGGTGGTGATGTGTCACGAGTGAATGCATTTGGGTGGGAAAACGATTCCTATAGAAGAGTACAATATCATAAATATGTCTCATGACGGCCCTGAAGTGCCTTAACCTAGCACCAACAGCCAATAGAGACACTGATTACTTGTCAAACGATTATATGATGTGTCACGCTATAGTTTTCCTTTTATTAATAGCTTCATAACTATTTTTCATCGTCTGATGACTAGCTCGGTTAACCCAGAGGCTTGGTTAATTGGGGCTCGGATAACCGAGATTCTACTGTATATAATTTTGTAGATTATCCACTAGTGATTTAATTAACAATTGTTAAAAACAACTTGTAAAATATAAAAAAAATTTAAACTATATCATTTTGTTTTCATCAGGCCTAAATATGATAATTAAATATTTGTTCACATTTTAACAACTAATTGAGTATAATATGTAACGTACCTATTTAAAATAATTTACCTTACTTATGTATATACCACAATATCATTTTAGCAAGCTTTGCTTTTATATGGAATCGATTACAATGTTGGTTTATAAATAGCATACGCTGATCTCTGCTATAGGTATGTGCGAGTGTGCATGAGGCCAATTCTCCGTTTTTAGGCCTTAGGGAGCGAGCTTTTAATCATGAACCGTAGTATATGAAAATTTGATCATCCGAAATGGACATAATCCCATTAACTTCAGATAATTGCGTTTCTAGTAGTACCCTAGCATATCCTTAATTTAGTATCTTATAACACTACAATTTTATTAACTATGCAGTCATGAAAATAGATTTCAATAAAATAGATGAAAATTTGATCATCCGAAATGGACATGATCCCATTAACTTCAGATAATTGCGTTCCTAGTAGTACCCTAGCATATCCTTAATTTAGTATCTTATAACACTACAATTTTATTAACTATGCAGTCATGAAAATAGATTTCAATAAAATAGATGAAAATTTGATCATCCGAAATGGACATGATCCCATTAACTTCAGATAATTGCGTTCCTAAAAGTACCCTAGCATATCCTTGATTTGGTATCCTATATGACTACAATTTTACTTGAACTATGCAGTCATGAAAATAGATTTCAATAAAATAGTCATACAAATTCCAAAAGAATTAAACTTTAAAATTTTGGATCAATACATTTGTAAAACAGTAAACTGTAGGGATAAAGGTGTTGATAAAAAGGAATAAATTTTGTTTTTCATTGCAGTTATCAACACTTTAATACATAATATATATTTTTCAAAAAGCCAAGATTGTCTTGAGTATGTTGTAGATGTCTAACTTACCAAACAAGAAAAACAATGTGGTAGTTGACGTGTTAAAAGATAGACTTGAGACACAAGAAACATTATTTTCTTACATTTATGACACTTCAATATGCTGTTATTAATTTATATGTGAAAACTAGAAGCAAAAGGAAGATTTAAATACAATAAATAAATAAACTGACTGTTGTTTGAAAGTTATTTGTTGGTGTTGGATTGTTCATGATTGGTAAATATATTGGAAATTTTTTTTACTTCAGTGTTTTTAAAAACAAACACTTATAAACAAACTTACAAAACAAAACCAATTTACAACTAAAATAAATTGAGTACGAAATAAGAAAATGTTACTTTGTTATTAGATACAAATTTTAACTATGTAGAAATTGATTTCTATTGTTACAATATATAGTCTATGTTATGTTATACTTACGCTCATTAGCATCGTTCAACTGACTAGAGGTCCAGTCCCTGTCTGCTCTCATTAACAAGGGTGGCGATCGTTCAGAGCCTGTGGAAAGAAACATAAAAATGGAATTGAACAGGTTTATGAAGAAGAGTTCCAAGTTTAGGCCCAACAAAAATTAACAATTTGAAAATTCAACCAATAATATGTCCATTACCATTAATCAAATAAATTTGATTTGGAAGAAGAATGTAAGGAATGTAAGGAGGAAATAAGGATAAAATAAGGTAGTAAGAAGAGAGGAATGATAACATGAAATTTGTAAAATATTAAACATTTCAGTTGATGGAACTAGCCAGAAGATATATACTGTACAAAGACACAGGTCATGAAACTTAACAGAATACACTTTATTAACTAGTTCACGTTAGGGCTACTATTTTAATAAATTGAATGATAAATATAATGAAGTACTCTTTTATTCATTTTTATAAAAATATATGACCGGTTTCGGCTCTTAGGCCATCTTCAGATAGTAAATATGTCTTTTCCAAGGAAACGAAAAAGAAAGTGACGAATTACTAGAATACTTAAATTCATTAAATGACAAGATAAAATTTACAAAAGAAAATGAAGCAAAAGAAATAAACTATTTAGATCTAACAATCACAAATATTGGAAATAAACACTCTTTCAAAATTTTTACAAAATCTACCCAAAGTGACCTACTAATTCCATATAATTCTAACCACCCATGGAAGTACAAATTATCTAGTTTTAGATCAATGATTAACATAATGTTAAACGTCCCAATGCAAAAATATGATTATGAAGAAGAAAAAAGAACAATAAAATACTTAGCTTCGAAAAATGGTTACAATCCGACAATTGTTGACAAAATTATAAAAAGAAACAAAAATAAGAAAATGGAAGAAAAAGAAAATAAAAAATGTATCAGTGTTCCTTACAATACAAAAATGAATAAATCTATTAGATAGACATTTCAACACAGTAAATATAAACTCAGTTACAAAACAAAGAACAATACTTTTACTTTAATTAACAAATTATCCAACAAAGAAAATAAAAATAACAAATATGACAAATCTGGAATATATAAAATAAAATGCTCAGAATGCAATTTTTTTACATAGGACAAACTGGAAGAACATTTAATTTATGTTACAAAGAACACATACAAGCCATAAGAAACAACAACTCAACATCACATAAATCTAACTTTGCAGAACATATTCTCCAGTCAAATCACAGTTATCAAAATATAAATGAAAATGTTACAGTTTTAGAATACGAGAAGAAAGGAGAAAAAATTAATACAAAAGAAAATTTACACATATACATAAATAATTATAATGAACCAAAGAACATATTAAATACACAAATTAACATGAACAATCCTATATATGAAAAAATAAGAGAAGTTAAAAAACATAAGAATCAAAAAGTAAAATTCAACTTACCCACACACTAAATTAATCATATGTTATTTTTATCTGTTTTTTTTATTTTTATAATTTGTTAATTTATTTTAGGTTATATTATTTACTATCTGAAGTTGGCCTAAGAGCCGAAACCGGTCATATATTTTAATAAAAATGAATAAAAGGTTACTTCATTATATTTATCATTCAATTTAAGAATATACTTTACTTATGTGAAGGCATTAAAGGTATTAGTAGAGTGCATGTAACTGTCTCTATTTCTATTAGATCAATTAGTCAGACTAAATTCTCAGATATGAGATGCAGACACAGTTTTGTTTGTATTTTAAGGAGAATATGAATGATATGAGTGTACAATAAGTGTGGATATCCTGTGTAGTCTGGTTACTAACTGAGTTATGCTTAGAAAGGGACATTTATTAGTAGCCCAAAAGCCAGGGCAACTAAGAAACCAACTGCCTTAAGTAGAATCCGAACCACTTTGTATAGGTGTTTTTTTCAGCTAATTGACAAGCCTGATACTCAGTTCTTTCCCTTACACAACATCCGGACACGGACTACTACTCAACATGGAAACCCCTTACTTCTCTAGTGATGTCTACGACAAAAGCACCCATTGAGCGGTCGCCATGTCAGTATTAAGAGGAACGTGTATAGAACCTGTCATCTACAATCTCCACAACACTCTGTCCCAAGTAGCTGAATAACAGCACTGTGCCACTAGTGCGGACTATAAAAAAAATGGAACAATGCTATAGCTACTAAACTATGAAACTTAAACTGGTACAACTTCCCACTCTGCTTAAGCTGCAAATTGTACAATTATCATGTCTTTTTAACACGTTCGCTGCGTATGTTACACCGGTGTAACATCGCGGAATTGCCAAAACTGCGTGTGTTACACCGGTGTTACATGGTATATGGATTTGCGGGAATTATTGTCCTAGGCAGGTGTCTTGAGTTTTGGTGGTTCTGTGGCCAACCTGCAATGCCTGAATGAGTGGGGGAGCGGGCTCCACGTTCCGTTTGACGTACCGGCTAGTCTGAGAATGCGTATGTAACACCGGTGTAACATTCTCTATTGAGATGACCGATACCAGAGGAAATGATGGAAGGGTCAAAATAAAAAGATGTAGAGTGTTCCATTCCCATAAGAAGGTAAAAATGACGCCCTACTATTGCCCCCAGTGACCTGAACAACCCGGTTTGTGCGCAGCAGGTTGTTTTGAGATTTACCATGAAACCGCATAAAGAGTGAATCTCTACAATGGAAATAATTTATAGATAGTTGTAGAATAGTTTTTAGTGAAATAATAGTGACATAGTAAGTAATAAATGGAATTATATATATTCAGTTACCCTAACCAAGACTGCGGATGTAACACCGGTGTATCATAGAAAGTGACCAGTGCGTGTGTTACACCGGTGTAACATGGAGACATACGTCATTTCCTGTATAAAAGGACATCATAAATCAACTTTAGACATCATTTCCGGCCTTTGGATAACCTAAGGTAAGATAATTTAAAATAAAAAAATTCCCGCATTTTAGGCACCTTCCGCATTTTTTGACGCAGCGAACGTGTTAATGAATTTTAAATGCTCAGATGATGTACAATCCAGGAACCTGTCATTTATGTTTAATATATGCATTTGGCATGAAAATAAAGGTATATTTAAAATGAGTAAAACACTACAAATCTGAATTCAAAAAGTTGTCTTTACTTGAGCTGTTTTAAAGTTATGAATAACACAACTTTACTTTTCTTTATTGGTTTTCTGCAACGTCTTTTAATGTTTTTCACTATCCCAGAGTAAGAAAATTGCAACAAATTGGAAAGTAGAAAGCTTTTTGATTTTGTAGGGGTTTTTTAAACTAAAAAAAATTAGTTAATTGCACTATGATAATGGAACTTATACAATTTTCTTTGTAAAGCTTTTTAAAACAAACCTAACGGTATTGAAGTAAATAAATTAATTGATTTGTTAAACACTTTGTGATTTCTAATCTGTTATCAGAATTATCCTGAGATAGCCGTATTATGCACAATGTTTTATTGAACATTAAAATATATAAATATATTACTCTATTTTAGATACAACATTTACAAAATCTCACAATCCAAACAGTTGCTTAGCAACGAAAAATATTGAAAGCATGAATATAGTGGTTACAAAAATTACCTTAGAAATAAATCCTTTGTTAACCCTCCAAGTGATACGTATTTTACTCTTCAGTGATAGGCCTGTTTTAGGCATCGCGCAGTGTTTTTTTATAAAATTCATAAAAAATTTTAAATATACCTGTAATATGACATATTACATATCAAAATGTTCTAAATAATATGTACTAATTGGTTATGAAAAAGAAAAACTTATCAAAAATTTTCTTATCTTGAGAAACTTTGGATGACCTTGAAAAAAAATTATCTCAAAAATATTTTTTTGTTTTTGAGTCTATTTATTATAGTTGTTATGGAAACACTTTTAAAATCCATTGTATACAAAAGTTACACAATTTAGTTCTGAACACAAAAATATATAACACTCACAGTTTATATGTTGTAGTATATAAGAAAGTCATATAGAAAATGTTTTTGTACTAGCATAAAAAAGCAGAAATTTCAGAAAAGTGTATTTGTTATTATAAAGTTCCATTATAGGCCTAATATTTATATAGGATTGTAAAACTTTATTTTCACTTGTAAATGTTTCTAAAAACTGAATAAAATACTGTTTGCAGCAATTTGCAAATTATAACTATATTTACATAGAATAACGAGGATAAATATCCCTTATTCCGAATCTGACTCCGCTACAGCAGGTGCCTTTCTCTTTTTAGTTCCTTTATGTCTCCAGAAGTGGTTCAAACGGCTTAGTTGACTCATATTTACAAATAATAACAATATTTACAAACATACAAACTAAATAAAACAACTAAACGCACTAATGTAACCTTCAAACGGAATAATAAACAACAATGATATACGACGCTTTGTCACAGAACACGAATGACTGAGCGCGGGAACCAGCTGATCGTAAATAATCAATACTACTTTTCCCGCGTATTTGAAAAACGTTTGACATAGAGTATCATAAAGAGGAACTCTTTCTGAACATTTTAGTATAAAATATAACTGATTTCCGATTTTAGTTATTTGTTTGCGGCGCTTTTCGCGATCGGCTCGGAGCGAGCCGTTATCGATTCAGAGGGGGTCATTAACGGCTCGGACCGAGCCGATATCACTTGGAGGGTTAAACCAAGTATATTTTGCACATTGTTTCAATGAACAAAAAAATATATAGTTATAAAATTCTATTTTAGGTACATTTAAACTTCGTAAAATATGTTTTTAAATTTATCTGAAAATAATTATGAGACTTCAAAAGGTGTCTAAATATGAGTTGATTCATAGACTTTCAAATAATATTCAATTTAAATGCCTATATGCCTTGGTTTTGAGTATTTATAACATTTATAGCCAGCGTATGCACATTGTCACAATCTGTGATGACGACACTGCAAATATGATGACAGCGCTAGGGTTAAATGACATTACTTGTTTTATTAGTCATTTCTTCCAACTAGTAGCTTTTACCTTCCATTAGCTACTACCTTCTTCCAACCAATGGGAGGATGGTTAAAGTTAATTCATGAGACCAGTAGTCAAAACTCTATGTTAGGAGTTAGTTATATGTTTACTTGAAACTTGAAGACACGTCATGATTGAGCTATGATTTACGTGTATAATTTTATTGCCCAGATTTGTTATTTCATAACTTTAAAATTCTTACATTTGAGACGCCGACACAACGTAATGCTCGTTACTCAAGTTAGAGGCAATCATTTTAAGTCCGATATGTTACGATTTAATTTGGTTTAAATACACCATTACTTTTATATACTGAACTCTGCATAACATTGAAAATTGATGAACTAGATGGTACAACTTTCAAAATTCATGAAAAGGCCATGGGAAATGTACAAATAATGAATTAAAGCAAAGTGGGAGGTTGTACCAGTCTAGATTTCATAGTTTGTTAGCTTTAACCCTTTTAGTGCCAGACATTTTTTCAATGTACATGTGAAAACTCCCAACCTTTTTTATTAAGGTGTATGCGAAAAATCCCAGGCCATTTTTCAAGATTTTGACAACATTTAAACAAAAAATCATATCTTTTTTGTTTATTTGAATAAATTAACTTATGAGGTGTTGTTTGTTAGGTAATTATGTGTAGTACCTAAAATAAATACTCATGAAGTTAGGATAACATTTTTAAAATTTGTGTTTGTAAAAAAATAAATAAATAAAAAAATAATTTCTTTTTTAACTTTGACCATATATAACTGCCTTTATATGTTAGCCTACACCAAAATGGTTTTAGTACAGATTGTAGTAAATCTAATTGTTAACACACACACAAAATTTGAAGCAGTTACCTTGAAAAATGGAGAAGTTATTGTATTTCTTCAAAAACCATGTAAAATCCTAAATTCTTGGTAAAATCCAAAATGACATACTTAGCCCTGAATCCATAAAAAATATTCACTTACAGGCAATCTCGCTCTTTTACTCATGATGCAATCTATTTACATAACTTATAAATAATACATACGAACTAAAATAAAGAATAAAAAGGTACAAATTTAGACAAAACGGTCACCTAGCAACAAAACAATAACAACAACCAAAACATACACTCACTGAATGACGAAACGGAAATGTAGCGGTAAACATGTGCTATTACGTCATCATCGTTGAGCATAGAGTAAAAAGGATTTTTTGTTGACAATAGTAATAGTATCTAGATACAGGACATAAAGTTTGGCGGCGTTTTGTCAATAATTGAATTTACACTATAACAAAAACCGGACGTGCGCCCCCAGCGCACGTCGGCATTTTTAGTAAAATGTAGTGACGAGCGCTCATGGCGCACGCCGGGATTTTTCGAATAAATAGCGACGTGTGCTCATGGCGCACGTCGGCACTAAAAGGGTTAACAAAGTTTCTATAATTATTTTTACATACTGTATACAACCAACAGTAAGGTTTTTAAAACCTTACAATGAGAGAGTGTATAGAAGTCAGTTGATTCTCTGGTTAGACTAAATATCTGCCTAAAGTAGGGAATGGTCACGAGAAAAGTTACACAATAGATTAATTGACATGTTCAATGCAGTAAGAGCACATGACTGCCTTTTAAGCCTCGCAGTATGTGTTGGGTACACATGTGCGGTTTGTGCAGATATATCTTTTGTAAGACTTTGTCATTCAGTAGTCTGCTGATAGTTGAAGTTTATAGTTCAATACAGTGACTTTGACAGTCAAATTGTTTTTGTGGATACTTTCATTTTTAAACCGTTCAATCATTTTACTTGTTATATCAATAACAATCATAAGCATATGTAAATTGTATTGTTTATAATGCAGAAAAATTAACTAACTATAATTGTTCGAGAAGTTCAAAACTACCAATATAAAACATTTAATATATGCTAAAACACCGGTGAATATATTTAATACTACCGGTGAAGATTAAATAAATTTCAACAAACTGATGTGATATGTGGAAAGCATATATAAGCGTCCACTCTAAAGAGAAACATTTCAAAATTAATTTTATTTTAATTGTGTTAAAATAAAATACAATATAGTAATAAGTAAAAACAAAATTTATCTAGAAATATTGTTTGCATCGGAAGTTACATGCACATGGTCCACAAATAACCACAGTGAACGTGTTAACCTAAACTATGGCCGTTGTAAACTTGGAAAGGCAGACACTTTTATCAAGTGGTTCTAAGGCAGATTATGTTTAATTTGCTACAAACTTGAAAGTATTATTTATTTAATTTGTTGACAAAAAGTAGTTGTATTTAGAATGAACAAAACAGTAAATTAAAGAAATAATGTAGATCAATAACAAATTCAAATATACTCTACATTTTATAAATAATTAACTCTGCAGAATTTCTTAATATTTTATTTTTTAAATTTGTTGAAAATAACGCATGCATGCATATTTTGACAAATAAAAGTACTATGGTAGATGTATATATATATAAAAAAAAAAAAAAAACGTTAAGTTTGAGCATATGTTTTTTTAAACACCATTATGAAACTATGTTTAAAAATGAATAAATAAAAACACACTCTAAATTTAAAAATTTTAGTATTTTATTTTATTTTATTTGCATGCTTTAGAACAGTCTATAAAACCAGTTACACTAAAGCAGTTCAATTAATTGTTCATGCTGGGGTTTCTTGAGCTCATTTCATGCACATAATATAAACCATAATATTACTCTTTATTAATAGATAAGTTAAATAAATAACTAAAAATATTACCAACAGTAACATGCTTTAACCTAAAAGTAATAATAAATACAATAATATAATAAATAACAATAGTATTATATTTATACAGCTTAAGAAGACATAATATTCACATATATTTTTTGGAAAGCATGATAGGATATTTTAAATTATCTATATACAATAAATATACAAGAAATGATGTATTCAACAGTAGTACTCACATTTGGGAGAGTTTTTTATATTTTGCCATGACGAGTTTTCACCTTCGGTGTCACTCCTCGATGCCTGATAGTTTTGTAACTTGGGCAACCTTGGACATTGGAGTTGATTGCCGCCATCATAGCGACCCATATCCACTGGTAGTGATTGCACTGTTTCTACTCGACACGAACTAGTCTCTGAGATCACTGTACCATGATCCATGTTGAAGATTTGCCGATCCGACTCACTCTGCACTTGAATCTGTGTCTCTACTTCACCTTGGCTATAAAAGCCGTTTGTTGATTCTGCAGATAACGTCCTGTTCAAAGAAAGAATATCACTATCATCACTTTCACGGTTTACTGGACTGTTAAGAGAATTGTTCGGCACTTTTAAACGAATTACTCTTTGCTGTGGATTAATGCTGTGAACCTGTAAAGGTTTCCCTGCTCTGAGCAGTGTGCTAACATTGCTGATGACTGTTGTCTGCACTTTATTTCGAGTATGTTGTGGAGAGCTCCCCTCCGACTGAGGTGAGCCATTCGGAGTGTTCAGCGTACGAAGAATCACTGGTGAATGTAATGGAGAGTTACCTTTTCCAGGAGTGTTCCTACCGGAAACAGATATCAAAAGAGGCTTCTTGTAGGTAATGTGGTTTTGATTCATATTCACAATTGTAATGGTTTGAGGACTAGAAGCTTGAGATTGAGGACTTTGTACCTGTACAGAGCTTTGATATTGGGTGTTTACCTGACTATGACTGAGTGAAGGCATTTGAATATGAATCTGCGATGTATGGCTTTGCCCAGGAGTCTGAGTCATTGTTAGCTCAGGCATTTGAGGAATATTGTTGTGCACAGGTGACTGATTAAGTGACTGCTTTTGCACTTGATAGGACTGATTCTGTGGTGGAGATCCATTAATTGATTGAGTGTGACTAGTTGGTGAAATCACCTGAGTTGGAGATGGGCTCTGCATTTGGTTTTGTGCCGGAGATTTTATCATCCCATTAGGTGTCTGAGTTGGAGAAGGACTCTGTAACTGATTTTGAATTGGCGATCTTATCATGTTGGACGGATGAGTCGGAGAAGGACTTTGTAACTGATTTTGAATGGGAGATCTCATTGTATGTGACATCTGTGTTGGAGAGGGCATTTGCATTTGGTTTTGTACAGGAGATCTTATCATACTGGACATCTGAGCCATACTCTGAATCGGAGAACAGTTAACTGAATAATTTTGAGCCTGAGACTGATTTTGGATTGGAGATCTAACCATAGACTGAAACTGATTTTGATTCTGCACTGGAGACAACATGGGCTGTGAGTGAACTTCACCCTGCATTGCATACCGATTTAGATTTTGACTCTGAACAAATGACGGATTATGAATTGGAGAGACAGACTGCATCTGGGAGTGCTTCTGCATTGGACTTGGAATCATATGATTCTGTTGAGAGCGAACTTGATGCATGTTTGATTCTTGATGAATCATGTATTGAGGAGTTTGATGAGGAAAAGGGTGTCCAGGATATGGTTGAGGTTGGCTCTGATGAGGGTATGGACTCATGTACGACTGCCCTTGAGGGTATGAAGAATAAGAATGGTCTTCTGAAGGTGGTGAAAATTTTCTGTTATTAACTTCGGGCGTTGGGACCCTAAAAGAATAATTATTACTTGATCCAGGAAAATTATTATGATTGAATTCTCCAACTCTGTTAGGTGCTATAAAATTTGAATTTTGTTGAAGATCATCAGATTGTTTGGGCTCTTTGGGTTTCCTTTTTCTTCTGACTTTAACCTTTTCTTCCCCATTAGGATCTTTGTCTTTCTTGACCTTATTTTTAGATCCAGGTGGTCTGCCACGTCTTTTAACAAAAGTGACATACTGCTCAAGGAACCTTTCATGTGAGGGTTTAGTCAACAACTTAGAATTATCATCAGTATCAGTTTTAGCCTCACTGTCACTACCCAATTTACTCTTACCTTCAGATTCACTGCCGTAAACAGTCTTATTCTCGTTTTCACTACAGCTGCCACTAAAATGCTTACTTTCCAATTCACTTGATGTTAAATTACTTTCAACGTCAGACACTGTTTTATTGTACGTTCCATTATCCGCTTCTAAATCATTGCTCAATTTCTTTGGCCTTCCTTTTCTTTTCTTGACAAGCTCTATACCATGCTTATCTTTTATCTTTCTTGGCTTTGGTCTCTTTATTTCTTCATCATCATTATCATCATCAGAATCTCTTCTTTTCTTTTTCCTTCCTTTTTTCTTCAGCAAATTCTTAGACCCATCATCCATTACAACAGCATCTTCAATTTCTGAAATCAGACAGACAAATCATTTAAGTTACAGAAAAAAAATGTATTTTTTGAACACACTTTGAAGGGCTTCATATTTTAAAACTTTATAATAAACAGAGTTATTTTTATTCAAATATGAACAAATATTTTGAACTATCAGTTAAAGGTTTTGGTTACTATCACTTAAAATAGTATGTATTGCATAAAATTATGATGATTGGTTTTCTTTGTTATTTGGAAAAAGATATGTTTTTATTGCACTTGCTACAGCAATTTTTGATTAGATATCTTAATTTTCATGGATAAGTTTCCACGGTCGTAACAACTATATCTTGGTCTTCTGGATCTAACCGCGTCAAAGGATTATGTACTTATTTACAAAGGCCGACATTTCAGGCTGCATATTGAGTCCCATCTTCAAGGCTGAAGTGAACTGGAGTCTCAAACTTGAGTTGCATATATATAAGCCAAATACCACACCCTGTAAAGCATACTCTGAAGTGGAAGCATTAAAAAGAACACCCTACCAAACCTCAGATTTTTTTTTATTATTTCTGAAATCACATTCACTTACTAAGATACGACAAAACATTGTGGCCATTAGTCTTTGTGTTAATTAAGTAACAGCAACAGATGACACACCTAAGTCCTTGACGGTGTTATCTTTTTGGTAATACTAAGCTTAAATTTAGTAATAAACAATGCATTTTCTTTATTGACCCACAAAGAAGGATTTTCCAGTGCCACTCCTCATAAATATTTTAGAGGCCTTTATTATTTCTTAGTTCTTCATCTATAATATGTTTTTGAACTGGTTAACACACAAACACTGAACACATATAACACAAATGGGCAAAGGCAATTGAAAATAATGCAAACGAATAATATCTCTTGTGATTTCTTTTTAGGATTCTTGATTTTTAATCTTTGCGTCTGTTATTGGTTATGTAGTAAACAACGTGACGCTGCTGCTGGCTGCTCCCGCTCCCGTGGTGACAGGCTTGCTTAACAGCTGTGGTCGCTGCGGAGGGGGGGCATCAGCTGTCGTTGCCATAGAGTAAGATTTGATACTCTTTACACATCCAAATGTACAATAGTTCTTAAGATTTATTAATGCCACTTCTATTGTTAACTAGTTAAGTTTTAATACCCACCATCTGCCACTACTATACACACTGATATGTATTGTTTTCATTACTGTATATTCTTTAATATTATACTGTTTTTTTTTTTATTTCTAAATGTAATGTATAAAATATGTAATTTCTGGATCCTGCTGATAAGTGAGTTCTCACTTAGCAGGGCCACTGCATGTAATATTTCTTGAATAAAAATATTCTATTCTATTCTATATTATTGCTTGGCTGTTGAACACTGGCGTTTAAGTTGATGAATAAGATTCATATGGAGTTTATCGACAGCTAAGTTACAATATTTCATGTCAAGATAGGTGTGGTAGTATCCATTATTTTTAGAATGCAGAACCAATGCTCCTATATAACAGGTTGCCTCACTATCATTTGGTCTATATAAGCTGAGTTGTGACGTCAGAGGGAGACCAGAAATATTAAAATGTCTGTTATTTTAATATTATACTGCTATTATTGTAAACTGCAACAGCACACCTCACTCCAGGCATTTAATAAACATAGTCATATAAATTCACAATTCAAAACAAAACCACATTCAAAATTAAACAATTTAGACTGAAGTGTCATCGAGAGAACAAATATCAGATGTTTAACATTGTTGCAGTTGGTTTTGTTTACAGCAGTGAAGGTAGAAAAAACACAGCCGAGGCCTCCTTATGATGTAAATGCTACCTGCACAAAACGGATGTGTACTTGTATGAGGCAACTTCTTGTAGATAAACATTGGAATTTTCCGACAAATTTCTTAAATTTTGAAGAACTTTTTAGTATTGTAACTGTGAGCTTTTAAAATAATGAACAGTTTCATTGGGAACTTAATTGCCATGTGTTACAGAATGGGTGGACCCGATAAGTCGTGTAACATAGGATGGGTAGAAGTACCCTTCATGTATCTTGAGAGTCAATCTTTGTGGCTAAAAAGGTTAATAAAGGGATTCCCTTCATGTATCTTGAGGGTCAATCTTTGTGGCTGAAAAGGTTAATAAAGGGATTAAGTTTAGCTTAAAATTTTAGTCAACAATAAATTTAATTTATTAGTTACAAATTATAAGAGTTTATATCCAGAGTATTAATCATTAAGGCAACTATCTCACAAGCATTACAATTCACAATTAGCATTATTAGAATTTGTGTCAATATTTTCTAACATAGCTCTTACCTTTTCCTCAAGGGCCATCCAACATATGCTCTACTTAATAAACCAAGTAATTCCCTTGAACTAATTCTATTTAAATTCTCTTTTAAAGAATTTTGCTACGTGAACAAATTGTATTAATGTAACAGACCAAATTATATAGCCTATCATACATTTTTACAATTAAATTTTTTTAATTAATGATTTATTGTGTTATGATGTGATATTTATTGCATATTTTATTTCTTGGGGCAGATTTAACTTTATCTAGATTGCTCTGCTATTTAAGTATTAACGGGAAAATAATTCTGACAAACATAAAGCACACAGGCTACTCAGTGTAATGCAAGAGTAGAACAATCCACCATTTTCTAAAATAAATTTTAATACAATAATTTTAATATTGTCAATTTAAATTTAGATTCACCTATCTTGCGACACTTACAATTAATTTACCAAAGGAACTGAATATGTAGGATTAGTTTTTGCATTTTTTGGTTGAAAACAAATAGGAATGCAAGAGATAGGTAAATGCATCGAATAGGATGGGATGGGGTTGAAACTAAAGAATAAAATTTATCTACGCATATATATAAAAAGAAATATAAGTTGATATTTTGTTTTTTAAAAAGTCAACTAATAGAATCCATAGTTATTAAATATAAATTGTTGTACAATGTACTAAGTAAACATTTTAGAGTATAGCCAATATTACTAATTTCTAGTTAAGCTTAACACTTTCCACTCATAGGCCGGACCACATCCGACGCTGGACTAACGCAAGTTTCGGTTCAGTAATTAGTTGGTTTTTGATGTGTCCGACTGCTGCTACACTCGTACACAGATATATACAATCTAGAAATCATCATAATAGCAATTAAAATGGTCGGTGCTGAGATCGCACAGGAAATATACAAACTAGAAGTTATTGTCATGGCAACTGGAACGTTACAAGTACTTTCTGCTTCATTCTAACATACAACATTTAGATGAGTTAACAACGCAAAAATGATGTTACACCATAGTTAGTCTTACAAATACTGAAGTAATAATGCAATTACAACGTTATCTTTATTGATAAATCTAGTGAAGAAATGAGTGATAATGAAACAAAATTAGAAAATATATCAGAGAGTGAGTGATGGGGAGTTAGCTCGAGATGCAAATAATGATGGTGGTGATGGATAACGATTGGACTGTTCATGTTACAGTACATGTGACTTTTCTCGGTTACCTTATACTTTGATAGGTGAGTACAAAGAGCCAAAAGAAAAAAACCTATAAGTAAATTAGACCTTTTTCAACTTTTCTTTAATGATAACATTGTATCTGAAACAAATCATTACACTGAAGAAAAAAACCATGAAGAGGTAGCTAAAGGCCAGAACTACATGGTATACTTGGAAAACAGTTACTTTAAAAGAAATAAAAGGCATTTTTATACTAAATACGGCACAAACAATAAAACCCATTCAAGCCTATTTTACTCCTGAATGGGTTTTACACCAGCATTTTTTGTTAATGTGTTTTCACAATATAGAGTTCTCCAAATCTTTTGGTGCTTTCATATGAGTCCTCCAGACACTTACATGTCTACTAGATCAAGAGGTGACAAAGTAAAGAATACAGAGCCCTAATTACAAGCATGCTTTAGGAAATATTTTGTTCCTTCATATGAATGTGTTGTAGATAAAAGCACTGTTGCTTTGAAGAGAAGAGAAGTATTCAATGTTACAATCCACAAAAACTTATTAAAAGGGGTTTGAAGGTGTTGTTTTGAGAAATTCAAGGTCAAGACACATAGTTTCTACAACTGAGTCCACAGTGCATTCAGATATACCTTTTACTTCAAGAATTGAGTTGCATGTTGAACAACAAGTTTCTTTTGTAGAACATGGACAAACAAAACAATTTACAGAAAACAATTCAGCATAGAAAATTTAGAGGAGAGCCTCACAACTGATGGAACATCTGCAATACAACAAGTTTGAAACAGTCCATCAACTGTTAAAAAAGAAGAAAGACTAAACAAGCAGTCTCATTTCCTTGCTGCTGCTCATCCTGCAATGAAAACCAAGGATGATGCAGTTTGTAGCAACAGGAAGGGAAATGGGGAAGTAGGTAAATGTACTAATATAAAAACTTGCTAAAAAATCCTCGCCTTCATCCTACCCATTGTTTTGAAAGATACCATATTAAAATATAAAACGTTAGCTTTCCATTCTTTTATTACCATCCTGTCACATGAAATTTAAATTTAGAATCCAAAGACAACTAATAATAGTGTACTTATTACTTTAAACTAACTACAACCAAACAGCTGCCATTCACTAAAAATATATAAAAATAAATAATGTGGAGAGAGGGCCAAATAAGTAAAAAAAACTCAAGTGGAAAGGGTTAAACCATCACTGTTTTAGTATAGACCGTTGAGTTAGTAGGACCAAAAGAAAAATTTTGAAACATACCCGATTTATCCTGAGTCAACCTCGCAGCTCTAGCTCTCGGATCTAGAAAGAATATGTATGACGGATTATCAGAATAAAATGAAATAAGTAGTGAAACAATCAAAACAGAAGTAGAACACCACTGATAGGAACAGAAGAGATAAAAACAAAAGTAAAGAAACTAAGTCTGTAAAAATACTAAGTACAGCCTTTAAGTAATCCAAATTGTTGAGAGATGACAATTATATTCTTTAAAAAAATTGTAGAACAATAATTTACTGGCCAAATGTTTAAATTATTTATCTACTTCTTTGTAGGACTATGGAAATTGTTATTCTTTATTATTACTTCAACTTTAGAAAATGCAACATATTTAACTGTGGTCTTTTAAAAGCAAAACAAAGAATTATTTTTATATGATGACATTAATATTTAAAATAAGCAAAGCAATAGCTATGAATGTTTATTTACAAAAGAAAAAATGCAAATCGTAAGCCTACACAATATTCTTTTTTAGTAATAATGAAAGGAAAGCAGCATACCTGATAAACTTGGTAGATTGGTATACTGTAGAAAGAGACACAATCACATCACAAAGAATTGGATAGTGAAATATTTCGGGACCACTGGTCTCTTCTTTAGTGACTCATTTAGTTAAATAAATTACATTTATGAATGTGACAATTGGATGAGTTAGCGCGGTTTTAAAGATTTACTCACATTTTGTTTAATAAGGTGGTAGTAAACTTCCGAAAATTTTAAACAAGCTAACACTGAATTCTATTAAATATGTTCTGGTAGATACAGTGTTTTGACTATAATTGAGAAAAGGTTGACGTAAATATTAACTGGTTAAAAAACTGCTTATTTATAGGATTACATTAGTGTTCCGTTACTAATCTAATGGGAGCATTTGTTGTATCTTAAAATACTACCAAAACCCACTTGTTACTAACCTCAGTATAAGAATGTGTTACTACTATTATAATGGATATCGTTAAATACTACCAAAACCCACTTGTTACTAACCTCAGTATAACAATGTGTTACTACTATTATAATGGATATCGTTAAATACTACCAAAACCCACTTGTTACTAACCTCAGTATAACAATGTGTTACTACTATTATAATGGATATCGTTAAATACTACCAAAACCCACTTGTTACTAACCTCACTATAAGAATGTGTTACTACTATTATAATGGATATCGTTAAATACTACCAAAACCCACTTGTTACTAACCTCACTATAAGAATGTGTTACTACTATTATAATGGATATCGTTAAATACTACCAAAACCCACTTGTTACTAACCTCAGTATAAGAATGTGTTACTACTATTATAATGGATATCGTTAAATACTACCAAAACCCACTTGTTACTAACCTCACTATAAGTATATTAGAGAGATAGGACATCAGCAAACTTACCTTAAAAGACAAGTTCACTAACATCAGAGTAGTAGTCACAAACACAAAATACACAAAAGCTCACAAATTTTCAACACCACTGGCATTTTCTTCAGGTGAGTAGAGGGAGAGAGAGAGAGACACTGAAATGACTTCCACTATTGCTGGGTAGGTGGCTGTGGTGGGGGGGTGTACATCCATAGAGCAACACTCAGGTGTAGATGCAGTATTTCAGTTAGTATATATATATAAAAATATAAATGAAGTTTGCTGATGGGGAAGGGGTTGAAGGGAAGTGGTCTATCTTATGTTCAGATTAGGTGGGTCACGGGATTTTGTTATCCATTGGTGTGCTAATTCCATCCTTCGGAGTTGGGAACTATTGGCATGGGAAGGAAGGGATCTGATTACCTTAGTGGTGTAACACTGATCAAAATTTTGATTATGGAGAAGAGTATGGGCAGAGACAGGTTTTTCAGGATTTTGGACTTTGCAATCATGTCTATGGCCATTCATGCGTTTACGAAGGGTTTCACTGGTAAGGCCAATATATTGGGCAGGACAGTGCTGGCACTGGAGTTGATAAATTAGATTGGTGGAATCACAGGAGTGGTTTCCAGGTATCTTGTAGGTTAAGGAGGTAGTGGAGCTGGTAAAAGATGTGGCTGAGAGATGAATAGGGCAGGTTTTGCAAGATTTCTTGTTACAAGGATTGGAACCGGGTGGTTGCTGGTCTTTAGGACAGGTCAGGATGTTGGGATCAGGTAACTTAGGATGGACCAGGATCTGGCGGAGGTTTTTGTTTTGTCTGAAAGTTACAGTAGGAGGTTTTTCAAGGAGATCTTTGGTGTGGGGGGAAGCTTTTAAGATGTTGAAGCCATCTTTCAGGATTTTGTTGAGTTTTTGTAGGCCATGGTGGTAATTAGTGATAAGGGGTAAGCATTGGGAACTGCTTCTGGTTTGGGGTTGGTTTTGGGACTGGGCTAAACGGATTTGGTTTTTAACAAGGTTGGTAGGGTAACCTCTCTTTTGGAAAGCACTGACAAGTTGGTTGTTGTATTGATTTAGGTTTCTGGGAGAGGAAATGATACGTTTGGCACGGGTGGCTAGGCTATAGGGTAGGGAGCGTTTAGTGTTGTTGGGGTGACAGCTGGTATAGTGAAGGTATTGTTGTTTATTGGTAGGTTTGATGTGAATATCAGTTTGAAGGACACCGTCCTCCAATCCAATTTCAACATCAAGGAAGACTATGCGTTCAGAAGAGGATTGCCAGGTGAAATTCAGTGATGAAAAGTTTTGTAGGCTTTGAAGGAAGGTTTCAAGATTGTTTTCGGAGTCAGTCCAGATCATGAAAATATCATCGATGAAACGGAGCCAGCAGAGGGGTTGGACGGGTTGTTTTTGAAGGAAAGTCTTCTCCAATTTCCCCATGAACAGGTTGGCATAGGAAGGGGCCATGCGGGTACCCATAGCGGTACCCTTGATCTGGAGGTAGTTAATGCCAGAACTTTGGAAGTGGTTTTTTTCAAGGATGAATTGAGTCAGCTGAACTAGGAAGGAAGTGCTAGGCTTGGTGTTTGGAGGGCGTGTATTGAGGAAATACTCAATAGCAGCTAAGCCATGAGCGTGGGGTATATTGGTGTACAGTGAAGTAGCATCAATGGTAACCAGTTTGGTGTTAAGGGGTAGAGGTTGGGGAAGATTGGAGAGGAGACTAAGGAAATGATTGGTGTCCTGGACGTGGGAAGGAAAATTGGATTGGAGGACGGTGTCCTTCAAACTGATATTCACATCAAACCTACCAATAAACAACAATACCTTCACTATACCAGCTGTCACCCCAACAACACTAAACGCTCCCTACCCTATAGCCTAGCCACCCGTGCCAAACGTATCATTTCCTCTCCCAGAAACCTAAATCAATACAACAACCAACTTGTCAGTGCTTTCCAAAAGAGAGGTTACCCTACCAACCTTGTTAAAAACCAAATCCGTTTAGCCCAGTCCCAAAACCAACCCCAAACCAGAAGCAGTTCCCAATGCTTACCCCTTATCACTAATTACCACCATGGCCTACAAAAACTCAACAAAATCCTGAAAGATGGCTTCAACATCTTAAAAGCTTCCCCCCACACCAAAGATCTCCTTGAAAAACCTCCTACTGTAACTTTCAGACAAAACAAAAACCTCCGCCAGATCCTGGTCCATCCTAAGTTACCTGATCCCAACATCCTGACCTGTCCTAAAGACCAGCAACCACCCGGTTCCAATCCTTGTAACAAGAAATCTTGCAAAACCTGCCCTATTCATCTCTCAGCCACATCTTTTACCAGCTCCACTACCTCCTTAACCTACAAGATACCTGGAAACCACTCCTGTGATTCCACCAATCTAATTTATCAACTCCAGTGCCAGCACTGTCCTGCCCAATATATTGGCCTTACCAGTGAAACCCTTCGTAAACGCATGAATGGCCATAGACATGATTGCAAAGTCCAAAATCCTGAAAAACCTGTCTCTGCCCATACTCTTCTCCATAATCAAAATTTTGATCAGTGTTACACCACTAAGGTAATCAGATCCCTTCCTTCCCATGCCAATAGTTCCCAACTCCGAAGGATGGAATTAGCACACCAATGGATAACAAAATCCCGTGACCCACCTAATCTGAACATAAGATAGACCACTTCCCTTCAACCCCTTCCCCATCAGCAAACTTCATTTATATTTTTATATATATATACTAACTGAAATACTGCATCTACACCTGAGTGTTGCTCTATGGATGTACACCCCCCCACCACAGCCACCTACCCAGCAATAGTGGAAGTCATTTCAGTGTCTCTCTCTCTCTCCCTCTACTCACCTGAAGAAAATGCCAGTGGTGTTGAAAATTTGTGAGCTTTTGTGTATTTTGTGTTTGTGACTACTACTCTGATGTTAGTGAACTTGTCTTTTAAGGTAAGTTTGCTGATGTCCTATCTCTCTAATATACTAATTCCTGGCCTAGTGCCCTTTAACCTAACCCAAAAATAACCTCACTATAAGAATGTGTTACTACTATTATAATGGATATCGTTAAATACTACCAAAACCCACTTGTTACTAACCTCAGTATAACAATGTGTTACTACTATTATAATGGATATCGTTAAATACTACCAAAACCCACTTGTTACTAACCTCAGTATAACAATGTGTTACTACTATTATAATGGATATCGTTAAATACTACCAAAACCCACTTGTTACTAACCTCACTATAAGAATGTGTTACTACTATTATAATGGATATCGTTAAATACTACCAAAACCCACTTGTTACTAACCTCACTATAAGAATGTGTTACTACTATTATAATGGATATCGTTAAATACTACCAAAACCCACTTGTTACTAACCTCACTATAAGAATGTGTTACTACTATTATAATGGATATCGTTAAATACTACCAAAACCCACTTGTTACTAACCTCACTATAAGAATGTGTTACTACTATTATAATGGATATCGTTAAATACTACCAAAACCCACTTGTTACTAACCTCACTATAAGAATGTGTTACTACTATTATAATGGATATCGTTAAATACTACCAAAACCCACTTGTTACTAACCTCAGTATAACAATGTGTTACTACTATTATAATGGATATCGTTAAATACTACCAAAACCCACTTGTTACTAACCTCACTATAAGAATGTGTTACTACTATTATAATGGATATCGTTAAATACTACCAAAACCCACTTGTTACTAACCTCACTATAAGAATGTGTTACTACTATTATAATGGATATCGTTAAATACTACCAAAACCCACTTGTTACTAACCTCACTATAAGAATGTGTTACTACTATTATAATGGATATCGTTAAATACTACCAAAACCCACTTGTTACTAACCTCACTATAAGAATGTGTTACTACTATTATAATGGATATCGTTAAATACTACCAAAACCCACTTGTTACTAACCTCAGTATAAGAATGTGTTACTACTATTATAATGGATATCGTTAAATACTACCAAAACCCACTTGTTACTAACCTCAGTATAAGAATGTGTTACTACTATTATAATGGATATCGTTAAATACTACCAAAACCCACTTGTTACTAACCTCAGTATAACAATGTGTTACTACTATTATAATGGATATCGTTAAATACTACCAAAACCCACTTGTTACTAACCTCACTATAAGAATGTGTTACTACTATTATAATGGATATCGTTAAATACTACCAAAACCCACTTGTTACTAACCTCAGTATAACAATGTGTTACTACTATTATAATGGATATCGTTAAATTATACAGTTTTTAAATGGAAATTAGTTCAAATCAAATGTAAATGACATAAGCTGTATTTGTTATGTGTTGTAAATGTCACATTGATTTTTGAAGATATGAACTACTTTTAACAAACATCTCCAAAGTTATATTGACAGAGGTAGAAGAAGTTTATCAATAGTTAAATGTGTTCATTTTAGTACAGATTTATTTGCTAAAAAACTAACACCATTCCACTTTACTTCAAATGTAACCATTTTAATAAAACAATTACAAGTAGTACTTTCATTCAATAAAACCTTACCCACATAATTATAAAACTAGATGTCTATCCTATCCAATTTTAATGATGAATACTGTTCGACACATCTGGAAAACCTAAACTATAGTAACTTATCATCGTTTGATACAGGTGTACTGGACTAATATCATCAGATATCTGTCGATATTGTTCATTGCATCCTTCTTACACATATATTCCCTGTTGGGTCAACCACATCCCTAACAAACAGGAGTGGTGATCCATACTACATCAAAATAACAACTGCATAATCTGCCAACCTGTAGAAGACGAACATATATACAGAAATAAGTCATTATGAAGAAAATGTATGTTGAGCAAATGGGATAGCACATTGTGAGTTGGATATACTTAAGGCAGATGGGATAACCCAAAAGCACGGAGTGGGCAACCCATTATGTGCTGTATATAGTAATGGTGAGTAGAAGCTCTTTAACTTTTTTGTGCTAAAAAAAAAAAAAAAAAAATAGTGCCTAATGTTTATTCGAATTCAGATGGTAATAATCCACAGGCTCATTATCTTTAAGTTGGCAAAGCTAATTTTAAAAGAAGTCCCTTAATTAGTAAACTTCATGTTGGTAGAAATATATTATACAAGTGAACATTACACATCAATAATTTATTACAATATATTTACAAACTGTACAATATTAAATGTTTTACTTATTTGTAATAAATTTGTTTTGTCTAACGTTCAGTTGTATTAAATTTAATAAGAAAAAGACAGACCGAAATCAGAAAATAAGTCAACTCGAGTTCAATTTCTACTTGGCATAGGAAAGTAAATAGTATTGCTTGTGTTCTTAAGCAAGCAAATGCAATAAATTAATGCATGCAAGATTATTTTTTACTTTCACTATAAAAACAATTCCACATCAATTCAACATGACAAAATAATACAATAACACACTACAATTAACATGTCTAAATTAAGCAACTAACACAATTAAATTAATAAAATAAAGTAGGGATGCGTTTATTTGAAATGCAGTTCTTCAAAGTTCCAGGTTATCCGAAGTAAATTATCAGGATTATTTTTTTCCTAAATCTATTATTAAATCACACATCTACTTTAAAACAGGAAGTTAATAAGATAAAACTTTTTATGAATTGTTTCATTACTTAGTGTGAAAATCATGCTGACTACAAAATGTTTATCGTGCGAGTATGATGGGTGAGCTCTATCATTGTGCATGTACCACGCTGCAAGCAGTCAGACAATGATGTCACCGTCTGTCGAGTGTTGCTCGTAGAGAATACTTGCGCATGCACCATGGCCTTAACTGACAAGAAACAGCCTTCTCTTTTTTCTTAGCTTTAACTTATTATAACTAATTTTCATTGTTTTATATCTAGTACAGAATTAACTTTTGATTTGATTAAAACTGAAAAAACCTTATAATATGAACAAAATTAAATAAATTTGTTTTGGTTAGGCCTAAATATCTTAAACATTTGTACATTTTAACAAATAATTCTGGGTAATCTGTTATTTTCCTGTTTGACACAAATTACCTTAATTATGAACATAAAGTACTATGTAAGCAAGCGTTGTTATCGTAAGGAACTGATTACAGTCCAAGCCTACAAATAGCGTACAACGACCCTCACTACAGGCATGTGAAGGTATGTATGATACTGATTCTCTGTTTTTAGGCCTCTACACGAACCGGGCACAAGTTAATACGAAATGGACTCTGTCCCAACAAATTCTGACAATTGCATCCCTAGCGTACTAATTTTTAAATAATTAGTTGAATAAATAAACTACCATGAAGCAGAACACAACATTCAACATGATAAAAGAATTAACCAGCTGTACAATCTCAGACCCCTACTTGTGCAAGTTTATGTATCATGGGCAGTACGTATTCGAGAAAATACTTTGCAATATCGCCAAGCATTAGTCTTCTCTATAAGTTAATTAGGTAAACTACAAAAATATTTCATATATTTATCTCTGAAAACCAACAATATTGACTTTAAACTGTGGTATACGTAAATTGAAAAAGATACTAAAACATTAATAGAGTATATAAACTAACTTTAATGTATTCAGGTTTTGTAAAATGGCAATTTCAACATTTGTAAAATGGCAATTTCAACATTTGTTTCAGTTGAATAATTGCAGTTGCAAATATGATTAAATACGTTCAGATCCTAAATATGTTCTATTTAACTCATTTGAATTTAAAAAAATCAAAACTCAATCCTACTACAAGAAACCTTACCTCACATACAGTTAAGCTTCAATTATGGTGTTAAAAACACACTTTAAATTATATACAGAAAATTATATTTTTTCTTTAATTCAATAGCTATGCTCTCCTGCCGATAATAGCAAGGCATATTTAAAATAAATATGTAAAATTATTTATTTTAAACTGACTTAAGCTATCTTCACTTTTACATCATCAACTAGGTCATTTTTCTGACATTCGTTTATTTATTCTATTGACAGAAGAGAAAAAAACTATTATTCATTTAACACTGCAATTTTAAAAAGAATATGTTTTGTCAAGCATTATAGTTGACTTTACAGAATGGCAGTGTTACTTTTGTATAAAAAGTGCAAATAAATTGATGAGTACCATAAAACATCTGAGTCTGAGTAATTGTACACCAGTTTTCATCGAGTAATTGTTATATTGGCATATAAATATATTTATTTATAATCTTAGTGATTTTTGCAATAGAGAAATATAATGCAGGAAAGAAGAAAAAATTGAAAAGGAAAAAATTCCAAGACAATTATTTAACAAGTGCAAAAATGTTACAAACCAGGTCAATTCATGCACAGCACTTGCTGTCACTCACCCATTTCTCCAGCCTTGATCCATATATCCTCCAAGACCTCCATCTGCTGTTCATCTGGAATTTCCTCTTCCAACTCCAGCTCATCGATCACTTTCTTCACCTCAGGCGGAATGTCCACCTTGGGTTTCCTCATTGATGGCTGCCGCTTTTTGCCAGCCTCCAAGTAAACTGCCGGGATCTCTGGATTGCTACACATCACAACAGAAAAATAAATAGTTACGTAACAATTCTATTCAAATTTATTAGAAATGGAACATTAGTTAAGAAAAGAAACAATAAATTTAGATAAAACAACACTAACAGCACGTGATAAAATTGAATAAGGCCATTGTCGAACATTAACCCTCTGATGGTCTAATGTCAATTTCTCAACCTTTACAACGTATGTGCTGTGGTTTACTGTCGAAAATCTACCTTCACTTTTTCCATTTATTACGAAAGTTCATTCTTCACTAAACATCGTACATAGTATGTTATTTGAAACAGCTAGTTCCACTTTTCAGTATGGTGAACTTTTATTCGGTTGGCATTGGCCTAGACTAAAAAAATTACATCAACGAACTTGACAGATGTGACTGTCAGTGTAGTCATTGTTGTTTACTACTGTGTGCCTGTATTTAGTTTTTTGTACATAACTTTTTTATTTCAGTAATAAAGCCCTTACAAGTCAATATTTTCTTATTCAGTAAAAAAATTCTCCACAGAATGGCTATTTTGGAGTTTGTGTGTACTGTATATAGTGATAACTTTGTGCCTGTAAAGTGTGAAAAACATTCTAAATTTTCTTGTTGTTCTTCTTCTTCTCTCCAGAAATAAAAATCTCAAACTACTTAGCAAGTCGTTTTGAAACACATAATGTAATACTATATGGTTTTATAAACAAAGTGATGTATAATAAGTTCAATAACAAATAAATGTTATACAAACTCTTTTAAAAAAGGCTGAAAATTGGCCAAAATAGGCTGAACCACTGGTGGTAAAATAGTGAACCATCGGAGGGTTAAAAAGGAGAGGAGCCTGATAAAATGGTAAATTGGAAACAAACACAACTCAAAGAACAGAGAGTCTGTTTGTTTTTGTCTTTAGTTTACCATTTTATCAGGCTTTCTGCTCTCATCTCCTTTTAATAAAAATCCTAGGACTAATGCAATAAATGTACTTAAATGCAATACCAGTAATGTTACAATAAAAACAATACAATGGTCAAATCAAATCAAAAATTCTTTATTTGTGTTGTACTATACATACAGAAATAGTGTCATATCTAATTTCGCTAAGATTAATACATACATATATACATATACATACATATATACATACACACACATACACACATTATATTCATTTCCACTTCACTGTTACATATTATCATACATCATTTAATCAATTGATAGCTAAAATACTAATTTAGCATTATTAAACTAGTATGTTACATTATTCTATGTTAATTTATATTGTCTAGGAAAACTAAGATCAAAATCTACCATACACTAGTCCTCCCTGTGTTACTATATGGAGCTGAAACATGGTCACTGACAAAGGAATATGAGAAGAAGCTTATTGTATTTGAAAATAGAGTATTAAGAAAAGTGTTTGGTCCAGTATGCGAAGGAGATGTATGGAGAATAAGAAAGAACAGAGAATTAAGAGAAATATACACTCACCCAGATATAGTAGCATTAGTGAAAAGTAGAAGACTAAGGTGGGCTGGACATGTGTGGAGGCGAGAAAATACCTCCATTATTAATTATATTGAACGATCGAACCCAGACGGTAGAAGACCCCTTGGCAGGCCAAGACTTAGATGGAGAGATCAGGTCCTCAAAGATATTTACAAATTGGGAACTACACCTGAGGCAGCAAAGAACAGAGTAGAATGGAGAGGCATTGTTGGCGAGGCCAAAAACCAACTGGGGTTTCAATGGCCAAGGAGGTAAGGTAAATTTATATTTAAGTATTAACCATACTCAAGTATAAAATACTCGCTTCCATTAACATTGAATAGATATTACCAAACTTGCATGAATGTATATTAGCCTATTCATCATCATCATCATCAGCAGCAGGTTCCAGTCTTCTCCCGGGTCTGCTTGGTACACAGTCCTCTCCACCATAGCTTATCTTCCCACTTCCTTTCTTCCAATATGTTTTCCCATACCTCCCCTCTTCTTACTACACTCTCCTTTAACCCATCTCTCCATCTATCCCTTGGTCTACCCCTTGGACGTTTACCCTGTATCCTCCACTCCATCCACTTTTTTTGGTATCCTCTCATCCTCCATCCTTTTCACATGTCCGAACCATCTAATTCTTTCCCTTTCTATTTTATCTTGCAGAGGTTCTTCATTTAATCTGTCTCTTATAATTTCATTTCGTATTCTATCCCACTTCGTTACTCCTAATCTACCTCTCAGGAAACGCATCTCACATGCCTGTATCTTGCTCTTTTCTCTATTCTTCATTACCCATGTCTCTGCTCCATATGTTAATATTATGATTTTGTTAATAATATTAATAATATTAATATTAAATTTTGTTATCCATAGTTTTGCTAAGATTTAAAAACAAAGTATTTTCATGAAAATAGGTTTGAATGCTTTCAATTTGTTTTTTACATGCTACCTCCAAGTCTCTATAGTTTTTGGCTGATGTAATTAAGTTGGTCATCAGCATACAATACTAACTGGCTTTTGGTACCATTTAATTTTTTTAACGTTATTGGCATTCCTTGGATATAACATATAAATAATAGAGGTCCAAGGATTGAGCCTTGTGGGACACCGTGTTTTATTTTTAAAACCTCTGATTTATATTTCATTACTTTATCGCCCGATATGGATTTAATTTCAACATACTGTTCTGTCCGTAAGATATGATCTGAACCAATTTAAACCGAGCTGTGATATTCCTAATATTTTTAGTTTCATTAAGAGTATTTTATGTGATATGCTATCGAAAGCTTTTGTCAAATCCATGTAAATTCCAGCAACTTTCTCGCCTTTATCCAATGAATCAATAATACTTTCTGAGAACTCTATCAAAGCCGTCATTACTGATCTACCTTTACGAAATCCATGTTGTTCTGTGTCAAATAAATTGTTGTTTTGCAAATGTTTAACCAATCTGTTGTACATTACCCTCTCATATATTTTAGATATAGAAGGGAGTAAGGATACAGGACGATAACTACCCAGTTCTGATTTTTCTCCCTTTTTAAAAATAGGAACTACTTTAGAAGATTTTAGATTTTCAGGAAAAATTCCAGTTATGATTGAGCTATTAATTAAGTGTACAAATGGTTTTAATAAAGGTTTTGCAACATATTTAATTAGTTTAAGAGGAATATTATCATGACCACTAGAAAGCTTATTTTTCAAATATGAAATTATTTTTTCGATTTCATGTTCTGTCACTGGTTGACACCTATACCATTCGATATTGGGTTCAGACTAGTATTATTCTGCAGTTTTTGTAATAAGTTGTTAATCTCAGGTGCTTTATGAACCAGTTCTTCAATTACCCCTATAAAATAATTGTTGAATGCATTGCTAATTTTCGGAGGATCAGAAATTACATTATTATTAACATTAAGAGGATGAGTTGAACAATGCAAATTTGTTCCATTTTTGCCTGTTTCTTTGTTTATAATTTTCCAAGTTTTTTTACAAATATTATCAGAATTTCTAATTTGTCCATTATAAAAGTTTTTTTTTTTTTTTGCTTCCACCAATCTTTTTTTGTAGTCATTATTCCTTGAATTACAGTAGTTTAATAACTCAGCATTCCCAGTATGTTTAGCATATTTTGTCAAATCAGAAATTTCTTTTTCTTCCAATATTAGGTCATTATTAATCCAGTTACCTCTATTTTTGCTTGCATTCATTTTTACCTTTTTCACAGTAAAAACTAAATTAAAATTATACAAAAAAATGTCGTCAAATGTTGTCATAATTTATCCTCCACATCTGCAAAAAATACAGGCAACCAATTCTCCCTAGACAGTAAATTACGAAAAGTATTCATATTTTGTACAGAAAAATCCCTACATTCTACAAGGGGTGGGTATTGTTGTAATGAATTAATTTAGCAGATCAGTAATTTTGTGTTATTATCCAACACTTATACAGCTGAAAGACATTACTTGTTTTACAATGAGGCTACTTATAGTAAAAAATTGTAGACTGACTCTCTTACAAGGTTTTGAATGAAAATGGACCAAGTGGAAAAGCTGTAATAATCAAAAGACCTATACTGTAAATTTAACAATTGAGAAAATAAAACTATTTTCAGAAAAAAAAAAAAGAAAATGATGTACTTATACAAATACTGGGCGTTAGTAATGATGTACTTATACAGCATTACTAACACCATTTACTATAGAAACAAGAAAACTGTCTGCTCACACAGATTCGTGAAGTCAGTTTTACTGTCTTATGACTTTAGTTCTTATAACTGCCTTGACAGTAGTGCCAGCTGACTCCTTCTCTACCCTGTCTATCTTTATTTATCTCTGTCTCTTTCCAACACATACTGAAGGATGGAGGTAATTAATAGTAAGCAAAACAGTCGTCTGTGAGTGCTTATTGAAACCAATCACTGTCATACAGCAGCACAGACTACAAGTGTATTTATTGCCTTGGTTTGTCTCTTTATTTCTATGGTCAATATAAATAAATAATCATTAGCAGTGATTTAACTTATCATATTAATTCCAATTCAAATAATATGACCTCAGCCGAAATTACTTTGTGAACAAAATAAAACAAAAAGAGAGAGGGAGGGAGGGAGAGAGAAAGAAAGAAAGAAATAAAAAGAGAGAGAGAGAGAGAGAGAGAGAGAGAGAGAGAGAGAGAGAGAGAGAGAGAGAGAGAGAGAGAGAGAGAGAGAGAGAGAGAGAGAGAGAGAGAGAGAGAGAGAGAGAGAGAGAGAGAGAGAGAGAGAGAGAGAGAGAGAGAGAGAGAGAGACCACGCTACATCTTAAAAAATAGAATACTGAAATCAAGTAACATTTTTACAGAATATAGTCAGTTTAACGAGCATGTCCAGATCATGATGGCTGTACTGTAGGGATAGTTAAACTTACCTGGAAACACATCTTGCGTTAAAAGTAGTTTCAGTTGAATACTGAAACTACTTTTAATTTTGAATTGCTTGAAGAAATTTTAGGCATTTTTAGCCAATCAGGAAATTGTAAAAAGTTCAACAAACAAAATTGCTAAATAATTGCTTGGTATTATTGTGAATAATCAGGAATTTTCTACTGAAGCTATATTTTCTTTTATTAGACGTCAATTTCTTTAATTCAAGATTTCAACTGCATTCGAGCATGATTAAAGACTTAATGACAAGACAACATTTTTGAAGGAGAGGCAGATCGGTTTCTTAAACCTCACTCTGCCCATTCCCCATAGACTACTAATCTTTGTGGGGAACTCAACAGGGAGAGAGAGTAATGGGGGAACCAGTACAATATAAGGTGAATAGTATAGATAAAAACTAACAGTCAAGGTCAAAATTCAAACCGGTGCTTGCTAACTCAGCCACCGGCTCATACAACTATGAACGTGAGATCATACAATCAAAAATATCTTAATACTAATTCACTCACTTCTTATTGCACAGGATATCAAGTTCACTAGGGGCAGGAGCGGCTGTTTGTCGAAACGGATCCTCTGGATGGGGCCCAATGTCTTTGCCCTGCAGCCACAGTTCATATTTTTCCGGTTGAAACCTTTTCACAAATGTGTCCATACTGATCTTCACATTGTCTGGCCTAAAAAACAAAAATATGGATACGTAAGTTACAGTATAATTTTTTAAAGCTGTTTGATGTTTGTTTTTGTACAATGATAAAGAACGAGAATACATTTAAAATAAGTACGCAACAGAGGGTTTCATTATTATTTTCATAGCCATTCAACACAAACTAATCTATTGTTAAAACTGATTCTAAAGAATTAATAGCACTCTTTATCTCAAATATTGATTGACAGTCTATGCTGAACTAAAAGTATGATTAAATATTAATACAACATTGGTAATTTTTATAGTTACAGTTTGAAAAGTTTAATTATGTTAAACACATTAACAGCAATTTTTTTCTGCATCTATCTCATCATTGATATGAGACTTTATGCTAGTTCTGAACACTTAATTAATTTTAACACTTAAAATTAAAAAAAAAATACTATACAGCTTATTACTGCAAAACCTTAAAAGGATAGTTAGTCATTTTTTTAAATGATAGATAAATATAGGTGGGGTGGAGGTAAAATAAATATAAAACACAGGCATTTAAGCTGCCTAGATCCTGCCACAGTAAATAAAATTAATAATAAATAATGAAGCTTCTTATACTTTTCTACTTCTTTCACTAGTTGTGTTAATATCTGTAAGGTAGTAGCAGGACAAACTGGCTGATTTAGTCTACAGTCAATATTGTTTATATTTAGAGTTCAATAGAAATTTCACCCGTTTGAAAAATGAACAACGACAAAGAATGGCTGGATTTCACAAATATGACAATATGTACACACAATTAACAGTGCTTAGGGGTTTAAAATACCTATTTAAAGACAACTATACAAATTAAAATAACAACAATATAAAATATTGAGAAAAAAGATTGTTCAATCCGATTACAGAATTGTACAAGAATGTATGTTTGAACATGTATTCGATGTAAATACAATAAATTCATGTTGAAATGTGCATATACTCCATGTGGCTTTGACTGTAAATGTAGGTTAATCATATTGAACTGATATAATACACTAACCTGCACATGCACTGCGTTGCTCGTTTCCCATATTCAACCCAACGAGGAGAAGCAAAGTTAGTGGACTCAGCACAGTTGAAACCGTGGTTGAAGCCAGCGTGGTAGCCATAAGGAAATGTAATCATTATTTCCCCTGCTTCCTGAGTTATCTGGACATATAATAAAATGTCATTACTGTATTGCCAAACGCTTAAATTTAACTGCAGTACCTATTTTTTTTCCCTACAAAAACATTTAAAAATATTAAATGTTTGGTCCAAAATTGGGGATGGGTTGTTCCCCAAAGTTGGTTCTCGGTTCTATCGGTTATTGACAAAAGAACCAGAACCGAGAACTGATGGGAAAATCTCGGTTCTACGGTCCCAGTTCTAGAAAACCGTAAATGGGGAGATAGCTTTCATATCAGAAATGTTTCAGTTGTGAAAAGTGCTGATAAACAGAAAAATAAGACGTCCAGCCGCAAACAATATATCTTTGTCAGAAAATATCTACCTGTAGAAGGCCACTTCCTTATCAGTACGTGATTTGGCCACTAAATAAACAAAATATCTAAGTCAGAAAATATTCATCCATTGTCTGGCCACTTTCTTATCAGCCCGTGAAAAGAGACTCATAACATTAATGAATAGGAATCCAGCAAAGGCAGTGAATTAAAACCATTCAGTTTTTTTCAAGAGTCCAGAGTCCAGTCTTCCTATACACCTGAGCTCCACCTTGTTAACTGTATTGTGACCCTTTCTTATCACTTCCTGCCTGATAAAAAACACCTTGTGGAAACATTCTATTATGTTTACAACTCATCTAACATTCTGAAATTAATTATGCTTCTAGTTTTATTGTGTATTTTGAAAAATAAAAGGTTTTTATGATGAACATAAGATATTAAGAGTTTATTTATTTAGAATTGTAATGAAAAACCAATGAATACAAAACCTAGGGAATTGGATTGATAGTCTTTAGCATTTTTATTTTAAAATAGTTAAATTTTCTTTTTACAAAGTATTAAATTGGATTAATTTTTTTAAGGATTAATTTTTTAAATTGCATTGACTTATATTACTGAACCAAAAAAGTTTATTACTTAAATTTAAAACAAAATGTATACTTTAATTTCTAAAAACATTTATGGTATTATTGGCTGTATAAATTTTTATGAATGTAAGTAGCATTTATATTTTCTTAATTCAGTATTACCACCAATTGAGAAAAGAACCAATAGTTAATAAAAATAGTTTTTGTCAATAATTAATAAAAATAATTTTTTTAAATTAATTATACTACTTTTGTTTTTGCTGTTTATATTTGACTTACTAAAATAAAATCAACCTCTTAAATTTAGTTGTGGTAATTTCAATCAATTGTGATTTGTTGTTTGAAAGTTATTTATTAGCATTGGATTGTTCATATGTAAATATTTGTAAATTTCCAATGCTTTGAGTGTTTAAAAAACAAACAAAACGTTTCGACAGGTATAACAAACTCCTGCCGTCTTCAGGTGTACTTAATAACTTAGCCTTCATCTAAAACATTTTTTTCCCAAAAGTTACATTTTATTACTAAACCAGACCTAAAATGGCAGGTTATTCTTCAATTTCTCTGGGCTTGTAAGTTTTGTAATTTCCTCAAGGTAAATTTCAATTGCATACTAATTTGAGCATTATATTCCATTTAACTAAATTGTATACTTTTTAAAATTTAAAGTAAATACTTTGTTGTGCAAAAAGTGTAAACAATCATAACCTGAGAATAAATAAAATGTTACTAATTCTCTAGTTATTAGAAATATTGTATGTCATTTTATAGATTTTTAGGGTGGGTTACTCTTCATATTGGAGAAATCACTAAAATACTAAGCACTGTTCCAATACTGACTGATTCTTAATAATTTGACGATTCACTGGTGTAAAGGTATTAGACAGATTTTCTGAGACTTTTGCAAAAAGTACTCAGAACCAAGAACCAGGAACCGATTTCAGTAAAGAACTGAACCGGAACCGAAAAAAAAAATGGAACCGACCAGTCACTATCCAAAATACTCCATTGCTAAATAAAGTTTGTATTAAAGAACTAATAAACCGGTTTTTCTCAGTAGAAGATAAATGGTTTTACATTAGATAGTACACAAATAACTTGTTCCATATAGAAACAAACTTTAATTATCGAACTGCCAAGCTTCGTTATCCTGAAAACCTTGTAATCACAAATATTTGTTAAATCCCCTTCAAATGTGTGGGTCCGAACCCAAGGTTGAACCTTTTTATCTATAATTTTATGTGACAAATAAAATTAACTTAACAAATTTTGAGGTAGTTAACAAAATATGTTATATTTATTTTTTTATTTGTAACTAATTTGGTTACAGAACTCTAGCCAGGAAATTCATCATATTATAGGCAATCTGAAGATAAAATACTTTAGTTAAAGTAGATAAAAACTAATTAATTTACAAGCACCAAAAGAATTTTGAAAATAATTTTGAACCATGTACATCCCACAATACTTCTACCAGTTTGAGTCGTTTAGAATTAATTCCAACCCAAGTATTCTCAGTTAGTACTTTATATACAACCCTACATGTTATCTGTAACAAATTAAAGGTTCTAGCGGCTGTCAAGTATGGTTCAGTGAATTAAAACACAAACTTGTTGCCACATTACCTTATTGAAGGGGATGGAGTATTTCTTGAGCACATGAGGAGATATGATAGTCATCTTATGTCGGAGAAACGCAGGACAGGACTTACAATTGCTGGGGAAAAAACCATTAGCGAGCCTCTCCAAGCGCCGACCATGCTCTGGAGGAATGCCGTACCTGCGCAGTACAAAATTACTGTAAACCTGAAGACAGCATACATTGAGGGAAAAAAATAATCTCATAAAATCTTTCAATTATTTAAAAAATATTATTTTTAAATTTTGGATAATAGTATAGATAGGACATCAGCAAACTTACCTGAGAAGACTTAAGTCTACTGATAAAGTGCAGAAGAAGACAAATACATACACTAGACATAACAAAAATTTTCAGTGCCACTGGCACTTTCCTATTTACACTGGCACTCAACTATCTCTATAAATTAAATTAAAAGATATGTTTTTCACTGTTATTTTGGATACCCAGGCTACCTATTCCTTTGTTTGTGAAAGGCCATCTATTGTGTAATAAATTATCAATTATTAGACAATTATCATTAGACTCGGCGCAGCTTCTGTAAAATAACACAGTAACCCTGCGTCGTAAGGAAGACACAACTGCATTTATCATCAAAAACCTATGAAAGATATTCATGATAGAAAGCTTTAATTTGAAGAAGGTGTCTTTTATTCTCATTTATATTAATTAGAAAACACTGAAGCCATACACGTGCTATGGTACTGCCCACCCGCCACCCAAGACAAGAGGCTAGAGTGACTGCTCACCTGAGGTAAGCAAGTTCTTCTGCACTTTATCAGTAAACTTATGTTTTCTCATGCTTGCTCAAGTTTGCTGATGCCCTATAGTATTAGTGTAATAGGAGAGCTATTACATTACCTGCTCTAATGCCCTTTGACCTAACCTAATATTTAAATTCCAGTGTTGTATTACTGTATACAATACAATACAATACAACTGTTTGTGTATGGGCGGGCGGGTGGGTATTGGTATATTACCACTGTATAGTACCACAGTAGGTTTATGGGTGGGTGGGTGGGTCAATACCATTGTATATGTATGGGTGGGTGGGTGAGTCAATGCCACTGTATGTGTATGGGTGGGCGAGTGGGTCAATGCCATTGTATGTGTACGGGTGGGTGGGTGGGTAAATGCCACTGTATGTGTATAGGCGGGTTACTCAAGAGAGACTAATTAGAATTAGAATGTAGGAATGTAGTTCTATAACAGTGAAATAGTCCCCACAGACGGAGACCGAGAAGGAGACCGAGGCGGAGACCGAGACGGAGACGGAGACCGAGACGGAGACCGAGGCGGAGACCGAGGCGGAGACCGAGGCGGAGACGGAGACACGATTTTACACTAAATTTTAAGGAAAATCTTCTCCTAATTATTATTCAGTTTACGCACAAAACATGGATAACTAATAGTGATGGTATGTTGAATTAACACACCACCCACCATAAAAATAAAATGGCATTACCCACCCATAAACGTACAGAGGTATTAACCGACTAATCGATCCATACGGGTACAGTGGTATTAGCCCACCCATACACGTACAATGATATTGACTCACCCATACAGTACAGTGGTATTGACTTACCCACCCATACAGCACAGTGGTATTGACTTACCCACCCATACAAGTAAAGTGGTATTGACCCTCCGCCCACCCATACACATACTGTGGTATTCACCCAATCATATAAGTACAATTAACAACTAACTTACATAACATAACAGTCACATAATCGCCTTAATTAGTTAATCTAATCTATAAGGTCCTAGATTGTCATGTTCATATTCCCAAGAGTATTGTAATGATCGTAGTAAATATTGTTTCTAAAATAAAATTACCAACAGTCAACTAGTTTAACAAAATTAAGAGTTTAGCCAGATAGTTATCAGTATTAAAAAGATTAAAGATTGAGCAGTTACATATCTTCATTCACATACAGCCAGCCAATCAATGTGATTCCATGGTCGGTGACATAGTCAATAAGTCTCTTTGGGTGTTAGAGAGGACTTTACAGTCCTAACTTCGCTGCTTTAATAAAGGCATTTTTCAATCCATAATTAGACAATTTTAATTAAGAAAATTTCATAAATATAGTAGGTACAAAAAGCAGAAAACATTCTAAAAATATAATTGTTTACTAAGGTGAAATTGTTTTTACTGTGGGTTATAGCTTAGTTTAGTACAGTCAGAACAAAATAACAATCACACTTGATTATAATGCCCAATACTTCCAAATTTCATCAACAACTTTTGGTTCCAAAGATTTTTTGATGAGTGAGTACATCATTTTGAAGGGAATACATGATAAGATGTTTACATTGTACAGTAGACTCTCGGTTATCCGAGGTAATTGGGACCGAGACCACCTCGGATACACAAAAAACTCGGATAATCCCGAGATGGGTTGTACTGATAAGAAAAACGCGTAAAAATCGATAATTGTGTTACCATTAACATACTAATAGTACAAACTAATAAACTAACACATATAACTATATAAAATACAAAAACATTTACCTTAATCAGTAAATATTAATGTTTGAAAAAGTCTTTGATTGACTTTTGCGTAAGTTTCGTGCCTCTCTTTGATGCCGCAATGTTCCGCCAACGTTGAAAATGGAGGACATCGAATGGAGTTGATTCCTCTTGTTGCTCAACGTATGCGAGTGCTCCTTCAAGTAACTTCAATCCCTCGGAATGAGTAATCTTTGGAGTAGCATCATCTGTGTCTTCATCTTCTTCTTCTTCTTCATTATTGTTTTTGTTTACAATGAGATCGGCAATTGCGTTGTCTGACAATTCCATTTATTCGTCTCCATTAATCCAATTGATTACATCTTCATTTATGATTGGTTCTTCAACTGGTAAATGATTAACTAGGTTGGCTAAATCGACTACACAGTCGTCAGTTTCCTTTTGCGTGTCGTTTGTTTTGTGCTTTATTTGGAATATGTTTTTCACGATTTTTGAATCGTGGACACTTTTACGTCGTCCCACGCAGATGCAATCCAATAAGCAACGTCTTTGACAGTGATTTTCTTAAGTGCATCCGTTACCGTCAGTCCTTCATCTAACTTGGCTAGCAACACTTGGAGAAGCCTTCGTCGATAGTTTCTCTTCATTGCTTCCAAAACACCTTGGTCTAGGGGTTGGATGAGCGATGTCACGTTGGGTGGAAGAAAAACTGCTCTTATTTGACCACTAACTAAGTCACTTGCATCCGGATGAGATCGCGCGTTATCTAGCAACAACAATGCTTTCTGGGGCAAGTTTTTCTGCTTTAAATATGCCTCAACAACTGGGACAAAATCGTTAAAAAAACCATGTTTTAAAAATGGTACAGTCCATCCATGCATTTTGTTGGTTTTTGTAAACTGTTGGCAAGCAATTTAATTGAACATTTTTGAATGCCCTTGGGTTTTTGGCTTTCCCTATTAATAGGGGTCTTAATTTTAATGAACCGGAAGCATTGCAGCAGTTCATGATTGTCACTCGCTCTTTACTTTTTTTGTAACCGGGTGCATTTGCTTCATTTTTAGCTGCTAACGTTTTCGATGGAAGCATTTTGTAATTGAGCCCGGTTTCGTCACAATTAAAAATTTGATCTGACGTAAGTCCATCATTTAAGATTATGGTTTCAAGTTTTGAATAAAAACTGTCAATTTCAGATGGGTCGGCAGAAAGCTTCTCACCACAAATATTTAATTGTCGGATGCCATATTTTTTCTTCCAGGTATCCATCCATCCTTCACTAGCACAAAAATTTTCCTCCCCATCCTTAAATTTCCTATGAAATTCAAGAGCTTTAGCTTGGAGCATGGGTCCACTTATAGGGCTGCCCATACCTCTCAACTGCGAAAACCACAAGTATAGCGCTTCCGATGTTTGACCATGATCTCCTTTCTTCATTGTCTTCCGCCTTAAGCCACTCCCACTACTCGCACTTTGGTTAACCCACTGTTCGATTTCTTTCTTCTTTCGTCTCCAATCTCCAACAGTCACTTCACCGACACCCAACTCTGCAGCAACCTTCTTTATAGATTCGCCTTTTTCTAACCTTTTAATCGCATTTAATTTTGTTTCTAAGGAAACCACTACTCGCTTCCGCTTTAAACTCATTTTGCACAGTAAGATTCTCTTTCACACACACAAAAATGAACTTATAAAAAATAATTAAACGTATGAAACAAAACTAAAAACCACTTATTAAATAGGCCTACAAACTAAGAAACATTAAATTAAAACACTTAAAAATTAACCGGTTTTAAAATACTGTAATACGCCGTTACTTTGGAACAATAAAAATGCAGCAAACAACCACGTTAGATAGACAACTCAGACTGACTGACGAGGACGACTGACAAAATTAGAACAATTCTGCAATAAACTCAGTTCCTAATAAAAGGGGGTGGGTTGACTTCCGAGAACTCCGGCTCGACCTAGCAGCGACCGGTAGAGGCATTCCTGATGCGTGAATCGCTATATTCGCGTAAATTCGCATGCACACGCATTTAATCTCTACGATAACCAACACGGTTGTGACCCGCCCTCTCCGACTTTTGCCTCGGTTAACCGAGGGCTCGGTTAATCTAGGCTCGGATAATCACGAGTCTACTGTACTTATATAATAATATATATTCTACATCAGTAACAATCGAATAGCAGTGAAATATTTGCCATGATCCCTCTATTCTCAGATTACTTCTTAAGTCCCATCACATTGTTCAATAAGCTTTAAACTGTATTACCAAGTCTTTGGAGCTCCAAAGTGAAGATAATTGATGCTGTAAAGATCCATGTCTTCCGTATGCCAGGCAAAAGTTGTTTTCCACATACCAAAGTACAGGTAGGCAGTGTTGACTCCATCAATACTAATGCCGTAGTCTTCATTCACATAATCTAGGATTGTTCCTAGCCTGTTGATATTCCAAACCTGGAACCCAAGTTCAAATTACAAAAAAAAAAAAAAAATAAATAAAAAAAAAAAAAATTAAATGGTAACAGTAAATTTTGTTTTCATAATACTAAATTACTTAATGGGGTTGGCTTTACACACTAAGACAAATTGTAACGAAATGATTGTTACAACATTGTTTACAATTTGGCTGAAATTCTATGACCTTTTAACGTACAAACTTTTTCAACAACCACGACTCAACTTCCTATTCAATAGAACTTCAGGACAAAATTGATTTTTTTGTTGTGGTCTATTTCCACTTAATCTAAAAATGTCAATAATGTTAACGGTTAATAAGAGGCTATTCAATGTTTTATCATATCACCAATATACCTGATCCCCTTTGCCTGATCTTATTTAAAAAAAAGTAAATGGTAATGAGATTACAAAATGTGTGATCCATACATTTTTATTTGAATAGTAAGACTTACTTTCCAATGAATTATTTTTAACTAAACAAGAACTATAACATTTTATTAGAAAACAAATGGTATAATACAACTTACATGCTCATCACTATCAGTGAGTGAGCCTGAGACATCAGCCCCGTAAATGGGCGCAATGTAAGTGATGTTCTTCCAGTATTTACGTTCTAGGTCTTCATAATCAAAGCTTGGTGGCGTATTGTACCTAGGACTCTCCGCAAGCTTTTTGTACTCCTGGACTGACATTGACTTCTTGGTAATATTGATCTGTTGGTACAATCCCTGTTTCCCAGTCACCACCTGCAAAGAACAAAAGCCACTATTTAACCCTTCGAAGTGTAATTTTGGTATATGACCTAAGTTTCACTGATTGAATATTAAATTTAATGTTCATTGCATTATTAATATGGGTTACTTTACCTTCACGTCAAACAGTTCACAGTGTGTGAGGTGAGAATACCAACAACTACATGTTTCGCCGTGAATACGGCATCTTCAGGTTAAAGAACATAAAAATAAATAAGTCCCAGTGGGATGCGTCACAAATTAATTAAGAAACACAGTTTACACAAAAAAACATCGAACATTAAAACTTTTGGTAGGCCTACCACACACATTTCACGGTCCACGGCGTGATCGGAAGCAGACTGGAAACAATTCGATTAGGTTACTCCTCCCACCACTCTTCTGTTATCAGTAGGGCAATGGTCGATTTGTCCAGGTCCACTGTTTAGAGACATAATTGTGTTGAAAATAGAATGGGACCTAAATTTTAGTTTTTCATTAAGTACGGAATCTTTTGTATCGTTATTACTAAAACTTTTATAAATTTCGAATTGTTCCAGGGAGTCTAATTTGCTTCCTTTGTTGCAGATATGTAAAATATTTAAGCCATTAGTTAAATCAGCCATGGTGTGATTTTTGTCAACCAAGTGTTGAGCAAAGGTCGACTTTTGTTTGTCTGCTCGGGCGTCAGGGCGGTGTTCCTTATAACGCTGAGCAAAGGTTCGCCCCGTTTGTCCAATATAAAAATTCTGACAGTCCATGCAAGAGAGTTTATACACGCCGGATTTGTCTGTTTTGTTTTCGATGGACTTTTTTAATGACAACACATGTTTTGTTTTGTTTGTAGTTCTGAAGACTAGTTGGAGGCCAAGTTTTTTGAAATCCCTCTTTAGGCTATTCTGGATTAAATGATTATATTCCACACACACGTATTTATTTTCTTGGGGTCCAGTAACAAAAACTGTATTATCTTTATTTTTGTGTTTGGAAACGATCCTGTCAATTATACTGCTTTCATATCCGTTGGAAATCGCTATATGTTTTATTAAGTTTAATTCTTTGCTATAATCAGTAGGCGATAAGGGAAATTTTAGCATTCTGTGAGTTAGGCTATTAAAAGCAGCAAGTTTCTGTGACATTGGATGGTAGGAAGTAGCATGTATTGTTTGGCTCGAAGTTGTCGGCTTCCTGTAAATGCTATAATGGAACTTGTTGTCTTTCTTTTCAATAATTATATCTAAAAAATTGATTTTTCCATCTTGTTCAGTGTCTAAGGTGAATTTGAGTTTGGGCGTTATGCTGTTTAAGTAATTTAGTAATAGATTCAGCTGTCTTGTGTTCCCATTGAATAACATAATGGTATCATCTACATAACAGTTATATAATGAGATCTTATTTCTGTATTTATTATTTTCGGAAAAAATAAATTCATTTTCGATGTAGTTGAGATAGATGTCAGATAAGATACCAGATAACGGCGAACCCATGGCTAGGCCGTCCGGTTGGGAGTAATATTTGCCTTCAAATGTAAAATAATTCTGTTTTAACACTTCGTTCAGTAGGATTACAAGTTCTAAAATGGCTTCAGGCAATAGGGTGGAGTTCTTTGATAAATTATCTTGGATTAATTCTATGGTTTTGACAGTTGGTACATTAGTGTATAAGTTTACTACATCGAAAGATGCTAGGATTTGATGCATTTGAATATTAATATCTTTTGTATTATGGATAAATTCAAACGAGTTTTTCAGACTGTAGTTATTATTTAGTTTAATGTGGTTACGCAGAATTTTTTCCATCTTTTTCGCTATTTTATAGGTGGGTGCAGAAGTGAAATCTATTAATGGTCTGATTGGTATTCCGGTTTTATGAACTTTGGGCAAGCCTTTGAATCTAGGTGCAGAGGGGTTCATTACTTTTAAGTATTTTGCTTCATCTTTGGTAAAAATTAATTTCGACTCGTTAATTAACTTTTTTATTTTCCTTTGATAGGTTTTTGTAGGATCTTTAGTGAGTGGTGTGATATTATTTGCTGTTAAAAAATCATCTACCTTTTTGACATAATCGACTTTGTTCAGAATGACGGTTGCATTTCCCTTATCGGCTTTGCATAAGGTGGCGTTACTCTGGATCAACTTATCTTTTATTCGTTTAAGGGTGACAGTTTCCTTTTTGTGAATGTCTGAGAGGTTAGTTCCTTTTACGGATAAAGTATTATTACAAGATTTTTTGAGTTTTTTAGACATTTTGAAACGGGCAAATTCACGATCCTCTTCCTCAGGAATTGCCTTTATAGCACATTCTGCGTTAATAAGTTCGTTAAATAGTGAATTCTTATTCATTCTAGGCAGTTTATAATCAAGGCCCTTATTCAAAAGTGACAGCTCATCGTCATCAAACCCAATATCCGTGTTATTAACTACGCGGGGGTAAAAATTGAAATCAGGTAATAAAGTTGTTTCTTTTTTATGCTGCGTATTTATAAGATATGTTAGTTTCTTTTTCAAAACGGTCTTTTTATTCCTTATCAAACGGGAAATATCAAGTTCAATGTTCAGTAGGACGCTTTCTAACTGAGCGGGATGTAACGTGTTTGTTAATTCTAGATATTTCTTCAATAGTAGCGAATTAAGCATTTGTTTCTTTCTATACATAAATTTAATTTCATTTCTCAACCACATTTTTTCCGCATTATGTTTAGTTTTCTGTGCTGCAAATGACTTATTCCTTATTACTACGTCCAATCTAAACAGTGGACCTGGACAAATCGACCATTGCCCTACTGATAACAGAAGAGTGGTGGGAGGAGTAACCTAATCGAATTGTTTCCAGTCTGCTTCCGATCACGCCGTGGACCGTGAAATGTGTGTGGTAGGCCTACCAAAAGTTTTAATGTTCGATGTTTTTTTGTGTAAACTGTGTTTCTTAATTAATTTGTGACGCATCCCACTGGGACTTATTTATTTTTATGTTCTTTAACCTGAAGATGCCGTATTCACGGCGAAACATGTAGTTGTTGGTATTCTCACCTCACACACTGTGAACTGTTTGACGTGAAGGTAAAGTAACCTATTTTAGTCTATTTACAACAGTTCAGGGGCTACAAAATGAATTTTAATTATTAATATGTCCAGTATTACTACTATGCTACAGACCATTGCCTCTATTACAATTGCAAAGAAAAATCAGCCACAACTGTATTCGAACTGACAATTCTCAGCACTTACCTGGACAAAGTACATTGTCTTTGACTGTTCATCCGTTTAAACACCAAGGGTGTTTAAGTATTTTTGCGTTAATAGGCCATAAAGTACTATGTATATCAAAACAATGGTTATGGTTCACAAAATAATTTTAAAATATGCCTCAAGTATTAGCAGGTTGGCCAGGGAGCGGGGGGGGGGGGGGGCTTACTACAAGCACGTCGACACTGCCACCCCTGACCGAGTCAAAGAAATTAGCAATTCTTTCATCGCATATTTTTCATCAGTAGGGTCCATATTGGCTGGAACCATCAACCCCCTGGGCCCTGTTGAGGTGGAGGACGGCGACCATGCCGCGGAGTCTGTGTTTGTGCTGCGACCCGTCTCTCGGCAAGAGTTGCAAGGGTAGTAGCAGGTCTCAGGGGCTGCTCGGCTCCTGGATTGGATGACATTCCCACAAATGTCATCAAAGACAACATTGACATACTATTAGAGCCCATTTTGCTTATTGTTAATTTGAGTCTTGAAAAGGGTGAGTTTCCTGAAGCCTTAAAAACAGCTTAAGTTGTTCCCATTTTCAAATAAGGCTCAAAGAATTAATTTTAGGACCATATCACTTCTTAGTACTATATCTAAGATACTTGAGAATTGCGTTAAAATTCAGCTAAGCTGTTACTTAGATGCAAATGGTATTATTACACAATATGGTTTTAGAAGTAATAGAAATACCTCAGATGCTTTACATGATATTACTAAATTCGTCATTTCTAAATTTGGTAGCTCCAACTCATGTAATATTCTAATCATTTTTTTAGACTTGGCTAAAGCTATTCATTAGATAAGCAAAAACTCCAGCATGTTGCAATTAATTGGTGTAAGAAATAAATCCCTAGATTGGTTCAAAAGTTATTTTCATAATCGGATTCAAACAGTAGCTATTAATGGTATTAATAATAATAATCATAAATGTATTTATTGTTTTCACAGGTACAGATTAGTTTCACAGGCAAAACTATTAATCACAATAAAAAGGCACATTTTATGAAAAATAAAAAAACTTAAATAACTAAAGAAACACAATTATAACTTAAGCGCCTAAATAAAGTACTCCAAATCATATAATACATTCTTGGTTATAATACAATAATATAAATACAGTTTAAATACAACCAGATATAAGCTAAATTATTAAACATAAGATTAATTTGTAATCAAACAGATGTATTCAAAAACCAAAACAAACAAAAGAAAACATAAATACTGAAACCTGCGAAAAACAACTGCGTCCCCAACAGACCAAGGGCCCAATTATGGGGACCACATGAAAAATAAATATTAATAATTAAGAACTCCATGCCTGTACAAAAATAACAATACTTAATTTTTAAAATTTAAGGATTAAAAACTCTTTACTCTTCCAAACAATGCTTATTTGAATACATTAATAAAAATAAGAAAAGTAAAAAAAAAAATCCAAGAAATGAATTTAAATAACTAAATTAATTTAGGTTGAATAACCTAGTTGTTCCAGCAACCCTTCAACGTATCAAGTCTTTACATGTTGCTCTGAAGACTGCCCGTGACATGTCCACATCTACACCACCAGCTATGGAATTAAAATTTAGATTGTAAATAATGATTGTAAAATTTATAAAGGAGTAAGCATGAGCGGCAGTACGAGCCCCACCAGGGTATAACATATAGCCAGTGCGCCTACCATAAACCGGCATACACCAGTTTATCTTACTTAAGGTCGCTGGGTCATCCACAATACCTCTCATAACACCATGCAGGTAAAAAAGTTGCCCTAATTTTCGCCTCTTAGACAACCTCTCGAAATCAAATAAATTTAACATTTCTTCATATCTAATATGCCAAATTGGATAATTTAACTGACCAAAATACTTAAAATACAACAATCCCAAAAATTTCTTCTGAATTCTCTCAATCATTTCACAATATAGTTGAGTATTAATAGTGACCCAAGTTTAGTTGAATATGGGAGGGTTCAAGGTAGCACACTCGACCGTTTATTGTTTCTTATTTATATTAATAGTTTAGCAAAATTAAATATTCATAGTAAACTATTTCTGTTCGCTGATGACACTGCGGTTGTCACGTTGGGCAGCTCTTGGGACTTGTGACAAAGAGTAGATTAAAATAAAAAATTGGTTCAATCATAATTCTCTTACTTTAGATATCCACAAAACAAAATGGCTACCAATATTTCTAAGAGCTGATCTTGGTCCTGGCCAGCGTACCTTGAGCCTACTCTTGCGGAAACTCAGAATCTGACAGTTGTGCTTGCCAGATGATTGAGCATGGACCAACATAAATATTTGGGTGTTATAATCGATCATAAACTCTGCTGGGGTCCACAAGTCGAGTATACTAGTCAGAGAGTACGCAGGATGGTGTACGCCTTAACGCAAGTGGGAGAGATATTGCCCCTGGACCTGAGGAAGATTGTGTACTTCTCCTACATGCAATCGCTTCTGCAGTACGGCATTTTGGCTTGGGGCGGCGCCTCCATCCATACTGGAACCTCTCAGAGTGGCTCAGAGGAAAATAATAAAACTCATATTTAAAAGAAAGAATCAGAGGTATCCCTGTAATTTAGTGTATTCAGAATTTTCTGTTTTAACCTTAAGGCAGCTTCTTATTATAAACCTTTTTCACGTTGGTCGTAATAAATCATATATATTAGTACAATTAAATCACAATTTTTCAACAGGAACTAGATTGGATTTTGGATTTCAGATTCCAAGGCCGTGTAGTAGTTTAGATTATCATAGCCCCTTTTTTATCACACATCCCCTCTATAAAAATCTTCCTCAAGACATTCTGTTATTGGAGGCTGGCAGTGTCGTCGTGTATAAGCGTGGGTGAGTAGGTGGCTGCTCACGTTATCTCCTGAGGAGACTGAGGCTGATCCGCTCGAACTAAATATAGCATCAGCTGTTATTTTCAGTTACTTAAATATATCTTTTTTAATTGAATACTTTTATTTGATTTTCAAATAGTAAAATTGTATTTATTTATTTCTATTCTTCACAAATTGTTTGGTTTGCTCGAATGCTTTGGTCAAGTTAATTAAATTTGTGGTATATATTCTTTTATGTCTCTAATTTAAAGTTATGATTTAATTTTAAAATGTCCATTTTTACTGATAATATACATTTATTGATTTATGTAGTAGTATGATTTTAAGTACATTCCTGTCTAAGAACTCTTGACCTATGCACAGACCGATAGCCTAAGTGCAGGACAATTATTCGTTTATTGTACTTTTTCATGTTGTATATGTATATGTATTTGAATAAATTTATAATCAATTAACCAATAAAAAATTTAGCAAAACTTGCTCAGAAAGAAGTATCCATGACTTATGAACAAGGTAGCATTGCTGAGTTTATCAAATGACTAGTTACAGCCATATCAGACTCATCGATAGAACTAATTCACAATGAAATAAGGCACTTCATTTAAACTACAATTGTGTCAGCTCTAATTTGCTTGATTTCAATATTAGTTAGAACAAATCTAATTAGAAAAACTCCTGAATACTTCTAAAGCAAGTCCTACATGATAGTATCCTACAAAATAAAATCCAAAATGTTTCACACCACCTTTTGCTTCAGATAATTGAGTTAAGGACAGCTAGATGAAAGCTACGATAGAGTTAGAGATGACATACAAACAACTGCACTAATCTGTTACAACTAATATTCTTTAAAAAAGGCATTGTCAATGATTGGATGAGAAGATGATAATGCCATAGAACAATATTAAAACTATCTCAAAACGATTCTTGCTGTAGATGTACTTGTATAAAATAGTTGGTTTTATATATTAAACTACAATATATATGAAAGTTTACTATAGGAGGAAGTGAAATATAGAAGGAACATGTTAGTTCTAATTTATGTATCAGAATGAAGTATCACTAATCTGATTTTAATATCATTATAAGGTAAGTTTTAATTATTTCAGGCAGTAAGAATATTGCATAAAAGTTATCTAATTACACTAGTTATGTTACACAATATATCAAAATTATTATTATAGGAGATTAAGTTATGGAAAAATCATAGAGATCCAAGTATCTTTCACATTTTCAGTAAAGTATGTTCTACTAGAATTTCTTTCATTGCTATTAATCGTCTTTGGTGTCACAAATTTTATCATGTATAATTAAAGGTAAAACAGGAATTACCCTTTCTATCCTTTATGAATGGATTAAATCGAAGATGGTTTGTTAGCACCATGGATAACAAATCCGTGCCACTATGAAATAGTAGACCCTCTATCTCCATCACAAATCATATTTTATATATAACTGAATACAGCATTCATGAGTGTTGTCTATGGGATATTTAATATCAGTATACAAACATCTGATAAGTTCTTCAAACAATAACTTTGAACTATTAGCACAGTTAGATATTGAACAATAACTGATTGCATGGTCGTCACTGTATCTTTAATTTATTTTGGTGGTATACGATGAATTGAAAGTATAAACCTAAATTAAATTAATATAAAAATAGTAACTATAAGAATGAAAAAGAAAGGAACATTTATCTAAAATTTGATAATCAAAATGACAGTATCACTTAATCTGCTTTATAACATATTTCATTTTAATACAGGTCAAGTTTTATGTATTGTCAGGCAGTAAGAAAATAAATATTGACTAAACAAACAGTATTATCACATAAATATAATGCACATATTATATTACACTAAGTTATTATCAAAAATATCATATAGGAGTGATTACCATAGTTTGAAAACCCTCATTAAGTAATTCCACATAATCTTTCACAGTGTATAAAGTATGTTCTACTAGGAATTTCTTTCATTGTTTTTTAAATCGTCTTTTGGTGTCACAAAGTTTTATATGGTAGGGTAATTTATTGTAAAACTTTATTCCGGAATAATGAGCCCCTTTTTCATATTTTACCTTTTTATGAACTGGATAAAATAACAAAGTTGTGTCTCTGGTGTCTCTTTTTGGCATATTTATTTGTTTAAAAGTGCTGTGAGATTTTTGAATACAAGTATTATTACTGAATAAATATAAATGCAAGGCACTGTATTTTATGTCGAATAAAAAATTGTTTACATGAATGTCTCCAAGGTAAACCAAACATTCTCCTAATGATGTTATTCTGAGATTTATAAATTTGGTCTGTATATGTTGAAGATCCCCAAAAAGCTATTCCATACTTTATCAAGCTTTCAAAATAACCCGTATATACATCAAGCAGCACCTTTGAGCTACACGTTCCTTTCAAGAGATTGATTTCATATGATGACGAGCTTAATTTCTTTTCAGGAGCGGCTGTGTATGCTTGTTCCATGACAGAGTCTCGTCAATAGTAGTACAGAGACATTCCTCCAATGATGCAAGCACGCTCGAAACTACAGTATCATGATCTTCGCCTTTGACTAAAAGTAATACATCGTCAGCGTCCATAAAAAGTTTGGTATTAATATTGCTACAATTTAAGTCATTGATATATAACAAGAATAAAACAGGTGAAAGAATGCATCCTTGGGACACTCCAACACAAGGTTCAAGCCAAGAACAATGAGGTGATGGACCTTGTGATGGTGTAATATTTACAATCTGTTTCCGGCATTCAAGGAAGGACTGAATCCAGCTAAGTGGCACTCCTCGAACTCCATAATGATTAAGTTTTGACAAATGCAGTACATGGTTTACACAGTCAAAAGCCCTCAATAGGCCACAGAAGACTCCAACCGTCCTCTTCGACCCATCCACGCTTCTAGAACTTTATTTGTGAACTCTAATAGTGCGGACTCGGTAGATTTTCCTTGACGGAAGCCATGCTTTGAGCTAGTTAATATATTCCATTATAAAGAAAATTTAAAAGTCAAGAAAGGTATACTTTTGACAACACTGAAACTAGGAAAATTGGGCAAAAGTTATTCATTTCCAAATAGTCATCCTTTTTTAGAAAAGATTTGATTATTGTGTACTTCAGTTGTCCAGAAATATGCGTGTTTTAAAGGATAAATTAATTAGAAATGTCAGAGCAAGCAGAACACAATGTTTCTGAGCAGTAGAACTTTACGTGACAACTCATCCCACCCTGAAGAGATTTTATTTTTCAGAGACCAGATTGTGGCTAAGACTTCTGATTCATTTGTGGAATATAGAAATATTGAAGATTTTATAGATGCTTGTGACTGGGACAACCAGTTCAATGCAGAATGGGGTGAGGGCGTAGGTGCAGAGGCACTGGGCTCTATCAGAAAGAAACTATTAAAGGTTTCTGCTATAACTTTCCTGCTTGTTATTTTTTCCCCCATTTACTGTAATTTCTGTAATATTGTGACTCACAGATCCTTGCCACTCTCTCTACAAACAATTTTCCACGTGGCTTTTGCCGTATTATCTACTCTATAAATCTCACGATCATTGCACATTTTCTTTGATGCTTGTATTACCGGTTTTAGTATTTTCTTATAAGATTTGAAATATTTATTTAAATTTGGATCTTTTGAATGTTTCACCTAATCAGCTAATTCCCTTTTTATTTGTTAGTGAGTATTTTATTCCCTTTGTTAACCAATTATTTTTGAAAACTTTTTCCTTCACGGTTTTTTTTGGAAAATGTGTCTCAAAACATGTTATTGAAACCTGAAGAAATTGCCTAAAACAATGATCAATATTACATGAGAACTGTCGGTTTGTAACGTCTCATCCCAGTTAATGCAAACTAAGCTATGTCGAAAATTGTCTTTGCTCTTCTTACTAAAAATTCGTCTTCTCGTGACCACCGATTTTTTTTAGACGCGAGCTGTGAGTCAGTGTAACCAACTGTGCTGTATGGTCAGAGAGGCCTAAATGTATGTTATCAGTCTGCTCTTGGTTAGTAACGTAATTGGTAGCTATGTTAGCGTACAACCAGTAAAAATATATCACTTGAGTAAATAACCTGAGTTATATCTGCTGACACGTATAAACCTAGAGAATAACAAGACAGATCTCCCTTCACACATACCTGACAAATGGGAGCTGGAATGGTGACATTCAGCGTGGTAAGGTCATAACCGCTTTTGCGGGGCTTCCACTCTGGTGGTGGAATCACCTAAGTAAAAAAAAGATGTATTAAGAACATTGTTGGTCATATAAATATTTCTGTACAGAATTAGTCAATATTTAGGAATTTTAGGTTAGGTTACAGGGCACTAGGCCAGGAATTAGTATATTGGAGAGATAGGATATCAGCAAACTTACCTTAGAAGACAAGTTCACTAACACTAAAGTAGTAGTAACATACACAAAATAAAAGCATAATCTCAACAAATTTTCAATACCACTGGCATTTTCTTCAGGTGAGTCTCTCGAACTTGTCTCGTAAGGTAAGTTTAACACGTTAAGTGCCATGGCCCAATATGTTAGTTTGTCCCAAAATGCCAAATTTTTCAGAATGAAGTAGAGTGTTGAAAACTCTTGTATTATCAGTAAAAAGCATGAAAATATATATTACTATAAAAAAAAAACTCCTAGTAATTATATTTTTAGCTGTCTGCCGATCAGACCGACGTTTAAATTTTTAATCAGAAATACGCTTAAAAAATAATGTGTCGAGCCGATTGGCCTCAGCTAAAACTAGGGTAAATTTCATTCTTCTTGATAGCAGTTGGCAGCATTTGGTGCGCTTTGTTTTCTCTGTCAAGTATTTGTGCCTTTTTTAGACATCTGCCATACATCTGAGTATTTAGACAAAGGCCATACATTGTACTTGGACAACTTCTACACTTCTGTAGATCTGGCCAACACTCTTAGATCGGCAAACCCACTTAGTTGGAACAGTAACCAGCAATCGTGCTTGGTTCCCACACCACAAAACACTACCTGCTAACCTAACTTTGTCACCAGGTGAAATAAAATGCCTAGAATACCCGACTGGAATAGTCTATTCCAGGTGGTTAGACAAAACAGAGGTAAAAATAATGTCAACAAAGTGGGATATACTGATACAGGGAAAAAAATCATCAAGGATTGCCCATTTTAAAACCAACCGCTGTAGTCGAATATAACAAGGCAAAAATGGGCATTGACGTTTCCGACCAAATGTCCTCTTACAGTTCCCCAGTAAGGAAGTCTATGAGATGGTACCACAAGGTAGCGGGAGAGTTTATTTTTGCTACCGCAGTGGTTAACTCTTGGCTAGCGTATAGAGAGATAGAAGGTGGTAACATGATAAGAAATCAAAAGCATTTGCTTTCCATAACAAAATTTAAGGAACAACTAATTTATGAGCTGACCGGACTATTGGAACAACCAGAAGAACCAGTAAAGGTGAGAGGACATCATTGTTTGGAAGAATCCTCTTTTGTAGAGTTTGTAGGAGTAGGAAAGAATAAGAGAAGAGTCAGAAGAGTTTGCAAAAACTGCTACGAGAACAGAGCTTCTGATGTAGGTCGTCAGAATGCCAGAAATTTGATAAGAGTTGTAACTTTCTGCAACCTGTGCCCAGACAAACCATATTTGTGTAAGGACTGTTTTAAATTGTTGCATAAATGAAGAATTCAGTATTTGATGAGTTAATTGTGATTAAACCTAATTTTTATGTTAATCTAGAAATTGTTGTAATGTTTTTACTTCATACTAAACATTTACAAAAACTTATTTTCACATAGCCTACATATAAGCAGTAGTGTTAAAAACTTAGGATTTTTAAATACTGCTTACCTTTTATTGCATCCTTTAGAGTATTTACTAAAAAAAAAGTATAAAAATACAATTTATCAATCTGCTATCTTTTTTGTAAGAAAAGCTAGATTTTACGAAAAGAATAGATTTTAGTTTGAGCAACATTTTAGAATAAGCGACTATTAACTTATTTCAAATCACATTTCAGTTATAATAACGATTTATTAATTATTTTGTCCACATGTAATATACATTTTCATTTTATATCAAAGTGTCGGGCCGATAGGCCCGAAAAAGTGGCCTAGATTTAGACTATATTGAAACAGATGTCAAATTTATAAAAAACAACGCGGTGATTATGGGACAGGGTTCTTTGAATAGTCCGAAAGCTACTGATTCACCATAGTTCATCCTAACGCCACTAGAGTGCACCAAGGCCAACTCAGGTTAAATAACGTAAACAATAACAATCAACCCAGTGTCAGTCCGATCGGACCGACACGCACTCGTTAGAGCTTGTCTTCTGTCGGTCCAATCAGACTGACGTGGCACTTAACGTGTTAATATTTAGGAAGTATCCTAATCTGGTTTGCATAAATCCAGCTGTTGAAAATGGACAATACCAGCAACATAATGTAACTGGCTCTGTTATAGCTTAGCCATCTAATCAAAAAAAGAACAATTTTGATTATACTGATTGATTAGACTAGGCGAGACAGCCCAATTTTGTAGTTTAGGGCTGCATGTAGTTTTGCTTTATAAGCTGCATCACTTTTGAAACTACTGTATGTACAAACTTGATTATCCGGCATTGCTTTATCTGGCTATCCGTGTCATCAGCTTGGTAATCAGACAATGATATATTTTTTTTAGATAAAATTACAACTATGCGGAAGCATTGTGTTTAGCCCTGTAAAACTTGAGTGTTGAGTTGAGTTTTGCATCTTGAATATTGCAGATGCTGTTCTTCTAACTTGTTGTGCATTACCAGTTTTAAGTGCATAATGAGCACGATAATCAAAGTTTTGACAATTTTTTACTTCTGTAACAGAGTGGCTTGAAGAGTTCATTTCCCATATGGGAAAGTGGAATAGTTCATTATGTGCACACCCACGGATTTGTCACTCTTTTGTTTACTGTTCCTCATTCATTTAAAGGAAGTAGTTACTGTACATCCTTTTAAAATCACTAAATATATACTGTATAGCAAGTTTTTATCTAAATATTATATAGTAACTTAACATATGATGATGTTAAAATTTAAATGAGTAAAACACAGTTGTTTTTCAAAAATCAATGTCTAACAAGGCATAAGAGTGCAAACAGTATGAGTGGGTTGCGGTCGATGTCGACAGCACATAGTGAGGAGGTAACCTGCTATGTTAGTCGAGCTAGACTGCTAGAATGTGATGTGTTTTCATCTTCAAAGTTCATTATAGTTTTGTTTGCAAATTTATATGACCCAAATGAAGGTAGTGACAAGCCACCTTACCCTTGCCAGGGTGGTGGCTCAGTGGATAAGACTTCCGACTGCGGAGTGCAAGGTCCAAGGTTCGAATACCCACTGAGCCAACGGTCGGTACTTCACTCGTTGAATAAAGTTGACCCACAGACCGGTACGCCCATGTCAACAGGCGAAAAAAAGAAAAAAGAGACAAAATGTCTGCGGTGACTAAGTGTTGAATGATTGATAATCCGTATAGTAGGCGATTTTCCGTGCACGACATAAACACATGTCAGTTGTGATGTTGTCTTTGGTACTTATCCCAGAACACAGGTACGATCTGGACTGCAATGATAAGTTCTTCCTTCATTTCACTATTAACAATAGCAGACAACTTGAAACGAAACTCGAAGTACTATTTTCGAGTAGTTTGACTAAAGTAAAGCCTCCCGGACAAGGAGAAGTGGCGTGATATGGGGAGGGGGTTTAGCGGGCCAATCACAGCGAAGCGTCCTGCTGGAATGCGAGGTAGGCATTCATGTAAAATCAAACTAGTTTGATTTTAAAAAACATCGATGTAAACACCCAGGAGGGCATCGCAGTAGACCTCCACCGCGACTTACTTGTTGTGTTCTACCTCATAAGATACAATGTGTTTGATATACATAGATGTCAATGGTGACCCTGACCTAAACAGCTACCGTTACCCACTTGTTCTGTTCACACCCTAAGATTTAGTCAATAGAAGTAAGCCGTGTTTGTCACATTCAAATTCACCATGCCTTCGCGATATGGTTGCATATATTTGGAAGCTTTCCTCTCTCGCTTGCTATTCTATATCTCAGAATTTACACCAATATTTCTAAATTTAAATTTTTAATCAGTATTTTATTGGTATAAAATTACATTTAAAATTATTTATTTATCATTAAATGTATTTATATTGAATGAAAATACCTGTTTTAACTCTAATCCTACAATAATCACAGGTTAGGCACTGCTATAAAATGGAAAAGGAAATAGAAAATACAGTAAAACCTGGATAATCTGATACGGTCACAGATTTGTTTATACCGTGTTACCACTTTTTCTATAAAAACAGAGTTAGAAAAAAAGTAGAATATTTTTTTAAATAACCATTAAAAACATAATTATTTTGTAATTTGGATCATTACAATACATATTTAGTGTAAAATACTTTTCTCATTTTTTAAAAATAATAAAGCTATTCCCTAGTCTTACCTTATGAACTTTATTATCATATTTTGTATTACGTAGAGAATCACACAGGTGTTTTGCTGATATTACTACTTATGGGATAAATATAAAAGAATGGCATATTTCTACTCACTTACAAGAGCTGACAAAACACAGATTGTTTATACTACACTGCCTTTTGTAACACACAAGAACTGTAATATTAAAAATGTCTGACACTATATAAAATTCTTTGAATTATAACATTTTAAAATGTGTGAATTACAATCCTGTTAAGGAGGTTGTTTTGCTCAATGAAAAACGCTTAAAACATGAATTTCTATTTCAACGATTCAGTCCGTAATAATGATCGTATCATAACAGTGTCATTTGATAGATGAAGAACTCTTCTACTGAACCATATGTTGGTTGCTATACATTTTCAGTATTTTTATAACTTTTCTACAGTTAAGTACAGTCGGCCTCACTTTATCCGGCAGTCAGTGTCATCCGGTTCGGCAAGTAGATAGCAATAAAAATTATTTACAAGATACAATTACAATTTATCGGAGGCGTCTTTCAGTTTTCAAACGCAAATGTCGTACACAAGTGTTTTGGTTTTGCATTTCGCAAATTGAAGGGGATAGTAGTCATCCTCTCTCGACAAGTGCCGAGCTGGCAATGTTGTTTACTTTTGTTCAGTGTGGCTAGCTGGAAGAATCCATTTCGCGAGTGAAGGAAGTCGGAAGTAGAACAGTTCATTTTACATTACATACACATAATTTGCAGTTACATAACTGTACATATTTTTTTATTCAGAGTTAAAATTAAATTTAAGTATAGTATTTAACATTTAAGTAAACATATGTAATTTACACAACATTTACCTTAGCATTTTTGATAGCCTAATTAAAACACAGTTGTATTTTTAAATATCTTTCGAACTGTATTGTAAAGCAACGTCACAGTTGGTAATGGTAATAAACATTGTTCGTTTCATTACAATAGCTGCAGAGCGTGTTGCGTCACATGCAAATGTGGGCACCCTGCTTACGCATGCTGTCTGTTATCAGTTACTGAACGTGATTCTCCAATAAAACCAAGTTATTTATGACTTATGTTTTATCCAGCTTTTATCGTATCCGGCTTGACCTTCGCCACATTAGGCCGGACAATCGAGGTTGTACTGTATTTGAAACTTTGCAAGTAATATTTTACAATTATAAATGTTAAAACTCCGAATATCAACTTATGGTCCACTTGATTGGACCTTTCATAATCATACGATATTTAATACAACACATTATGATAATAAACACAATCGTAAAGTTTAAATAGAACAGCATGTTTTGGCTGGCAGTAAAATTGTGTGGCTACGATTAAGCTGCCTGGGCCTGTCGATTTTCCAGCGGTGAATTGGCGGTTTGGGAGACAGCCACCTTAAATTTGAAATTAGCATTAAAAAAAAAAAAAAATGTTGCCTTTTAACTGAGAGTTAAATGTTTCCTAGATTATAACTTTACTTATTTAATACCTTAGCCAGTCCAGCCTTATGTGCTCCCCTCTCCTCCATGTAGAGAATGTACTTGGCAAAGTCCTTAAACTCTTCATATGTAGGCCGGAATACCTGGATGCGAGGAATTCCAAGATTGGTCTTTGAGGGTGATGGATCCATTGATCTCTATAAAACAAAAGAAGATTTATTGAGTTAAAGTAAATAGAAGCTGTATCTACATATTCCATTCAATGGAGGCTAGTGGTTTTACCGGGTTATCAACAATTTTCAGCTTTTTTCCCTGGAATTAAAGAGGATAGTATTGAAATTCTATAATAATATGAACAATAACAACTTTGCATTTTACCTTATACAGATTTTCTTGTATTTAAAATACTAATATAGCAATAAAATGGAGTAAGACGTAATAGAAAAGAATATTGGCTTATATTCCTTTGGTACATTTAAAAATAAATTCTATTCTTGCCTATTTGAGAATGTTTTTTTTTAGTTCAAACAAAATTTCAAACAAGAAAAATATTAACTTTTCATATAGACACATTTTCTTGTTTATCTTCATTTGTCGTAATTTTTTGTTATTGTTAGTTACAATAATTTAACTTGGCTGTAACGATAAGCTGCAATTTTATGACCTTGTCAATACTGTTATTCATTTATAGGGTGAATAATGAATATTATTATTATTAATAGGGGTATTAATGGGCCAAATAATGGAATGTTCAGTACTGAGAAGTGCTCAAGTTTTTAGTATAATTTTATGGTGACGAACACTGTATTGCTTGTTTGGTGCATGGAATTGGAAAAATGAAATATTTCTCTAGCTAATGATTATAAAATACAGTTTTTCTTGCAATTATTTGGGGTATTATTTGTAATTGTAAGCATACTTACTGAAAACAGCACTCTATCACTAATTTGTTTTAGCAAAAGATTTTCATTTCTATTTAATATGAAAAAATTTAAGTCAGAACTATTTTACTGATCCGGGCATAGCATTAAACTATTTTCAAACTGAAACCTGTATTGAAACAGCTGTTTGCTAAAATCATTTAGTCAGTCAAACAGCAGTAACTGTTAATATTACTTCCACAGGACCAGTGAGTGAACTTTGACCTGTCTTATCAGTTGATGTCTAAGTTACTTGAGCCCAGCTGGCTTAGGCATTGTTGACGTTTATTAAGTTCAATTACTTGGTGTCTTTTACTACTTTTTAAACAAATACCTTATCAAATTCTATTAATGAGAATGCATACTCATACATTTAAAGCTGGTGAAAAGGTTTTTGCTAAATTTAAAGGATACCCGTATTGGCCTGCTTTGATTGAAAGTATAGATTTCTCAAGCAAAATAAAAAAATATAAAGTAATTTTTAATTGGCATTTGTTTTGCTAATTTGTTTCTGATACTCGTAATACTTGTGCTTTAGAAGTAGATTGACCAATTATTTGTCATTTGATTCTGCTGCAAGGATGTGTATTCACACACCAAAAATAGACATATTACAATAAATTATATGATTTACAATCAATCGTTAAAATTATTCGCATGACAACTAATCTAAAATAATAACCTTTGCAAAGTATGCACTGTAACTGATAATTTATTATTTTTATAGTTAGATAATACTGTTGTGGTCCATGTCGATTTGTGAGGGCTTTGCCTCTCTCTCGGCCAATCGGGATGCCCCAGACAGTGTGAGTTCTTGTATGGCAGTTAATTGGCCTGCTTGCAGAGCTAAACAGTTCTAGTATGAAGATCAATATCCTTCCAGATCCCATTTAGTGAACCTTCTCGATTGCAGGAGCACATTATAAGAAGACAGTCAGTGACAATCTACAAGTCTTCAGCATGGAGTACAAGCTTACTTGTGACAGTAAAGTGATAAATGTTAAACCGTGTCAGTTCACTAAGAGTGGAGGATATTGAATGAACATAAACCAGCGAGTATTAAGTGAGCCACTATAAACAAAAATGGCTTATTCTCAATTGATAAAATAATGCTCAGTAATTTATAACTGTAAATAACTTGAATTTTAATATAAATATGTTGTTACATTATAAAAAGTTATAGTTTTTGTAATTTGTTCACTACTAGTTCATTTCCATTTACTGAAAGCTTGGTCTCAAAGTTGATTTGTTATATAATTTTTTTCATATGCATTATATAAGTTATAACTTTTTATATCTATTCATGCCATTTACGCCAGAGGTGTTTTTTACTTAGTCCATAAATGTTGTTAAGAAACAACAATCCAAACTCCAGAATCTAATTTTAAATGGACTTCCCGGGATTTGAAACCCCGGCATCTCTATGTATGAAGCGGAAGAGACTGTGGAACTCGGTCCCCGCACACAGGCCATTACCCATGAGGAAAACTTTATCATACATAAAATTGTACAATTTACTATTGTAATACATATGTAAAAAAATCACTATTATTATGTTGTGATTTAATTAGGGGCTGTCCCAAAATTACGTAACACCTGAAGAGGGGAGGGGGTTTTTCAGTAGCATTATGCAACGTTACGAGGGAAGGTGAGGGGGTTCTACGCAACGTTACGTAACTACCTCAACAATTTGATTTTTGTTTTATTGTTTTTGTCAAAATACAAGATTTTTTAAAAAGAAACTTTAAACAATTAATATTTTTTTTTTTTAATTAAAAGGTCAAGTGTATTTGTGTCCAAATAAATAAATATATATATATATATATATATATATATATATATATATATTGTTTTTAAGTTAGATATATATATAGTCCTCCACCACACCATTACAAAAAAAAAAAAAAAAAAAAAAAAAAAAAACTGACGAAACAATGAAGTCTGAACAATGACTTCATCATAAATAAAAATATGCATGAAAGTAGATGACAAGAATTAAAGGGGGGGTTGGTAACAGTGACGTAATTTTGTAGGGGGTTTAGGATTACCGTTACCATTACAAGTCTGTTACACAGGAGGGTGGGGGGGTCTGAAAAGGCAGATTTTAGCGTTACGTAATTTAAGGAGTCCCCTTATTGTGTGTAAATGAAAGAAACAGTTACAAACCACACAGTGGAATCGCTTAGTTATTTAGGACCATGTTGGACAAAATAGTATTTTATTTCATAATGTACATCTTGGCCTCACCAAAATGCATAGAGCTTGCACAGAACTGCACAGAGACTCATTTGTAGAAAATAAAGATTACAATTTATTTACATTCACAAATAATATGTTAAAAGAAATAAAATGTTCATCAGAAATATCCTACTATAATGGAACTACGGTTTAGGACAGGCACAAAAATACAATTGAATTAATAAGCGCCAATGTAAATCTTATGACTAATAAAACAATACAAATCGATAACAATATAAATATTTATCAATACAATGAAACATTCAGTGAAAGAAATACATAGATAATCATGTTGAGTAGGTCAACATAGTCATGTTGAGTAGGTCTACATAGTCATGTTGAGTAGGTCTACAATCAAATTAATAGTTCAAAATGTCCATTTGAAATCTCAATTAATATACTGGGGTATAATAGTTTTTTTTTTTTTATGTTAGTATAAATCCCACATAATAATATATTTTTCAACCAGTGAATATTTGTGTTCATCTCATTTAGATAATTTGTCTAGCTAATATTCAAATTTGAAATGATAATTTATTTATTTATTTCAACGGTTTCACCATTTTTAATGTATGTAATACTAAAAAGAGTCAGTTTTAACAAGACATTTTTGATCCACTGAATAAACTCATAACTAAATGTCATCACTGATCAAATCTCTACCATACTATATTGAACGGAATCATCTAATAAATGAATGTTATTATGATAATGCCAAGATAAGGAGTTCAAATCTGAACATTCACTCAACACTTGATTGTGCTAAAGCTACGTTTAAACTAGATATTAGAAGAACATCTTAATTTATGAACTTAGTGTACGAATGTTTCAAAATTTACAATACAAAAAAGAAAAAGAACAAACTGTAAACTAATTTTCTTTACAGCAGGTGTTATAATTAATCAATTCAAATTCAAATTCAAAATTATCTTTATTCATTATAGGTACAGTGTACAATTGAATAGTGTCATACATACAATCCTTAAATACTAGAGGTCATATTCTATTCAAAAAAAAAAAAAAGATAAAAGAGAGAAACAAAACTACATATTTGAAGAATGTATGAGTACATGCATACATTGTCTCAAATTGGCTCTATTCAAATAACTTCTTACAAAATAAGGGGGGGATGTTATTTAATCAGCCACATTTCTGACTCATTAGACTACAATTTCTTAGATACACCTAAATTCTTGGGTATTAATATTTAAAAAAATATGACACAAACAAGCGACATACATTGATTACTTAAATAACATATTCTCCCGTGATATTTATATTTTAAATCGATTGAATGACAATGTACCAGTAAATTTCGTAAAGGCTGCATAGTTTGCCTTTGTACAATGTATTTTTAGATACGGTCGGTTTAAATTTTAAATGGCAACTCTACTAGAATTGATGAAATACTGATATTACAAAAGAAAGCAACTAGAGTTCTTAAATAATGTCACTTTAGACAGTAGTCTATAGTAAACCACATTTAAGACTTCCAATTACAAACTGTTTTATATATATACAGTTCATGATCATAACAATCATGATAAAAATGATGCTGAAATCAGCCATTTTTGATAAGTACAACTCTTTATTATATCTTAAAAGTGTATGACGTAATAGAAAAGAATATTAGCTTATATTCCTTTGGTACATTTAAAAATAAATTCTATTCTTGCCTATTTGAGAATGTTTTTTTTTTTTAGTTCAAAAAAATTTTTAAACAAGAAAAATATCAACTTTTCATATAGATGCATTTTCTTGTTTATCTTCATTTGTCGTAATTTTTTGTTATTGTTGGTTACAATAATTTAACTTGGCTGTACCGATAAGCTGCAATTTTATGACCTTGTCAATACTGTTATTCATTTATATGGCGAATAATGAATATTATTATTATTAATAGTATTAGAACAATTGTTTCCTGTACTAAAAACAATTGTTTAGTACAAAAGTACAAAGTTAATAAAAAGTACAAAACAGGTCAGAGTTAATATAATCCTAAGTATGTCAGTATTATTTATCAAACAGTTTTATCACTATAGAACAGGCAGACTTATCTTGTACAACACCTTCCTTCTGATAAGATCCCTCCAATTTAACTATCTAAGAATTCTAGATACTTGCCATTTCATGGAATGTATTATATACACAGTAGAAATTATTTTTCGATAAGGTAAAACTGTAGAAAAAACGTAAATTAATTTTTCTTTTATAGGTAAAATGGAATCAGTGAACTGAGGATTATCTTCTTATGTCGTTGACATTATCATTCCTGAGATAGCAAGCAGTGAACATTATGAATGAATTTATACAATGTTACTGAGGAAGAAAAACATTTATAAGTAAACTAATTTTGTGAATGATATAACCAGCAAATTACTAATAATTTTCAATTATAAAATAAATAAAGTGCAAGGGACTTATTTGTTTGAATAAATTTAAAAATTGCCATAATATAGCCATGGTTTACAACTAAATATCTACTTTACTAGAAAATAAACAATCAAAAAAGTGATATGTTCAAGAAGTATGTTTTGCAAATGTTTGTGTTTTATGTGCTTAAAAAAATTGTAATCTACACAAATCCACAACCAGTGACTAAAGCAACAAGAAGACAGTATACTCATGTAGGTCCCGCAATGAAGGTGACTATATAGGGTGTCTCAATAAGAACGCCGGATTTTAATACCTTGATATCTTATATGTGTTTGGGTGTTATAACTAGTCAGTAGGTGAAATACCTAGTAATGCTATCAGTATTAACTCCCATTTCCAGTCATGGATCGCTACACGACAAGTCAACAAGTGGTTATTGTTAACGTGCATTAAAAGTACAGTAAACGTTTTGCCGAAACAGTGAGTAAGCTCCATGCGATTTTTGGTCAAGACAATACGCTAAATGAGTCATCTGACTAAGACTGATAATGAAATTCCAAGAAAGTGGTTCAGTGTTGGACATAAAAAGACCATTACATGATCCAGCAGGTCGGTCTCTTGAAAATATCGAAGCTGTATGTGTTAGTGCCGAGGAAAATCCAGGAATCTCAAGTCATAAGCAAGTAAGGAGGTAGACTTAAATCCGCAGCGTACACAGAATGTTGAAGAATTCCGTATTCCCTTTAAAATTCAACTCACATAAGAGACCATGTCAAGAGATACCGTAAAACAGCTTAAATTTGTAAATAGGTAGCTTGAAAAACAAAATTTAAATAATAATTTTTTATAAAAACTCATTTGAAGTGATGAGGCCCATTTTCAACAGTGGTTATGCAAAAGAGCAACATTTCCAAATTTGGGGGACAGAAAATCCCAGAATAATTCATGAGAACCCATTGTATCCACCACGAGTTACAGAGTGGTATTGTTTTTGAGCTAATGGAGTCATTGGCCCATATTTCTTTAAAACGAGGATGAAGAAACCCTGACTGAGAATGTGATGAATGTTATTGGGAAATGATAGAGTTTTTTTGGCCCCAACTTTTGGAAAATGATTTGGAAAACACCAGGTTTCAGCAGGATAGTGCAATGTGCCATATAGCTAAAGACCCAATTAATTTATTGCATGACCTCCTATTCCCAGGATGTGTTATTTACAACAAAAATGGGATAAAAAATGGCTGCCAAGATCATGTGACTTATCTCCTTATAACCATTTTCTTTGGGGATGTTTAAAGTCGCTTTTCTACGCTAACAGTCCATTCAAGACCTCATGGGAGAAATTCACGGTGTAGGTCACAACATTTCATGAAATTCTGTCTCAAGTTTGAGTAAAAGTGATAGACAAAAATGTAAACTAATTAATTATGATGAAAAATATTAATTAATTTTACAAACTTGCTTACAAATTTGTAAAATTAATTGGTTTTTAAAAACTTACTCTGACATAACATTTTTTTTTTTTTAATAGTTATTATCCTTTATTGTACCGTCCAAAAAAATATCCAATATATTTTTTCACAATTCTTTTAAGTATTTTATATTTTCTAAGCTAAAATAAAACTTTTTGAAATATGTGTTGTAAAAAATATATCAATAGATTTTAGCTTAATTCATGATACAACATTTTTTTTAAATTAAACAATATAAAGATATGTTTTAGATTAATGAAGTTTTTGGAAAACTCGCATATATGTAAAGAAAAATATCAAAAACACCAATTTAAAATCTATTGAAGCACAAATACTACGTTTGAACTTGCTATTTTGTACAATGTTTACTTGTACATTTTGGATATGTTTTTTTATTAAGTTTCGAATTCATTTCTATCACAATTCAAATTTTTTTCTTTTTCAGAAAAGTTTAACAATGAAATCATTCAAATTAATTATAAACGAAAAACCATTTAACAATTAAAGAATGCATACATAGTAGGTTTAAATGTACTAGTCAATAATAAAATTGATCGATTCAATAGAAAAAGTGAAGAGAAAAACATGCATGAATAGTAGATGTTTTATCACCATTGTGCAAATCACCTTATCTGCTTTTCACGTATCACCTTATATGTACACTGAAATAAACCAACAAGTCTGGAACAATCGAGTACCACGTGTTTTAAAGTTGCAGCATTCATTGCTAAAACAAATAAACTATCAGTGGCTGTTTAAAATCTGTACAACAATTAAGGATGCTCATACTAGCATATACGAGAGGCATGGGTGTATTTTTAACATATTCAACGGGATAGTTCAATTAAAACCCTTGAAGCTAGGGGCTGTTCCTAAACAAATAACATAATTTATTAATACTGACATACATTAACTTAACCATTCTGTAACCTAACAAAATTAGTTTCCATACTTTTTGCTGTTTGTGGTGAACTAGTTTACATCAGAAATTTTTAGTAATTATTAATATTTATTTAATGATTATAGTGATAAGTGAAATGAACTATGAGTGAATGTGCAATAATAAATGGTTTTGTGTTCAATTTGATAAACAAATATTTCACTGTTTTTTTTTTGTTTTTTTTTTTTTATGGTAGAAAATTGAGTTTGTCCAAAACCTGAGTTTGAAGTTTCAAACTCTAAGAAATTAAGAGGCCTCTGAAAAATCCAACCACAACATTTTTTACCTTGTTTAATTGTACGTTATGACAAATGGATTTTTAAATTCTATTATACGTTAAATAGTAATATTTATCTTAGTTGGAACAAAAAAAGTACCAGAATATTATTAAGTTCTCACAGTGCAACAACTTTTAAACACTTTTATTATGGTACTAAAAAATCTGTTAATGTACTGTATTGCATTTATATTTATGATTATATAATTTAAATCATATATATATCATACATAATGTAAATCATATTATATGATTTATAGTTGCATAATAATAAATATATTAAAATGCATTTATATTATATAATTTAATATCTGGTTGATAGGAATATTTTCTATACGTATTATAAATTTCAGAATTTTAACTTTTCAAGAAAAAAATGTTTATCAATTTCTATTAAAATTTTTTTTCTTTTAGTGGTTGAAGTATTAATTCCTTGGTCACGTTGTAATACTTATGAAATATAGTACATTATTCTTATACGAGTAGTAATTGCAGTGATTTAAAATTAATTTAAATATATTTTAATCACTTTAAATTAATTTAAAATAACTGCTCTTAATTAACAAAATAAAGTTGACATCAATAATAATTTTTATATATGACTAGGGGGCAACCCTGCACGCTTCACTCGGGCTCGATACACCTCTGCCTTCAACCCTGGCATGCGACTTTTGACTACAAATAATAGTAAAATCTAAATTTATTTACATTGTCTAACTCACAAAACTCACGTTGCTATCTATTTATTAGTATAAATACCCAATGGCATCAATTGGGTTTGATTTAATTTTTATTTAACAGCTGAAGATTAAACTCATACTATAGTATTAAAAATATATCAATAGTATAATGTCAAACATACAAAATAAGCATGTTTATTTATTTACAAAACAGCTGTTATTAATTTACTAAAATCAACCCAATGTTATTCTTATGGCACAATATTTTAGGGGCGGTTTCTACCCCTTAGGTGAGTAGTTTATCAAGATGAAAATACTTTAGTAGTCCTATTTAAGACGTAAGAAACAGTGTACAAAATCTTTTCCTACTTGGGAAGTTGGAGAATTAGTGATGAGTGAGTGAGTTTAGAATTATTCTAAATATAGGGCTTTGCCTTATATTTAGAATTGAAGATGCTAGAAGAAAATCTAGAATAATAGAAGCCGAAATATAACACATTTAAAAAACTAAGAGAAGAGTAGCCTATTAATTTAGATAAATACATAACATGTGTAGATAATACTACTAAATTACCAACATTTTTGCTAGGTTTTTTTATATCAGTAAAGTAAAATATTTATTTATAATTTTGTATATGCTGTACTGAGTATGTTAGTTCAATCAAAAATATAATAAGCATTCTTTTGAAAATTCTTATTTTGTAGCCTACATTGATGCATGCACATTTTGCCATTCTGTATAAAATGACTTGCTTTTTAAAGGATCTAGTGCCCTGTTATTTCATGATACTTGATAAAATGTACTAATTTTTCCTCATGAAAAAAGCGTCGCTGACTTGCCAGCCTAACTATAATAAATAATTGCTAAAAATAATAAGGGTTGGGACGCAAGAAGTTTTGTAAAAATAATGAGCTTTTATTAAATAAAGCTGTAACTTATTGATAGTGATACAGCATAAATAAATGTATCGTAATAAAATGAATTTACGATAAAACACTAATAAATGAAAATTAAATACTGTAAGATAGTACATGTTAAACTAGGCCTAGTTGTTTGAAAATTTAAGAATTAGATTTTTAAATACCAAACATTTAAAATTATTTTGTAACCATCCAGCTGAATTATAACAAAAATCAACATACAGAAAACAGCTGTTTTTATATTAAATATACAGTAAATAACTGCATTTCACTTAGTATTAAACAGTGGGCACTTTCTTTGTTCAAAAGTTCTTGTATATACAGTACTGGTAATGTAAAGTTACTCCAATTTACAATTTAATTTAGCTAGCACCCTTTTATTAGCTATTAATGAGATTAGCTTGCTCAGTGATATATTCTAATTTGTTGCTAATGTGGCCATATTAGATGGGAAGAAGAAGGTAAGAATACTAGGAGAGGTGAGTCCTTGGGTATTTGCTACACTTGTCAAAGCTAAATGGTAGTTCATGATACATATGCTGGGTCTAAATGAAGCCAAAAGCATATGTGGTCTATAGCTTGAAACCTACAAATTGATCTACCATTGGCTATCAAGCTTCTAGGCTTTACTATCAACCACAATTTTTATCAATCTCAGCTTCCTACACTATCTGATGACTGATATCATCGACTATAGCAACAAACGGACCAATCAACGCAGTAAATTTGCTATAGACACTTGCCTTTGCTGCTATTTAATGGAATTTTGCTTTCAATAAGCGGTCAGATGACTGGTTTACCACTATGTCAACTATTAGTCACTTCAGCGTGTGCTGGTGAGAGCCAGAGGGAGACTGCTGGCGCTAGCTACATGTGAAGTCAGAACAAGAAATAATTTTATAAGACAGAAAAACCAGCTTCACTGGACCTATATGACCATATGTTGTCCTGAGTTACTGATATCACAAGTTCACTATCTGTAAATCGTTCATGGCCAACCAACAATTTATTGTATACTGCTATTCCAGGACTTAAAAATTTGAGCAGCAGGATCTCTCTTCATATAGATTTATTTCTAAATTCTGGCGATGCCTGTTCCCAAGATGAAAATTCAAAACAACCTCCTTATCACAGGAATCCATAACATCTTCCTCTGCCCCACGATATAATTTCATTCTGCACCGTCCCAGTTCTCTTCCCTCTTTAAGTACAAAAGCCTATTCTATTATTCTCCTAGTTAGTGAACTCTTCATCTGTTAAACCATGTTCAATGTTGAATTGACTGCACTTAGAATTTTACCATTGATTTTATACACAAATAGATTTCCCATCCAATGTTAAATTTTGAGTCTCAAAATATCAGCTGTTTTTGTGGTCCATTGTGGAGCGCTAGTGTAGTCCCATGTAAATGTAATCGCCTCTTTTCTTCTTTCTCATTCATTTAACTCACTTCTATCACAGCCTAGCTCGCTTTCCTCTACTTATTATTTACATTCTAAATCGACTGGTCTGCTTTTGCCATCAACTTTTGGCTATTCTTTCTGCTATTTGTTTAGAACAACTTCTTTTTTATTAAAGACCATGGAATAAAATACACTTTCCAGATTTAAAAAATAATTAATTTCTAACTAACTACAGTATTGATAATTTGGAAACATTTGTACTGTACTTCAAAATTTCAATAATTTAATTTTGTATTGTTGGAGCCTTTTATTGTCAAAAAAAAAAAAAAAAAAAAAAAAAAAAAAAAAAAAAAAATCACAACAGATATAAAAAATAAATATTTGTATTTAAAAAATACATTTATTTTTAAAATAATAATTTTAATACATTTTAGGGATAAATAGTTAACAAAATTTTATATGCTATAACAATTAAAAATAAATTTAATATAAAATATGTATCAAAATAAATTAATGAATGTATAAATGTTTAAAGATTTCAAAAAGTTAATAATGGTAAACTTTGAAACAGTCCAGGTTTAATGTTTACAGGTTGTATTATCTTAATTTCAACTGTCTCAAAAGAATCTAAATAATTATGCTTCTTTCATTAAATTAATTTTAGAAAAAATTTGACAGTCTTTAAGAACTTACATTCTAATATTTTTGCACATTTGCTTTAAATACCTTGAATGAAATAGGTGTATTTACTGCTTTTCGCTACAGACAAGTGAGCAGGTGTCTTATTTTTTTTGCAGAAATGTTTTATAGCAAGAGACAAATGAAAACTAAAATTCATGTATAGAGATTACCTTCATATGCCTTCTTTTTGTAGTAAATTATTTTTCTTCAGCGTTGGATATTCATTCCTCTAAAGAAACTAATAATTGTTTCCTTACAACTTCAAAAGTAAAATTACGATAAACCTGTTTTCATGCAAACAGTATCATGAGTTTGATTCAAGGCCACTGTTCCGATGTCATATTAATGACATTGCTTGCTTGCCTATTTGACTTGTTCTATTGTAGCTATCAGTAATACGTTTATTTATGTTGTACCATATTAAGTCAGGATTGTTTTTTCTTGTTTTATCACTCATGCATACTAAAGTTCCTACAAATATTCTCCAGATTATTCTATTGCATTAAAACCCCAAAGTATATGGCAAGTAGGGTGGATAGTGTGAGACGGAGAACTTTTCCCACCACAGTTCCCCTACAGCGAAAACGTGCTTCAAGGTACATTCTAATCTATAAATTTGCCAATTAATGGACACTGACTGCCATGTCTGTTGCATCATTTTGCTCTAGTTTATAATTCACTGTCATTAAATTAGTGAGTAATATTAAATTAAAGGTTGTGACCTTGAGTGATATAAACTCTTAACCTTACATTTTCTTAACAAAAATTAAAGATGTACGCTATATATTCCAATGCTTCGCCTACGGCAAAAATGTATTATGTGAATTGATTAATTATGGTTCATAGTTAGTGTTTGTAATGATCACACAGAATGGCCACTAATCACGATTCAGAGCAGAAGCAGTTTTAAAATCGTGATTAAAAATAATAATTTTAAACGTAAATCCTACAAGGGCAACATTTAACCTAACATACTATTTACAACAATTCAGATTTGCGTTAAATAATTTGGGTGCCTTGCCTCTGGAACAGACTTCTGGCTGTCCCTCCAGCGAAAGTGTATCGTTTCTTGTGGTTAATAGGTGTTTATAATGAACACTTAGTGACGGCTGATCGTGATTTGCCATAAATAAAGTCATTTAACCCTTGCACTGTTCACCTGGGTCCTAAGGACCCAGTGGACTTTTAATAATGTAAGCGCGTTGTTGTTTCAAGACTATCTGAGTCACATGTAAATTCATTCCTAGTCTGTATTTCATTTATAAAGTAATGTTTGCCAGTGATTTGCAATAAATATGGTAGCTAGGCTCCTGGGACCCAGATGTATAGTGTATATAACTTTTTCTATGATAATTGGTTTAATTTTTTGTTATATTTTACATAATTTAATAAAATTGTATTAATTTTAATAGTGGTTGTATTGATGACAATAATATTGGGCGTTATTATTAAAATGACCAATTCACAGAGCACTTTTGTGCTTTTCGAACGTTCCAAAAGCAACTTTGTTCCTTGTACTGATCAAAAGATATAAAAACTAAATTATTGTATTCAAAAATTTTTTTTTTTTGCCATTTTGTGAAGAACACAATGTTTTGTTTGCCAACTGTGAGGCTATATATAAAAAACTTGAAATTGATTATTTCTCACATTCATTTTTCAACTAGCCTAAAAATATTTACTTGTTTACCATGTGCAATTTTCTAGAATTGTAAGCCGGTTTTTTGCTGAACATTTTTTTTTCTGAAATGTCATAGTTAACCCTCCGAGTGTTGATCGTTAGATTTCTAACGATATTTTCTAGCGGCCGAGTGTCGATCGTTAGATTTCTAACGATCTTGCAACGCCGAAGTTTTTGACTGATTTGACCGGTTTTCATTATCGATATCGCGATGATTCGAATACTACGCGATTCTAGAACATCCAGGTTCCATGGCAACTGTATAGTGCCTACTGTTTGTAAAAAAATTAGCAGTTTTATTTTATTCTCAAAATTACATCAGCCGCGTTTGTTTACTGTGCCTTCAGTTGAACGTCTACTAGTTGGTGGAGTATATAATTTCTTCTACATGTGTTATATTCAAGGTGTTAAAAAAAGTGTGTAATTGTATATATTTTTGTGTTCAGTGATAAATTCTTGACTAAACGGCTATTTTGATTTTTTTATGGAGTGAACAAAAAAAAATATAAAAATTGAGATCTTGGAACATTTTTGAAACTTTTTTTGAAATTTTAAGTCCCTGCCCACAGACAAATTTTAGGACTAAAGGTAAGTATTTCAAAATGTAGTACTTTATGTAGCCTAGTTATTTTAGATTACAAATATATATGTGTGTGTGTGTGCGTGTGTGCGCGTGTGTGCGTGTGTGCGTGTGCGTGTGTGCGTGCGTGCGTGCGTGCGTGTGTGTGTGTGTGTGTGTGTGTGTGTGTGTGTGTGTGTGTGTGTGTGTGTGTGTGTGTGTGTGTATGTGTATGGACTTATCTTTAGTTATTGGTTATCTAAAAATATTTTTAAAAAACACTGCAAGTCACAAAAATGGTGTAACACTCGGGGGGTTTTAATGCAACACTTGGAGGGTTAAGGTTTAATTTCCATGATAAACATCCTTGTTAGTTTTGAAGTCTCTACAACAAATCAATTAATTCTCTCTTTAACAAATCAATTGTAATTTTCTAGCTTGTATACCGTACATACAAGCTATAATGTATAAAATAAATTAGTTTATTGAATTATTTTATAAAAGGCAATACCGCCCAGTTAATGATAACTATGGTAAGTTAAAATGTTTCAAAACATTTTTATAGTGTTTTTTTAATAATTAAAAAAAAAAGTCCATGAGACCCAGTAATGCAGGCAGAGGAACTCTTACAGAGGTGTGTACAGGAAGAGGGTTAAAATAATAATTGTAAAGACAAATCTCTTACATTTTGATTTGTTTCCATTTTTAAACTTATTGTCATTTAATTTTAGTAAAAAATTTAATTTCGCACCATATTATTATTGTTTATTTATATATGATTCTGATGTTCTTCTCAGTAGCCAAGTCATAATGAAAAGAAGCAGCGATTTGTGGTTAGCATTGAAATAGAATGGCTTGTGGAACAAGGGATATGGAATGACAATGAAGACATTGAATTTGAAGTTTACTTATAACGAAAATAATGCTAGTGGAAGTGGTGCAAGTGAGTAGAAAAATTGTTGTACCAAAATTATTCAAACACAAATTATATAATAAATTTATGTTGATTGTAGTGAAATACTTTGAATATTTTCATAATATGGTATTAATTAATAAACTAAACATTTACTCAAACTGTCTTACAGCAGTGTTTAATTTCAGACATAACCTCTCTTACATGATCACTTTTTTCAGTAGGCCTATCAAGTAACACAGAACCAAAGAAAAAATATTTTTTTTTAAATCCAGCTAGTGTTTAACCTAGTCGACAAGAAATGTTGTACATTTGTGAGATGCTTAAGTTTTTACCTAGCACATGTAATTTGTTGTTTAATGTAGAATTAGTAATTTTAGTGATAAAAAACACTTTTCACATACCTAACATAAGTTAGCCTTAATTTAGACAAAAATCGGGTAACTAACCTTCCAGTAACAGTTTAAATAATGTCCTCTTTCGAAGTTAGTCTTTTTTTGTAAATATAACATAGGCCTATATGACAGTGATAAATAATTAACCATTAAAGTAGTTCTCTTCACATTTTCATGAGAAATAATTATTACAGAAGCAAATCGTTTTCAGCTTTTTGTTTAGCTTTAACATTTATGTTAAAACAAAAAAGAGTATATTATCGCATCACATATCAAAGATGTAATTTTAAAAATGCACCAAGATGAAATGTTGAGCTGTTCCAATTTGTTCAGTAAAATGATTTTAGTGCAGTAAGAACTATCACATTTTAATATACAGCTTATTTTTTATCCATTTCAGAGGAGGAAATTTATAGCGAGAATTTGCAAAAATATAAAAATTACACTAACTAGTTGTACAATTGGATTTCTAAATTTTTAATAAAATATATGATTCCTGAAAAGAGAGCCTACTCTTGCCTATAACATACATTTTCCATATCTTGTATGGTGAGTAGGCCTAGAAATTGCAAAAATACCATTTATATTTTGTGGTTAGTTGTTGCTTATATTATAATGCATGTGGCTGTTGTATGCCTATATAATTCAGTGCACAAATGGATTTCCTTGTTATCTCATGAAATAATTGCTATACAAATTAGTATTCAGCACAAAAAGCTAAAATGAAGATAAAAAATTGAAATAAGCCTGGATAACAGAAACATATATTTCAAAAACAACAACTGCTAACTGTTTTTTCCAACTCTGTTATTAAAAGCCTAGCTACTGCATAAAACAATCTTACTGAAAATATTGACTATTTTTTACTCAAAGGCGATAAAAATTTTAAAATTAAAGAGTAGATAGTGTGTATTCCTAAAATACACCCTAATTTGGTAGATAACCTTGACATGCAAGGCTGATACCAAACATACAAAAAAAGAATGTTGTTAAGAATTATAAGTTCTATTCCGAAGTAAGTCAAAATGTTTTGTTTATATTAAATTAACCTGCATACCATTGATTGGCTATCAATTAAAGATGGATATAGGCCTAGGTACTAAAATGATGCAGCTTTATTGCAAATAAACATTAATGAGTTTATAACTGTACTTTCAAGTGGTTTTTAAAATACATTAAGGTTAAAAATGAACTGAAACATTTTTTAAACCATCCCCTACCCTAAAATTATTTGTTTATAAACAGTTGGTTGATAGTTTATATGTCATGTAATGGAAGTTAAATAATAGACCTAAGTAAAGGAATTTGATATAGACTAGAACATTAATTTTGTGAACAATGAAATAATTAACAGCATTCTCAAATAAATTGAGACTGGGCAGGGTCGTCTGTAGGCTACAAGTTCCTCTTCTGTCAATTTACTCACTAGATTGTAAACAAAATAATATGATCAATCTATTTGACATAGATTTAGTTTACAGTCAAAGTGAAATTACATATTGTAAACAGACTAAATTAATAGCTACGATATTTATTATTGCCTTATTTTCATTCACAAACTTACCTATTATGATCCCAGCTAGCTCCGGCGCACCAGCTTCAAGCAAAATAATAGTCTAATTCACTTCACTGACTCTATGTTGAAAACTAGGTTCCTTCAACGTAAGTGGGAAAGTTACAAATTATATTGTAAAAACAAAATTTTAAATTAAACATGTTTCTTTTCAGATAATCCTGAACAATAATTGCATCACCAAATGGAAGCAAGCGAAGCGAATTACATTCAGATTACGAGTCAAGCCCTGTAGGACACTGGTTTGGTTTCAGAAACGACCCCAAAACACAACACGCCAAAGGAAACTGAGAGAATAGAGAATGAGACTTGACTATCTGGCAAAGGGCAATTTCTTTGCATTCACAGCCACATGCATTTCGTCGATGAAATAATTGTCACGTACGCCACAACGCCCACGCCTATTATTTTTACTCGTTCTATTTTATTTACTACAAGCGTAAAAATGTATGCCATTGCTCGCTACACGTTTTTGTTCTCAATTTAAAAAAATAAGTTTATAAGAAATTATAACCAAGTCTCAGTTAACGTCTTAACTAAATGGTTATATTATTATCAACAGATCGTTATAACTATTTTTAAAAACAAATTTTATTATTTTGATAGTAACACCGCTATATTAAAAATTTTGATTAAACATATAACAATTGTCTGTTTTACAGTAAATATAACATGTATATAGAACTTTATATTTTTCAACTTATAGAGTCGATACATCACAGTGCTGCTTATATTTCATTTGAATAAAAATTGTACAATATTCCAGATATAAATTGCAGTTCTCTCAGTGATAGTGACCATATAACTCAAAAATAAACTAAAATTAAAAAAAAATCATAAGCAAATGCAGCCAACGGTCTGCTAATTAAAGCATGTTCATGATAAGTACGTTTTAACTTGAATTTAATGCAAATTTTATCTTCAATTCCTGTTTAAACGTTCAAAACAGGCAGTCCAAATATGTAACTTATAGATATACGCGTGAAGCGTATATGGGCTAAATTTGCATTTCAGTATATGTGCATAATTTGATCATGTAACATGAATAATAATCTTAAAACGTGCAACAATTCACTAGCCATAAGCTTTTGTATAACACTAACTTTAGATCCACTTTTCATAATGTGTATCCGATTTGCACGTTAGAACAAGAATATAAAGAACAAGAATGTACAGCCGCATGTGGTTTAATGTGGTTGTAGCATTAGGGAGATGGCGTGCATACGTATAGTTCCTCAAAGCTCCCAAATTCTTACTAAATCATTGGTGGATTAAAATAATTAGTGAATCACTAAACTCCTGAACAAGTTGTTAGGCCTGTTTATTGAATCATATTCTCTTTGAAATGAACCCTTGATCTGCGTTTCAAAACACAACTGGATTTACATGTTTGAACGTGAGATTTCTTGCACATTTACATTACAGATTACGTCGCAAATCAGAGAGATGCATTAAAGCATTTATGTGCTACTGTACCTTGAAAACTTTGAACGTTTAATAAAAAATGCCACGGGCTTATAAAAATGAAAGAAAAAGAATATATATATGTAAACCTCTGTTTGTTATTGATCTTATAATATTTGCGTATATTGTACCTATACCCAACGTAACATATATGTAGGGTAGATAGCCGTTACGATTTGAACAGAGACAGAAGTAAAAGTTATTTATCACTATTTGTACGGTACGTTAAAACTAGTCATACAAACAGTGAAATTCATTGGATTTGGAAATGTTTTACGTATTTGACATAGCAGTACATAAATTCAACTGTTGTATTCTTGTATTATTTGTATTCTTATTTCCCCCCTGGTCTCAAATAAAAAATTTGATGTGCTATTAAAATGAACAAAGAGAAATATTAATCAAATGCTTTGTGGTATCAACAAAAGCATTTTTATGAAGGATACTCTTTGATTATAGTTGATTACAAATGAAAAACTATGGTATTGTCACGTATAAATCAGTGGCGAAGCCAGAAAATATCCACGGGGAGGGTCCAAGGTATATTTATTTGTATACTTTTTATTCCTATTAACAAATTCAACATTACAGCCACTCATTTTTCAATAACAGCAGCAAACATCACGGGGACGAACAACACTAAAGGGTTGTCCACTATAGTCTGTTTATCACGGCTGGGCTGGCAACCTTTGGACCTGAACGAGTCCACGTATAACAGCTGATATTTAGATTCAGATTTATAACAAACCTATTTAGTTCATTTAGAAAAATAGCACAGTTGCTTTAAATTACTGTTTTTAAGTAAATATATTTATTTATTCATAAGACGCCGATCGTCAAGATATGGGCGAATATGGATTTCGATTGAGTGTGATGAGTGTAGGTGAGCGAATGTAGTCATTGTTACAAACTAAGGCCGACTATTCCTTAGAAAGTGTCATTAATTAATAGCCCAATGACAAATGAACAGCCGGTGGTTATCAGCTGATCCTTCTCAAAATGTATTGACTCTGATGGGGATCGAACTGACAACCTTTAGCACATAAAGCTGGGATTGAACCAACTACGCTACCGACCAATGTAGACTATATATAAATAGGAAATTGTTGATGTGAAGTCAATAAAGTGATTAACTAAAATATAGTTTTAATTGTATACACACATATATCTTCCATCCGATGTTGAATTTTGTGTCTCAAATTATAAGCTGTTTTTGTGGTCCATTGTGAAGCGTTAGTGTAGATCGATGTACATGTAATGCAGTTGAAACCATCTGTAATAGCATATCTTACTAACCTCTTTATGCATAAATTATGAGAAAATGGGGTAAATTTTTTCTTCAATTTAATGTAAAATAGGTCTAATTAATGGACAAATATTTTAATTTTTTGCTCCCTTACTTACAAAATGGCTGACCTGTCGTTATTTGATATCATAAGGAAGTAAAATAATTTTGCAAATAAAAAACCTCTATTTTACAAAATAAACTCAAGAAAAGAACTAACTGTAGGAAATCGTTTTTATTTATAAAGCTGTTTATCTTGTTTATTTGTTAAAAATTATCACATTTTTTATTGAAAAAAATTTAGTTTTTACTAAACATTTTAGAATAATAAACAAAATTTACATTTTAAGAAGAGGTACTCCTGATAAGTGTGTCACGGTTCCATCAGTTGGGACATATATTCACACCACATGTATTACACTGGGAACAGGTTTTTTCTTGCAAAAAAAGTTCACCATCCTCAAAAAGTTCGTCAGCGACAGACTGACAGGCTTCATACTCACACATACTCAACACGTCCATAGAAAAACCTTCTTTAGGTATTTCTATGCATGCACTTATAGCATTGTCATCCAAGTCAAAGTTGTCCATTTCTTACACAAATAAAAGAAACAAAAAATACAAATGAAATAATACCATCCAAAGGGACGGTTTCACTTTTGCATGGTGTCGTCATTTGCCACTCGAATATAAATGGCAGTTACCTTTTTATTGTAACTATCTAAATAGTACCTAGATATAATGGTCTAAGGTACGATAATACAGAAAATATTTTTTCTCAGCTGATATAATGTCTTCATTGATCAGGAAAAAATCATAAAAACATACTAAGTTACTCATCACTGGCAATGAGGAACCTTGACAAAAAAATGGCGAGAATGGGACTGCATAGTGCATGCTTAAACTGAGTTGAAGATTGGTTTGTGCTGCTACCTGTGAGGCTCTGAGTGTACTACTAGATATATAAGCTGTTTGGCGGACGGTTAGTACATTTAAACTGTTATTACAAACTAGCGGTGTCAAATGACGCCACGCACGAGAGGCTAAATGACCAAGGTTAGTTTTAATGGATGGTGAGGGGATATAATCTAACTTTAAATGGATTATAACCTGAGGTAACCCACTGTGGCTACGGAACTCTTTACTAAATGATATTAAATGGTATTGTATGCATTTAAAATGATTTCTTATACAAATTATAAAATTTCTTTAGATAACCTTACTATGTATCAAATAAAACTCTCCACCTCGGACATTACTAACAGTAATACAGAAAATTAATAAATACAGTGATCGTAGTACAAAATCGTCAGAATCGGTACTGATGAATAAGCCATGAACGTATTAGACCAACTCCAATGTATAAAATAAAAACACGACGATCTAATATCTTGTAATTACAATAAATATTATGTTATTTTTAACAATTGTTAAGATATAAATTCAAGTTCAAACAATATTTTATAAAAAAAATATAAGATTTACTTAATGTTAAAAACTATCAGAACAGATTGTAAAGTTAATAAACTTTTAGAAAATAAATATTATGAAGCAGAAAATAAATATTATGAAGCAACTAGCACAGTTGCAGCCGAGTTTTAAAGAAATGTTATCTTTAATTTATACGTTTTTTTTTAAACTCCACTCGCTAGTTGTAAAGGACTACAGGCCTGTGCGCCAACTTTATTCAACGAGTGAAGTACCGACCGTTGGCTCAGTGGGGATTCGAACCTTGGACCTTTCCCTCCGCAGTCTGAAGCCTTATCCACTGAGCCACCACGCCAGCAACCAAGTAAAAAAGTGTCTGACACAAAATTATTTGTACCATACGAACGTTACCATTTGAACTGATAAAACATATATAGTAATTTTATGATCTTGCCGTCATAAATAGAACCTATTTACCAAAATTATGTATTATAAATTATTAATATCAATTGCTGTATTGTAATTTTTCATTAATAAATTATTGTTATCTTGCTTAAAATTCAACTTGCTAATATGACAACGCCAAATATTTGTTAACTATTTATCAATTTCATAGGTAATCTCTTCTGATCCTTTTCTACACAAGTAAATCTTTACATTTTATACAAAATATTGTTTGAACTTGAATTTAGACGTTAATTCTTTCTATCACTAACACACTATTGTATAAATCTGTGTTGTAAGACCAACATTCTAAATCTACGTTTTCTTGTCTGCTGGCTGATAGTACATGCTGTCGAGTTGTACATGAACTCGACAAACATCTGACACACCCAATGGCAATGCAATTTTAGAGGCAGAGCAGTTGCTATTGTAACGCCAGCTTCAAGGTCACTCTCTGACTCGTTGTTTTGAGTCGAGTCTTTCTTCGTACCTTGTATTATTACAGTTATTCCGCAAATTTGATCTGTAATATTTTAGTTGCATATTTGTTGCTTTCTTTAAATATATGATTATTTGGATAGTTACATTTCTGTTATTTATTTATCATATTCTAATTTTTAATTTTTAGATAGTTTATATTGAAATCAATTAAGATATTTGTAGACTGTTGTGTTTATCTGCAAATCTAGATGCATATATTGTAGATTTTAAGGTTTATAATTTTGTGTTATAGATTGTAGTTGACCTTTATAACCTAATATAATAATATTTCAAACATACTAATTGGTCCAAGTTATTCAAATAAGATACAATATATCGATATCGACAAATGGATTTAATAATAATAACTATAATCTAAATAAATTTATTCTATAAATTATCATAAGTTAAACTCCCCTACGACACCCATGTTGAACTAAGCTACATACGAGGACTAGTAGGCATTTGTATACCCGTTTTTTAATGATCAACACTTTGACGCTCTGTGTGGTTTATTTAAGGATTACAGAAGCAGGATAAATAATTTCCCTGATAAATAAAAAAAGAGTACAAAATACAAATTTTATTCAAAATCTCGTATAAAATAATATTAAAAAAACAATATTTCTTTGCATCTTTAAACAAAATTTCTTTTCTGATTGATAGAATGAATACATTTTAATGAGATATCTTAATTATAAAGGAGATTTTCGATAAATATTCATTTATAAACACAACTTATATAATATGTATGTGTGTATATACTTATAAAAACTCTGAGTTCGGAAAATTTGCACCAAACTGAAAAGCTAGGTTAATACAATATATATGTTTAAATTATTGACTTATTGGTGATGCCTCTTGATCATGCATGTTTTTCTGTTTATATAAATTGTTACTATATAGATTGATGATTAGGCCAGCCGCACACTGAACGAACAAAACTGAACGCGACGAGACCACGTGTTGTCGTGTCTCGTCTCGTTCGTTTGTGACCGCACACCATTCGAACAATTAAATACAGAACGCTAGGCAACAAAGAAGTTGGGTCCAGTTTCTCATTTTCACTTGATTTTCAATATGTATATAGCAACAATATGATTATGTAATAGCAATTAGTCACTTTTATAAAAATATTTTAAACGTGAATTAGCTAGGTTGTTATGTTGATATCTTTGAATCCGGCAGTCAGCTGTACCGAGGAAATGGGAATGGCGCATGCGCAGTAAATCTTGTTCGATAGCGTCTGGTCAGTGGTCACAAGACGAAAATTTGGGTACATTCGCCAAGAAGACGTCTGTTGACGTTTGTTCGTCCTGTTTAATGTCTGTGTAGTGTGCGACAGTACCATTTAAACACGTGCAAACTGCTTCACCTCATACGTCTGAAGGCGTCTTGTCTTGTTGTATCTCGTCTCGTTCGATTCAGTGTACAGCAGGCCTAGTGTTAAATTAAAATATTAAACTTGAATAATTTTCATTGTTCATATAGTGACACTGAAGTTCGAAATTTGTAACTAATAGAAATATATTTCTATAAATTTTACTTCAACTTAGTGTTTGGTGGTCAGTGATAGTGCCCATCTGAATCTGAAAACCCTGCAGGATCCAGAGGTATCATCAATAAGATAATATATAATTAAAATCAGGTCCTTCCCTGACAAAGAAATAAAATTTAAAATAAGCTTATTTGATATTCTGTGTTTGTAGCTGTATTGTGTATCTATATCATACATTTTGTATTGTATATATTATTTTGTATTTGATTTGTATATATACATATATGTACTATATATATGTTCATGTTATATATGGTGTGAATAGAAGCATATAGTAGTCATTAATTGTAATAACATAAGATTAGTTATAACTCTGACGTTGTCTGTACAATTGTTAAATGTTTTACGACAGTAACAATTTTTGATTTAAAAAAGACAAACTGCAACTATGCAAATACCAGACCATGTAACGACTATTTTTAAGTAGTATGACAATCTTAAAAAATACATGTTTAATACTCCAGCAACATATTTAAATCAATTTCCCGGCCCTCCGTTAACTAAGAAATGCTCTCTTAACGTGTTCTGGCTTCGTTAGTAATCTTTTGAACTTGCTATGCGCATTCTTGATGCCTTGGCCGTTTATGATTAAGCATCCTCATTGCATAGCAAGTAGTTACACGAGAATGATCAGGGTTTAATCTGGATATAATACAATTATTAAACGTACAACTAGATTTAAAATCCATTAATTCTTAAATCTGCCGACCCTTTTTGGAAGCACTAGTCCAGACAATGTTTTGGATGCCTTGATTATGTTTTGCCATATCGGCATATTTACAAGATTGTTGAGCGATTTATTTTTGAGATTTTTAAAGTAGGTTTCAAAATAATTTATAGTAAAGGCACTCAGCTATCTATACAATTTTTTGCTAAATGTTAAAAGTGTATTTTAGCTCAAAATAAACTGCCATTTCCCCAAAAAAGGTTTAGAAAATTGTTTTTGAAAATGTTACAACCAATAATATATTTTTGAAGTTATACTTCTTTGCGCCCGTTAGACACTTTGGGATGGAATGTTGGTCGAGAAACCACGTCACGCTGAAAAGTAAGAACAAATTTTTAAGAACTATCGATTAATCGATTGTTAATCGAAGAAATTTAATCGAAGAAATTACTGATAATGATAATATAGGTGTATAATATAATAATGAAGTCACGTATAATATATTGAAGATAAATATATTGAATAATATTGAAAAATGTCTTATATTTCATTTATATATCCTGTCTGTTTGTGTGCGTGAGTGGGTGTATGAGAATGGCCAAAGAAGTATAACTTCCACCGTGTGGTCCGACGCACACCCAAATTTTTTTTAATCTGCCCAAGTCGACGGTAGTATGTACGGTAGTCTCTCTCAAACTTTATCATTGCTACAACTTATTGTAACGCTTTGTTATTGTGCTTACTATTGCTGTCAGTATTTTCTTTTAATATATGCACATATATTTATTTTTTATATTTATGTAATTTTTGTGTGGTCATTAGCATGTTTTCATTCCACTTGATATAAGTACTTATACTCTTTTAATTTGTGATGTCTTATTACCATGCATGTATTGTTTTTTTAACGTATAAATGGTATAAAACGTAAATAAATAAATGATAACTCTAAAATTTGGCCCCACGCTATTAATATGGGCACGGAATAGAAAAGGTATACAAAATCGTTAACGAGATAAGGTAAATTTTAGAACAAATTAGATACTGTTAGTCAGCGTTTCTAGACGAAGCCATGTATTGGCAAGGTCTTGCACGATAGACTGTTATTCAAGGTAAAATCATTTCTACCTCACACTTTTTTTTAATATTATGAAATATTACCTATCTCAAAGATCCTTCAGGATTAAATTTCAAAATTGTTAGAGAAATTTAAAAGCAGTTGAATCTGGGTTTCACAGGAAAGTTTATAGTCATTTAATACAGCATATTCACTGTTTACAGTGTATACTGATAAGCCTACATATCAAGTTAGTGACTTTGACTGTAGGCCTACAATAGAACACACCTGTAACCTTTGCTGATGATACTGCAAACTTGGTCTTTAATAACAGTTCATTTATGCATTCCAAAATACTTCTGCACATTGAATTGTTTTGTGCTTTGAATTTTTAAAATCTACATCCCCAAATCTGATTAGCTAAAATACTTGCGAATAAAGCTAATACGAATAATAATAATAAAGAGAATAATAATAACAATACGAATATTAGAGGATGGAAATAAATTTAATTTGAACATGTTTTTTACTAAACGTATTATTGGGTAAATCTTAGGTTTCAAAACAATTTTAAATAATGAGATAATAAAATTATTTTTTTTAGATTTCAAGTAAATATAAATTAAATATTGAACTTTTATGCTATCTCAGGAGCTAAACAGATTGACCAAAAAGCAGCTAAGATTAATATGAACGCATTAGATAAATAATAATTCTGAGGGATTATTTCAAATATAGTTTCTATATATTCATTTTTTACTTAATACAGTTTAACATTTGAAAATTCCTCATAAAAGTATCAAAAATAGATAATGATTTACAAAAATGGTAATAAGTTTATAACACTTTATCACATATTTTAATAAAGGGAATATGCTTCACGAAATTAAAAATATTAACATTTCCGCAACTAAGCAGTAAATAGTAAGATACGATGCTACTATATTTCCAATTCCAATATAACTAACACTTAAAAGTTGATCACTTGCATTTTCTTTTTTAAATATATATGTACTTTTTTTATATGATACGTTTAATAAAATGTTTTGTACTGTATGCTATGTATTATGAAATTAAAACATAAACAAACAGACAATCAAACATAACCTAATAATTGTACTACCATCTTCTGTTGTTATTAACCTGTTAAGGTACATTCACTATTTTATGTTGTTTTTGTATTAGTTCAAATTTTCATCAACATCCGAACACTAAAAACCAACAAGTACTTATAATTCGGTAATTTTAATATCCATAAGTCCATCTGGAATAGCAGTAAGTAAACTAGCCTAACCTACTTACTATAGTTCAAGTATTTTGACCAATATGAAGTTAAAATTGTATTTATAAATTATGCTTCACAATTCTTGACATTTCTATCAATGTTGAGTATAAATGAGGTCCTATTTTTTTCTGCAAATTAGATGTTATTCCACGTAAAAGTATTCCTGTTCATACTAATTTATTTTATTTTTATTTATTCATAAGACGCCGATCGTCAAGATATGGGCGAATATGGATTTCGAATGAGTGTAATGAGTGTAGATGAGCGAATGTCGTCATTGTTTCAAACTAAGGCCGACTATTCCTTAGAAAGTGTCATTAATTAATAGCCCAATGACAAATGAACAGCCGGTGGTTATCAGCTGATCCTTCTCAAAATGTATTGACTCTGATTGGGATCGAACTGAGAACCTTTAGCACATGAAGAAAATTTGAAGTTGGCTATTGGTCATGTTTGTTGCTTAATGACAATAAAATATTCTTTATTTATTTATTTTAAAACTGTTTAATCCCTCCATTATTCTCATATCTCCATTATTTAGTGATTTTCCGTCAATTCCTACTTTGTTGTTTTTCTGCTGAGTACAATTTCAAAACTGTTGTTGTCTACAGCAAATATGTCAAGAAATATCACAACAACAAAAAAACTACACTTATGGCGAGTCGCATATAGTTGCTATTTTTACAATAATATTGAAAGCAATTAGTCACAAATACTAAATTACATCCAATTTTGCGTTCAACTTCAACTTATTTTATAGATAATTAAATAACTGTGTTCTATTACAGAAAATGTTGCTTTTGAAAAATGAATTAGGCCTAGGCTTAGAATTCGATGGAATATTTATATTCAGGTTATTATTCAAATTGGATTGTCAATTATTTGAAGAAAATATTTGGGGATTGAGTTTAAAAAGCAGTAACTAAACTTTTCTAGTTATATTTATTTATTTACGGAAAACTCCATTTTACAAAAATAAACAATAAAATAATGGTAGACAAGTGAATAGATATTATCGTAATCATTATGTCCAAGACTAGCACTATGATCAGAAATAGTAATTGAAAAGATATTAAATACAATTAAGATTCATGATTGATAACAATAATAAGGGCAACAACAAACCTGACATAAACTATTAGTAAAACTCAAGAATAACAACTTTTGACTAACCAAAATAACAAGCAATATACAGAATTCATTTTGAATAATTACTATAATAGTTATAATAATACGTTGCTCTATTTATTCTCTATTTATTCTCTATTTATGCTATAAGGACACCACCTCCCGAAGACTTATGACTAGTGATGGGGAAACGGTCTTTGCGAAGTATATTATAATTTGATAGTCCCAACTCTTCATTAGAAATGTCTTCATTGAGGTTGGTTTCGGTAAAAATAAGAATGTCATAAACACAAGTGACTTTCGCCTCTCGCAGTTCATGCAGCTTTGAGCGCAACCTATTTACATTTTGATAATAAATGGAGAGGCAGTTGTGCCGGCCACGATCTAGTGTTTTGGAGTGATTTTGGGAATGCCATTGTGGTACCTAATTGTAAGATTAGATTCCCCGCCATCTGTTCTTCTCTTAAGCTCATCTCTGAGGTCATTCAGGTACTGTCTTTCAGAAGGTGTTCTGTCACGAGAAATATTAATGTTGGATAACTCACCATCCAAGACATCTTTATTGAAGTTTTTTATGAGTTCCGTGACATCACTTGAGTTGTCAAGAATTAATTTGAGTGGTCTAGGCGTTTTTGAAGCAGTGCCTCCTAGTCGTTGAGTTATAAAGGAACGAGAAACAGCGGAGGGACAACATTTCTCAATCAGACTGGAGGCCAAGTCATTGTCTTGCTTGATTCTTGTTGCCACTGTCTTGCTATCACTTTCTGGTACTCCATGGACAAGCACATTGCGGACACGATAGTTTCTACAGTTATAGTAGAAACATTATAACTGCATTTTTATAGTGTTTATAGGTGCCAAGTTATAAAGAATCATTTATAACTTTTTAAGACCTCTCATTTCCTCATTAGGAAATGAGAGGACTTAAAAAGTTATACATATTTCTTTGCATAATTAGCAACTATGAAGACCAAAGATTGCCCTAACAGCCTGTTTTTGCAATTTGAAATGAAACAGTGTCTTATTAACATTCCTAAATTGAAACATATTACATAGATTCAAGATTTTTATTGTCATAAAACACATAACAGTGCATGAACAAAAGTCAAGTTTTTTTACACTAAATTACTATGTACAAGAAAATTAAAATAGGCATAAAATAGAGTTCAATATACAAAATGGCTAGAACAATAAAATAAGATGAAAAACAATTAAAGATAAATTAATGTAAGACTACATAATAGTAATAATGTTAACATATAATCTAGGTCATATAAGCTGATATAGGTCTCCAGATTAGGTTTTCAGCAGAATTAATTGGACCACAATTATTAATATCGCCATCCTTTTTAGGGCCGTTTATGATTAAGCATCCTCATTGCATAGCAAGTAGTTACACGAGAATGATCAGGGTTTAATCTGGATATAATACAATTATTAAATGTACAACTAGATTTAAAATCCATTAATTCTTAAATCTGCCGACTCTTTTTGGAAGCACTAGTCCAGACAATATTTTGGATGCCTTGATTATGTTTTGCCATATCGGCATATTTACAAGATTGTTGAGCGATGTATTTTTGAGATTTTTAAAGTAGGTTTCAAAATAATTTATAGTAAAGGCACTCAGCTATCTATACAATTTTTTGCTAAATGTTGAAAGTGTATTTTAGCTCAAAATAAACTGCCATTTCCCCAAAAAAGGTTTAGAAAATTATTTTTGAAAATGTTACAACCAATAATATATTTTTTAAATCTGCCCAAGTCGACGGTAGTATGTACGGTAGTCTCTCTCAAACTTTATCATTGCTACAACTTATTGTAACGCTTTGTTATTGTGCTTACTATTGCTGCCAGTATTTTCTTTTAATATATGCACATATATTTATTTTTTATATTTATGTAATTTTTGTGTGGTCATTAGCATGTTTTCATTCCACTTGATTTAAGTACTTATACTCTTTTAATTTTTGATGTCTTATTACCATGCATGTATTGTTTTTTTTTAACGTATAAATGGTATAAAACGTAAATAAATAAATTATAACTCTAAAATTTGGCCCCACGCTATTAATATGGGCACGGAATATGAAAGGTATACATAATCGTTAACGAAATAAGGTAAATTTTACACTAAATTACTATGTACAAGAAAATTAAAATAGGCATAAAATAGAGTTCAATATAAAAAATGGCTAGAACAATAAAAGTAGATGAAAAACAATTAAAGATAAATTAATGTAAGACTACATAATAGTAATAACGTTAACATATAATCTAGGTCATATAAGCTGATATAGGTCTCCAGATTAGGTTTTCAGCAGAATTAATTGGACCACAATTATTAATATCGCCATCCTTTTTAGGGAAAAAATTCCATTTCATTTGTTTGCGTACAAAATTAATATGAAGATAGAAATTTAAGTTTCAATTCAATAATATATCAAGAAAAATTACATAACTTTGGTTTCTTAAAAAATTGTCACTTACAAATATGTCTAGATGTTAGCTGTCATACCTGGTTTTTATAGTAAAAGGAAGAAGTTTCGTTGAGTTAAAATTTAATGAAGTATGATTGAGACATAGCAAAAAGGCAAATTGTTGGCTTCAAAACAGTAAAGATAACAGGTAAACATAAGAAACTTATTAATAATAACAGAGTATTAGGAAAGATTCATAAATCAGCTAGTAAGCATTAGATCACCAAGTATAATTGATTGCCTAGAACAACTCCTCGAGGACCTTAACAACTCTTCTCTTGAAAATGTCAGAATAATGTAGAATGAAATGGCTGCTTTTGTGTTAAGGCTGTGTTTCGTTTTAAGAGCGTTTGTATTATGTCTCTTGTGATATAACTGTTAAAATCATTGATGAAAAATTGCATGTTCCTAATAACAAATGTGAGGCTTCCAAGAATGGATAAAATAGAAAAGTGAAGAAGTTATTTTTAAAAAGGTTGTACATAGCTAATGGCTGCTTGGTTGAAAAATTACCTGTATCACTCTCTTTTGATGGACAAATACAGTAGTCCCTCTATAATCTGGCCCTGCCAGTCAGGCCTCCCCAATAATCTGGCCAGTAGACAAAGGCAGTCTTGTAATTCCTGTATCATCATTCAAGTCACTGTTTGTTGATGTTTGAGAGAGAGAGAGGGGGGGGAGAAGCTGGCCCAGGAAGTAAAAGTAAACAATGTTATTCTTGTCAACTAATTAGTTGGGAGACCATAACTGTGGTAAATAACATTTGTTGTTCATTTCTTGGGTAAATGTAGTCTGTGTGGGGATGGGACAAGGTGAAGTCAAAGGTGAGGACCAGTTTGTGGGCTAGATTCTAAGTTATTTTATTTTGAAACATCAGTTCACTCAGTTGTCAGTTCAGTTTATCGCTACTGTGCGTGTGTGGAGTATACTACTGTTATAAGCTTTTTAATTTGTTTTTCATGCATATGTAACAGTGGTATATTTTAACACCGTTTTTAACTGCTGTACCGTACTTTTCTTACTTTGAAACTATTGTACATCTTTATTGCAAAAATTGACTATTTTAGTTACAATACACAATTTATGTGATTTAAGTACCTATGTTTTTTCAGTTGAACTTCGGCTATTTCACTAATGCAACACATACCTGGTCTCAATTATGTCTGATTAATGAGAGACTACTGTATGTACTTAGATCTATTAATTTCATATCCCCAAATAGTAACAGCTTAACAAAGATGTAGAGAAATGTATCCTTAATTAGCATATTTAAAAATGTATTTAATTTAAAAAAAGATTCTTTAAGATAAAAAAATACAAGTGTTTTTATTTTAAAGCATTAAACATTTTTACTTTCTTCCAAAACATTAAGGATTTGTGAATTTAGTGTGATATTATAATTAGTGATATATTAACCCTTATCTACACGCACCTTTATCATTCCTTATACTACTCGCTAGCAGCACTCGGTGCCGCATATCGTAATTCTGAATTTTTGTCATTATTATGAAATATATTAATTAAAATATATTAGTTTTGGGTTAGTATGAAACTAAAACAAATTTTACATTTATTTTAATAATGATATTTTATTACTAAACAATGAAATACCTCAAAGCCCACTAACACATGAAACAAATAGTTACTTATGATTTTTGAACAATTATGATTTTTTATTAAAATTAAGACTTATAATTAGTTATAATTTTATGAATACTGTACATTATAATTAAGACTTATAATTAAATTTAAAAAATCGAAACCGTCCTCGTTGGCGTTTTCTTTCCTCTTCCGATAGTTCCTGGAGAACTGCTGAAAACTCGTCAGATGTCAAAAATTGCTGTACCTGCAAAATAAAACATATATCAACAAACCAGAAATACTTATCATACCATGTTTACATAAACACAGTGAATAGTAAAATATTACTCTCTTCAACACCCATGAATGGATGTTGGTTGCATGCATCCATAAATGAAAATAATAATGTTATTTATAATAATAATTATTTCAATTTTATTGAATCTCCTGTTAGCTCTAAACATGTATATTATAATAAAGGAATTTAATTACTGTAGTAAAAATAAAGTAACAAAAATATACTTACATTTCATATACGCTAGCGATACGGAGCGCCGCATACATGAGACTGCTTACATTCAAGGTCTGGTGCTGACTGAAGAAACGTTAAAGAGTTTCCCCACCACTTCCAGTGAATCATTGATAGACAAGAAAGGAATACTGGAAGTGTCAGTTGAAACTGCTATTGCTTTATTTTAGTAGAAAGGGAATATAACAAGAAAGCGGTAAGCTGTGTTGCTTAGCATGTACTTAAGGGTTAAATTGCTACTTTTAAAAGTTAAAAATAGTTACATGTAGTCACAATTGAAATTATTTTGACTATCATATAATATCAATCAATTGGTCTGTGATGATTCAATTGTTATGTTAAATTATTTCTTATTTCATTATCATTGTTTTGTCTAGGTCAAAAAAGAACCATACTGCAGTAATTATATTTATATATATATATTTTTTTTTTTCAGTTTGGACATAGTCAAAAGTTACAATGGGAGAACGTAAGGGCACTAACAAATATTACCCTCCTGATTATGATCCTAAAGCAGGAGGGCTCAACAAATTCCTCGGCACTCATGCATTACGAGAGAGAGCTCGTAAGATACACATGGGTATTCTCATCATTCGCTTTGAAATGCCATATAACATTTGGTGTGAAGGATGCAAAAACCACATAGGAATGGGTGTCAGGTAGGTAACATAGCTTCCTTCTACTCTTGAGCGGAGATAATATTCACAATATCTTTTTATCCTTATAAATTTATTTCTTGTAATTTCTCTCTTGTAAATTTCTCATTCTTCATCCTCTTTTCCTATTTTAACCATCCTAAAATTTCTCTTTCATAAAATACTGTAGTTAGCCTATGTGTTAAAAAATATTTGTTTTCAATCTGCTTTGTTTCTACACATTCTCCCCCAATTATATCTTTTCTGTGCCTACGAAATTGTCGTCCTTTCACTTCCCATTTATGATTTGCAGGCAAATAACAACACTAATGTACGTATGAACCATTTTCAAAAAGATTATGTTAATTTTAGTGGTATCTTAGTTTTTAACTTTGTCCCATATGTGTTTAGCATATAGAAAGTATTGTGATTGTCCAAAAAGAAAAATTATTTTACAAGATGCTCTAAAAATTCATTTTAGGGTTTCCTGAACCCAAAAATGTGTTTTTTTTTAAATTTTGATGTCTGTCCGCGCATATGTGCAGCTCACTGAAGACAAATGAATAAATAAATAAAAGTACAGCATCTTTGATGTAACTAATGATACGCACCAAATGGATAGATAAAGTTTTATGAAATTTGGTAAATAGGTGTATTTAGCCAATATCTCCAGACCGTTTTTTTGTTACTTTTTGAAATTTTAGTTTTTTTATTTTTATAGGCAAAAACATACAAAAATGAAATTTTCTCAAAAATGGCTCTTAACGATTTTGATTAAAATTTCAGGAAAAGATGTAAATTTTAGTTTCAAATATTTGAGTAAAAACCAAACGTCCCTAACTTCACTAGTGTTGGAGTTATAAGATTTTTAATGTCCAAAAACATTTTAAAATGCAATTTTGTTCAAGTTTTATTCTAGTAATTTTGATTACATTTTCAGTAAAGATCCAAATTACAACTAAACATATTTTACTTAACACCCTACTAAGTTGGCTGGAGGCCGAAGGCTGGAAGCCACAATTCAAGTTGTTGAAGGTTTTTTGCATAAATTCTAGTTGTGTTTGAAGATTATTTTTCCAAATTTTTATTTAACTATTTAAAATAAGTGTTTCGTCTGTACATTCCTTGGAAATGTAATTAATTTAACATTATTTTTTATTTTGGTGTGTTTTTACATCCTTTAATTTTCATTTTTTCTACAATCTGACATAAAAAAAAAAGAAAAGGGAGAAAGTTTGTGCTAGTTACCTGGTACCATTTATTTTGATTGCAGTGTCTTTTTTGTAAAAAGTCCCTGATCTTTTTCTGAATACAATTATTGTAATGCACACGATGTAAAACAAATGTTGTTTGACTAACTTCTCAAAATCTCCTTTTGAAAAATCATGATTTTTATATGGCTCTCATTTATTTCAGTACATACCTGTCATTTAAAATCAGTCACCACTTTGAATTGATTCTAGAAACTTTTGAGAAGGTGCTTGGCTGGTTAGGGACACTATGAATTCATTTTATGGTATTCTTAAACAGCCAAAATCACTTTACTTTTAGCAGATTAGATTAATTATTCAGTTATTTTAATATTGTTAAATTATTTTTAATAATTATTACATACTATTCATTAGCCCATCTAGAAAAATAGTTCTATGTGCTGAAAATTAATTTACTTGAACAGATACAATGCAGAGAAGAAGAAGATTGGCATGTATTATTCAACTCCTGTTTACCAGTTCCGCATGAAATGTCATTTATGTGACAATCACTTTGAAATAAAGACAGATCCTGGGGTAAGTCAAATCAAATCATAATATCCTCATTCAAAAACAGTTATTTATTGAAGTTATACTTCTTTGCGCCCGTTAGACACTTTGGGATGGGATGTTGGTCGAGAAACTGTGTCACGCTGAAAAGTAAGAACAAATTTTTAAGAACTATCGATTAATCGATTGTTAATCGAAGAAATTACTGATAATGATAATATAGGTGTATAATATAATAATGAAGTCACGTATAGTATATTGAAGATAAATATATTGAATAATATTGAAAAATGTCTTATATTTCATTTATATATCCTGTCTGTTTGTGTGCGTGAGTGGGTGTATGAGAATGGCCAAAGAAGTATAACTTCCACCGTGTGGTCCGACGCACACCCAATTTTTTTTTTATATTCTTAAGACCCTGATTGCTGAGATATGGCTAAATGTGAATTTTGAGTTTAATATGACAAGTGTAGATGATCAAATGGAGTTATTTTTACAAACTAGGCCGACTGTTCCTTAGAAAGTGTCATTAATTAATAGCCCAATGACAAATGAACAGCCGGTGATTAACAGCTGATCGCTTTCAAAATTTTGTTATGACTGATTGGGATTGAACAGAGAACCTTTAGCTTATGAAGCTAGACTTTAACCAACGCCCAATCATATTTTCATAAAACACTAAATTTAAACATTGAAACTTAAATTTTCTTCAAGAAAAATATATTCCTTAGTTTTTCTATCAGTATTTTTTACACATAAATTAAACCATTGTTCCACATACATTTATTTTTAAGAAGACAATAAATAGAAACTTGACTTTTTTACAACATATATCCATATAGTATGTTCTTGAAGACAGTGAAATGCTGTTTGTAGTTATTTACTTAATTTCTTACCAAAAGTAAACTATCCTTTCAAAACAGCATAAGAAAATTGTAAAGTTTCTTACCACACCATTAAAAAAAATAAGAAATAGTATAGTACAAAATTTCACTATAGTACAAAAACGCAATAGTACATTTCTCAGTTATTGTACTAGAATGATGAGTTCAAAATTTTCCTAAAGCTTTAAAAACTTATTGTATTACCATTTTCACAACAAATAATTTACAGATCATTATTATTATTATTCATTATTCATCTCTAAGACGTCGATCGTAGAGATATGGGCGAATATGAGGAGTGAATGAGTGTAGATGAATGAGTGTAGCCATTGTTACTATCCGAGTTCGACTTAGCTCAGAAAGGACTATTTATTAATTAATTGTCAAATCTTTTTGAGTAAAAAAATATTTCATATGGCCTAACTAAACGATCTTGAGACTACATAATCAGTGCTAGAAAGAACATCACACATGGTCGACTACATTGTTAGATTGATATTTAAATGTTCCAATGTAGGCTACTGTGAAATAAAAATTATTTGATTAAAAAAACAAACAATTCATAAATTTGCATCTTGGAGAATTAGCAAGTATAGGTGGTCTGAAGTTTAAATTACAAAACAGACACCAAGTTTAAGTCTTGCAGCTAAGTACGGTAAACCAGCTGTGAGGTAAACTCCTTTTCCATATTGTACTCTGTTGGGAAAGTTACAGCCAATATAAATGTAATTTTAGCAATGATAGTACTACCTGTGGCTTAATAAACAGTGATATAACACACGGTAACTAAAAGAGGCGGTAGGTATCACGATGAGACTGCACAGTAGACTGTGATGTCACATGGGCGAAACCAGCTGGTTTGTTTATTCTATAAAATACTGTTAATTAAATCTACCAATGACATGGAAGCAATCATATACTGTAAGTAGTAGGCAGGGTATGTACCACCAATCAGCTAGAATTGTCACTATGGGAATTAGAATAGTATTTTTGTGTTTATTTGTTGTTGCCATTTCACCCATGGGACGTCATGCGAGATGCGCATGATACCTACCCTCTTCTTTTCTAGGTACCGTGGTATAGTACATTTACAAAACCATTTCATGTTGTTAAATGGATTAGCTAAAATTATTCTTGAAGTTTAAAGTTATTTTGAAACAGCTAAATCAGTAAGATGCCTGTTTTAGAACTTAGACTATGTGATTGTGAGTGGTGCGCGGCGTCAAGAAAATCGTTGGGACCCCACTCAGAACGGGCAGATTGTCCCTGAGGACAAGGAAACGTCCAAGCGGCTGTTTGATGATGCTATGTTTAAATTGGAACATGGTACAAATGATGAAGGTGCTGCTAAGAAAGGCAATCCGGCACTTGGCAAGTTAATCAACCGAAATTACACTGCTTGGAAGGATGATTTTGCTGCCAACAGCACTCTTCGTGCCCAGTTCAGGGTAAGAATATTTTAATAAAAAATGTTTACTTAACTATTTTCTTTTACTAATAGTAAAGTTGGCTATTTGGACAATATCTACTTAACATACATTATATCTATATGTATATGCCCCACATCAGATGCTACAGTATTCAAAATCAAATGCTAGTTTACTTAACTCAAACTAAGTAGCAATATTTGAATTTTCATATTGTTCTAAAAAAAAAAGTATTTTTTCTAAATCTATAAATTCTAAAGGTTTTTGGGACGTTTCTGAGGTTATGTTTTAAAATTCCAAAAAAATCCTTTTTAGGTGAAGATTCCTTAATATTGTATTATTTTGAAATTAATTTACCATATAATTTATACATTGAAATGAATATTACCCCAATCCTTAGACAAATCTTGTGCTAGTATATGAAAAACAAAAATGAAAAAGAGTTTGTATGACCAATACAACCAAAACAAAATATGATACTAATATTGTGATGCAACAATTTATTTTTAGAGAATCTTATATTCTTTTAGAGCAAACATTATTAACCATAGGATAAAAAGAGAACAAACACACTCCAAAATATGATAGAATTATAGTAAGTTAAAAATTATATTTTCATTAAGCTAAAACACACTAATGCACATTATACTCTATAATGAGGAAAACCAATCAAACATTCTTCGTAAATAATTATTGATACTGCAATTTCATAAAATGTACAACATAGCATGCGTATGGCACTTGGGTATGAGCAAGACAAGGAGTGGTGTGCTAACTCCTCCAGTTCTCTAAATGTAGATGTTTTTTCCAAAACTCACATTTGCCGGCGTGGTGGCTCAGTGGCTAAGGTTTTGGTCTGCGGAGGACAGCGTCCAAGGTTTGAATACCCACTGAGCCAACGGTCATTACTTCACTCGTGCGTGAATAAAGTTCACGCACAGGCATGTAATCCATGTGAACTGGCAAGTGAAGTTTTAATTTAAGAAAAAAACCAACGTTTACAAAAGATAAGTAATTTAGGGTTAAAATAGCAGGTGACATCATCAAAGTAACTAGACTATTATGTATGTCTACACATGCCTTAAGAACAATGTGATGGTTTGGGATAGTTCTTTATTGCATTAATAATTTTCAGTATTCAAAAATAATAACCATACTGTATGAATGAGGCATGTTGTAAAGTAAGTACCATTTTGAAATTCCACTGTTGTAGTGCTGTGGTTGGTGTTCAGCGTGTGCACACTATGTACCACTATTTGTTGCAAGCCACAGCCACCGTTATGGATCCATTCTCCAATAAGTTAATGTTGCTTATGTGTGTTTAAATGACTCGTCCAGTTGAAAATACTGCCCACTGTGAAGTACACGCTGTGATACATTTTCTTAATGCTAAAGGCATGAAAGCAGCTGATATTCATCGTGAGATCTGTATCAGTGACAATTTGGATTAAAAAATCGTCACCATTTAGACTGTAATGCTCTAGGATTATGAGAGGACTGGCTAAACATTTGTTTTTGTGATTCTGAGTCAGCATTTTTGGAACCCAGTGTGACCAAGTTTTGGTAATTCAAATATTCTGTCACAATATCATAAATTAAACTTCTTTACACTTGAGGAAACTCACTAGATAACGATGCAATTTTAAAACATCTGTTATCTCTGACATTTTCGTCAACCTTTTGTCCCAAGTCATCACGAGTAATGAGTGAAGGTTGTCCACATAGTTCCTCATAGTTTGAATTTGTAAGGCCATCTTTAAGAACTCTCGCTCATTTCTGTACCATCCCATCACTCATTCTGTTTTCTCTGTAAATGTCATAGATCTCACAATGAATGCCAGTTTCTTTCATGCCTTTAGCGTTAAGAATACATATTATTTCACGTACTTCACAGTCGGCAACATTTTCAATCGGAGGAGGCATTTTAAACACTCATAAGCATTCTAAAATACTATTGAATGAATCTGTAATAGTGGCATTGGCTTGCCAACAGATAGTGACACAGCGTACATGCGCCGAACACATTTCCTTACTTTAAAAACATGCCTTGTATTCAAAATCTTTATCTGTCATATAGAGTGAGTTGATAATTATTATAATCACTAAAGCATTCAGAGTATCCTTAAATGCCTCCATAACACAATATCTCAGTGGGTAATTTCTTGATTAGATAGGAATAATTTTATTAGCCATAGTTCTGAACTTTGTTTTATGTAAATAACAAATTTACTTGTTTGTTTAACATTGTGGGCAAGTCATGTTTATACGATAAATATTGTATTAAAATGTTGTTTGAACCTAATAACTAAATTAGCCAAATAAAAAAAAAATAGTATCTTCTTATTGAAATAAAATGAATTTAGTTCTAAAAAAAAAACATGACAAATACATGTGAACAAAAATATCATTGATATTTTAGTTTTTGAACAATAATATGAATATATAAACTATAATCAATATAATTTCCTACGTATAGTTTTTAATGAGAAATTAATTACTGCACCTTAAACTTAAATACCTGATTTTAGGATCCTACAATAGTTTACTATTTACAAATTAGTTATTACATTTGACAATTTTTCTTACAAAGTTTAAATGTTGTACATAAAACTTAAATTAAACTAAGAAACAAAATACGAGGTACGTCCAGAAATTAAGTTCCGTAATAAATGGTAATAAAAATAATTTGTCTACAGGTACAGAAAAAATATTTATTGCACTAAAATCTACAACTCTTGAACTACTTTTCTACATAACTGCCGAAATTTTGCAGGCATTTGTCATAGCGTGGCACAAGTTTTTCTATGCCTTCTTCATAGAAGGTTGCCGCCTGTGTCTTCAACCATTTGGAAACATTTTCTTTCAGCTCTTCGTCATCGTTGAAGTGTTGACCGCCAAGGAAAGACTTCAGATGTAAGAACAGATGAAAGTCGCTAGGAGCGAGGTCAGGGCTGTACGGAGGATGGTCAAACACGTCCCAGCCAAATCCCTGTATGAGGTTTTTCGTCACATTTGCAGTATGTGGTCGTGCATTGTCGTGAAGAAAAACAACACCTTTGGACAGAAATCCTCGGCGCTTATTCTGTATTGCGCGGCGCAATTTCCTCAGTGTCTCGCAGTAAACTTCTGCATTGATTGTTTGACCTCGCGGTAAGAAATCAATCAGTAAGATGCCTTTCCTGTCCCAAAACACTGTGCACATGATTTTTCGAGGTGTCAAGATTTGTTTCGGCTTAACCTTTGCTGGAGATGAAGTATGCCTCCATTCCATTGATTGCCGCTTAGTTTCTGGGGTGTCATAAGAAACCCAAGTTTCATCTCCTGTGACTATCTGTGACACCTTCTTCATCATAAATCTTCACCGCCTTCATCATAACGATTCAAAAACTGAAGTGCACTACCCATCCGTTGTGTTTTGTGTTGATCAGTAAGAATTTTCGGTACCCAACGTGAGCAAAGTTTTCGAAATTTCAGTTTTTCGGTAACAATTTCATGAATTAATGATCGTGAGATTTGGGGGAATTCCATAGCGAGAGTACTCATTGTAAACTTACGGTTTTCCTTGATCTTCTCATCAATCGTGTGAACCAGTTCTTCTGTAATCAAAGATGGACGCCCACTTCGTTCTTCATCATGCACTTCATTACGTCCTTCATTAAACTGTCGGACCCATCTTCTCACCATTGAATCACTCATCGCATTTTGTCCGTAAACCTCGCAAATTTGCCAATAAATGTCAATCGGTTTCACTTTCTTAGCATTCAGAAAACGAATCACAGATCTGATTTCACAAGCGGCGGGATTTTCGATCAACACCGACATTTTAAACAAGCACAACAAAGCGTACGAGACTGACAGCGATCACAAAATGGCGCACGTTTCTTCTCCTTGATACAGAGCGTCTGCCGTGCATGCGCGGAACTGCGATCGCAGCGCTGCAGCGGATATAAATGGAAACGGAACTTACTTTCTGGACGTACCTCGTATAAAGATTTCATTATCATATATCTGTCCCTCTTCCAAAATTAAAAAAATATAAGAACTTATGTAATTTTATTTTATATTAATTTATTTTAATTTATTTACCTATTGTATTATTTTTTGTTATTTTTATAATTGTTTGAAAATTATTTCCTTTAGTAACCACTGGTACTCCTAGTACTTTGCCTCTCCAACATACTGCCTTCGTCAATCTCACATCTTCTTTCCCTCTTCCCTTTAGGTCCTTCTCCACTTGATACAACCATCTCAGCTTTAGTCTGCCAAAGCGTCTTCTAACTTCTGGATTGTTCTCCAATACTCTCTTTGCTAAGGAAGGAACTGTCCTATTTTCTTAAAACATGTCCTGCCTTTCTCATCCCTCTAGTTTGTAGCTCAGCAACGTTTGGCCATTACTGTGATTTATATTATCTCAATTTTTCAGATAAAGAAGAAGGAACTTAAAGCAAAGGAAAAAATTGACAGTGCTTTGCTGAAAAAGACGGGTCTAGAAATTAAACTGGTTCCAGAACACGAGGATGACATTAAACTAGCATCGCTACTCAAGATGAAACCTGTAAAAAGTTAGTATTTCATGTTAACCATGTAAGTAAGTAGTAACATTGTTCTGTTGTTTTATTACATACTAGCTAAACCCGTCCAGGCTTGGCTGTGGCTTGGTCTGATATTAACTATTAGTTGTTATTTGTTACTTTAGCTGTTATAAAAATGAAGGTTGACTGCTTACTTAATTTTATCTTAAATAAAGTAACTTAACAGTTCTTTTCATAAACAAATAATCATTTGGTCACAGTAATAAACGTATAGGATAAGATTTAGATTTAATATACAAATTAATCTGCTGATTACAGTAATAATTTTTCAGCAAAGACATTTATTTTCATTTGTAAATTTTAGGTAGGTCAGGAAATGCCCTGTTCCTGTTCACAATTTTAGTAAATAAATATATAAAAAGCAGTCCTGTATATAAATGTAAAGTGTAACATTTTCAAATGAATCCATTTACTACTTTTTGAGTTTTGTGTTCACAAACATACAGAAGTTTGATTTAGGTAATGTCTAATAAATCAGATCTCTATTTATTACATTCAAAGTGATTATTTACATCTAAATATATGAATAGAAAAGACTGAGAAATGATCTCTAAAAATCGTAGGTTTGTTTTCATAGTTTCTATCACCAAAACTCATGTTTAATCTCAACCTTAACAATTTCTTTCAAGTATGTTCATGGACATTATTTATTTAGACTTCAAAAAAAGGCTGTTCGAATAATCTACTCACTGCATCGAAATCATACTTGTAAAAATGTTTTTAAATCATCAAAATTGTTAACATTTCCTTCCATTTACATCTTGGAAACACTAAGTTTTGTCAAAGAAAACCTTTCACTTTTTTTGACTAAACAAAATTCACGTTTTCAATTTCGAAACAGTAGTGATTTGAAAATTCCGACTCACTCTTCCTCTTTTTTCAAAAAACACCTATTTTACAATGGAACAATTTTGTACAATAAACTGCCTAATGACCTTAAGCTGGAAACAAACTATAATAAATTTAGAAAAAGACTTAAACTTATGCTACAGGAAGGAAGCTACTACAGTGTCCAAGAGTTTCTGGCTGGTGGAGAATCATAGTTGTATTTCTTTAATTTAGGCAGTTATACATTTTATTTGTTTTAGCAACCATGCTATTTAAGTTTTAGATATAAGTTTTAAAATACTTAAATGTCTCTAGTTTTACCTAGACTTAGCCAATGCAATGTACATATTTATTAATAATCTTGGCTGAATAAATGACTTATGACTTATGTAAGTTATTTATCAGCAAATTCACTCGTAAACCTTATACAATACAAAACTGATAAGTTAAAAATATTTAAATTTAATAAAAGTTCAACATTAAAACCAAAACTTTTTCAATCAAACTTATTTTTTATTACTTTTAACCCTTCTTATGCTGTAAGCGCATATAATGACTTTGTTCTAAATGCCGTAAGTGCATATACGCGTAATAATTACAAAAATAATATTTTCTAAATAATGTTTCTAATTTAATCCAGTGGGTTATGGGTGGTGGCTCAAACTCCCAACTGCAAGTTGCAACAAAACTCGCAACTTTTTGTTGGCCTGTCAATCACTACGAGACTAGTTTTTGTCTGGCAGTGTACATTTCCGCTGTGCTGCCCAACGCCACAAGCGCATATACACGCAGCTACTGTTGAACCGAGCGGTCGTCATTGTCCGCCGCCTCACCTCTTTGAAACTGTGTATTTAGTTGTTTTATCATTACTTTAGTTTAATATATGTTTATTATTTATTAGTTTTAAGTGTCAATATGAATAATCCGGACGATTGTTTTTAACGATTTTGTGCAAGGTGTACTAAATACATCATATTCAACTCTATATGTATTTACATATTTTTTTATTATAAGTGTTATGTGCAGGCCCTTAATGTTTTTATCAGTTTATGTAGATGTCAATTTAGTCAATTATTAGTTTTTTATTAATAGTAATAATATTTTGTATTGATTCATATAAGTGATCTATGCCTGAGGCTTAATTCCAAGTAAAAGTTAGCTTATTTACACACACACACACACACACACACACACACACATATATATATATATATATATATATATATATACATATACATCCATAAAAGTATGGATGTATATTTCTTATCAAACTATATAGTTAAAAAAACAGTTGATGTTATTAAACAGCCTCTCTCTTATATCCTATCTAAATGCCTAGAAGCAGGGTATTTTTCAGACTTGCTTAAAGTGTCCAAGATAACTCCTATTTATAAAAAGGGAGATAAACATCTTCCTCAGAACTACAGACCGGTGTCTGTAGTTCCTATACTCTCTAAAGTTTTTGAAACTCTTATGTATAGACAACTCTCTTGTTATTTTGAACATTCAAATCTCATATCTGAATCTCAGTTTGGTTTTCGTCAGGGACGGTCAACAACAACTGCTATCATGGAAATAGTGAATCACTCACTTAATGCGCTTGATAACAAAGAATGCTTAGCTTTATCACTAATGGATCTCAGCAAAGCGTTTGATTGTGTCCCTTTTAACATTATTTTAGAGAAACTCAAATTTTACGGGGTATCGGAACATGCAAGCCAGCTTATTTTGTCTTATCTAACAAATAGAAAGCAATATGTCACAATTAAAGGTTTTAATTCATCAGTTAAAAATGTTACAAGGGGAGTGCCGCAGGGATCCGTTCTTGGTCCTTTCTTCTTTACAATAATCACTAATGACCTGCCAACAAATTTGAAAGTGGGATCTGTTATATACGCAGATGACACATCACTTTTCACCAGTAATCTAAACTTAATTAACCTACAACAGTCCATTTATTCAGCAGAACTCAAAGCTTCAAAGCTTTGAATTGGTTTTCCTCAAATAAATTAATTTGCAATCAGGAAAAAACTCAAAAAATGATAATCAGTTTATCTCCTCATGGTCAAGATTTTCAATCATTAAAACTACTTGGCATACATATAGACTCGAAATTGAATTGGACTTCTCATGTCAACAGTCTATGTTGTAAAATCTCCCGAGTGAGCTATCTTCTACGGAAATTAAGTGATATACTTTCTGTTGAGTACTTAAGAATAGCTTATTTCGGACTATTTCAGTCTCATATATCATATGGCCTAATCCTTTGGGGTCATTCTTCAGCAGTAAGAGATATTTTGTTAATTCAAAAAAAAGTCATAAGAACGATTTGTAGGGCTGGCTTCTTTGATCACTGCAGACCATTATTTGTACACTCGAAAATTTTAACTGTTATAAATTTATACATATTTCATATATTAGTTCACACAAAAACACACCTACACTTATTTATAACCAGAGAAGAAATCCACTGCCACAATACAAGGAATAAATCTAAGCTAAATATTCCCCAACACAGGCTGACAAAAATTGGATTATCACATAGAGTTAATTGTATTAAATTCTTTAATAAGCTGAATGAGTCTGCCAGAGATGTGTCAATTGTTATTTTTAGGAATAAACTGTTTCAATGGCTATTAGTTAATCCTTTCTACACTATACAAGAATTCCTTAATTGTGACATTGACTTAGTTTTTTGATTCAATGTAGATGATTTTTATTTATCACTACTAATTAATTATAACATACTAATATTTTAAGTTGACTTGGGGATGGATGGATTTGTATGGAGTTTCTGACTGTACTATTGGACTTGTGTTGTAATGATTGGGATTTGTATTCAGTTATATGACTATGCCTATTTCACTTGTAATGTGGTCAATGGCAATAAAGTATTTGTATTTGTATATATATATATATATATATATATATATATATATATATATATAGATATATATATAAGAAAAAAAGATAAAGTAAGCTAATAAAAGTTTCCAAATGTTATCATATCTTTTATTTTCCTGTACAGAAGAAGAAGAAAAAAAGCAACCAACAAATATAATTTTGATTTTTTATAATAAATGAGCGCTTAATGGAAAATAGGCATTGAATAAATGGCGCTTTAAGGGTTAATACAATCCAGTAATGTAAATTTCCTAAAAGTAGTTTATAGTTAAATAATAAATATGCTGCATGGCTCCCCTGTTATAGGTCTGTAACAAGAAAAAAATTATAGAATAAATTGTCTATTTCATATTACTGGCAAGTTTATTAGAAGGAACAAAAGAATTTGTCAAAAATTTACTGAAACAACAATCATGTTTATAGAATTTAATAATCACGAATCATACATTTTATTCAACATATTTATTGAAATTAAATAAAAATAATACTTTTTGATACTCTATACATTTTTGATGATTTATTATATAATATTAAATTTGATAAGTCTTGTATTATTTTATGGTAAAATGCTTGTTGTGCTTTATTGTAAATTAAGAATATATATATATATATATAATGGTTGTTGCTCTACAGGTGCTTATGAAAACCAGAGGCACGTTCGTAAGAAGATCTCTTTATTACCTTCAGCTCCTAAAATCTTGACTGCAACTGCATTGGGCATCACTCATCCAAGTCCAGCGGCAACTTCTCTGGTGGCAGATTATGATTCTTCTGAAGAGAGTCCGAGTTAGTGACTCCAAACTTCCTTGTTACATCACTATTTTGTATAATTTACTAAATCAGTACTGTGTATTTTTGAAATATTTCTAAACTTGCTAATTAATTTTACTGTTAAACTTGTTGATTACTATCACTAGTATCATCACGGGCCTCAAAGCTTTGTGCTTTGTTTGAGCTGTGTATTAATGTTTCTCTCTCCATCAGCATAATACAATTCATTTTTTAAGTCATATGACCTAAGCAACATATTGGATAACACAATGTCACATATACTTTTTTTGTTTAAAACATATATTTGATGATATTCTCATCATTAAAATTAACAGTATTGTGATTTAAAGTAAGGCAAATAATGAATATGAAATCGAGCGTTAGAAAATAGTTTATTATTTTTACCTCACATTTTATTGCAGTCAATAACAAAAAGATGGTCAACATCAAATATTCGGCACTGGTGGCACAGTGCTGTAACCCAGCTACTTAGGGACAAAGTGTTGTGGAGATTGTAGGCGATAACTTCTATCTCAGTCTTCTTAATAATGACACGGTGTGTGGTCAATGGTTACCATTGACGTCGACTGTAAGAGAAAGTCTAGAGTGATCGTGTTGGGTGGCATTTGATGTCCAAATAATGTTTAGGAAGAGAAATGATCATCAGGCTTATCATTAGCTGAAAATCAAAACCAATACTACGTGGTTCAGATTCCACATACGCCAAGTCCCTTAGTTGCCTTGGTTATTGGGCTACTAATAAATGGCTCTTCAAAGGGACAGTACACATTCCACACTCGTATAATCTTTCATATTTACCTTAAAATACGCACAAGGTGTGTCGGTGTCTCACATCTCAATCATTAAAAATTTATGCAGACTATAAACATAGCAGTTTTTAAAGAGCTCCCATTCACCCCTACACCCCACTGAATCTTCTACTGGCCAATGACATCGGTCAGTTGAGCTCTCAAATTTCCAAAACAGCCTTAAGGGTCAATTGTGCAACACTTGAGAATTGAGGCTAAACTGATTGAATGTGAGTTTAGTCTCACAATAAAGAATTATTGTGCTTTCAGCATCTTTAGAAACCTGCCATAATCGTTATAGAAATAATCTAGGTTATGCAGTTTGTTAGCAATGCTAGCACATCGGACCATTGGATCACATACTCTAAAGTATAGGCAAACAAACGGATCTCTTAAGTGAAAAGTATAGTCTGGAATTCTTAGACGAATAGCCTCTACTAAACCAGAATGGCCACAAAGCACTCTGTAAAAAAAATAGCAAGTCAGTCACAAATGTGTAACTTTCTTTTTCCTCTCATCATGTTGAATAACTAGAAAATTCCAGCATACCATGATATCCATGATAGAAGGTATGACAAAACATGCCAAAATAATTGTCTTCTATTTGCTTCAATGTTTCTTGATTATTCTTTTCCCACCAAAAATGCTGGATTTGAGCAATTGCTCATTGCAGGGTGGATAACATCCTGATCTAGCAATGCTTCAATCTGTTGATGCATAATTTCCATCTTCTGTGGTTTGTATGCATACGGATGGCTACAAACGGGTATGTAATATGTTAACTCATCTCCCACTCAACCATGTCGCACATCCCAAACACTTTGTGATGAGGTAATTTTTCTTGTTAATTAAGCCTCTAAACTCGCCCTACTTCTTTAGCGGAAGGCTTGAACTAATTTCAACTGTTTTCATTGAAGCTTGTTGGCAAATATCTTTAACTAACAGAAAGCTCTTACATACAACAAATGAATGGCATGCCAGTTATATGCTGCTGTAAGATGTTTAAATTTAGTAATAGACAAGATATTGGTGTATGGCAACCACGATGAATATTACAGTTGAATATAGTTTAAATCATTGATATGAAATAGTCGGCAAATGAAAAAGTAGTTGCTCCCATGTTGAAAAGATAATTATTTTTTAGTGATGTTGTTATTTGCGTGAATTGGTTTTACAATGAGTTTCTTCGTCAAATCAAAATCTACAATTGCCAGGAAGATTATAAAAATGCATAGGAATAGTCAGCTCTACAATCTGAAATTCATACCACATCAAAACCTCTGTCAAACAGCGCTTTCTCTCACATATTTCCTCCATTCATGCCAGTTTCTCACTCCTGGCGCCGGTTGTCAGTCTTCTGATTATAGGATATCCCAGTCATTTTCAATAAACTCGACAGCACTAAAAAAATGTTTGAGATGCTAAGCAGCGTTTGGGACAAGTTTTTAACACCTTGGACTATGTTGGGTATTTTTAATTGAATCCGGCAACTTGTTGACAAAATGAATACCTGTGTGTAAGGGCAAGCTTTCAGGAACTACCATCCTGTGTCTCCCAGGTAGGTAATTATTTCTGTCTCTGGTATTGTACAGATGTATATCCCGGCCACTTGTGGTCCTCAATAAAAAATAAAGTAGTCTCTAGTATGTAAAGGCTAGGCAGTTTTAATAGTTGCAGTTTTATTAATGATTCTTTTCAAAATTCTCTGAATTTCAGTCGTGCAATTATACAAATTGCTTTTTTTACGATTTGAATATTTGAATGCTCTGCTGAACTTGTTGTTTGCAGAAGCTCCCCTGTAGGTGAAATGGGGGTGAATCAGGCCATTCTGAAACCAGGCAATTTGGTATCCAATTCCTTACTTCATGACTTGCTCAAAACCAAATTCTTCATCAATTCATGATTTAAATATAATTATTTAACAATATTTTTCTTTTTTTTTTTTTTATTCTATTACAAAATTGTTTAGCAAAATATTTTAAGAAAAATTGTACATAAATGCTTTAACCCTTTGGGTCTCAAGAGCCGATGAGATCAGCCTGGTAAATTAATGTGAAAAGACCCGAGAGCTGATAACATCGACACCATGGTTTGTTACGAAGAGTCCCGAGAGCCGATGAAATAGGATCGGTGATTAATACGAAAAGACTCAAGGGCTGATGTAATCAGCTTTTCAAAACTCTATTTATGCGTGATTATTTTTGATTTAATTTTACCTAAAAAGCATTTAGAAAGACAGATTATAAAATTTCCTATCCAATGAATTGGTCAGAAATGTAAATATGGCATTTTATATAGTGCTGGTGATTGTATGAAGACTTAAGTGCGACGAAATTCACATGGCGCTGAAATATCACTATATAGGTATATACCATGTTTTAGTATTGGTAAAACACTTTTACAAAACTAAAACTACACTCAACAGTAATCTCTCAATCACGTACATGTAGTTACTGTACAGTGAGTGATTTATTTTACTATTTATTTTTATTATTATGTATATTTTATATATTCACATTTGGACTAAGTCAATATATTGTTATTTGTATTTTTTGTAATGCATTTATAACAATAACAAACGTAATTGGTAATTTATACAATAATTTCCTTCAAGTATATTACTTGCTTACATTTTGCAAAATTAAATATTTATAACAAATAATTTAAGAAAGGATAATTGATGAAATTTTGTTTTGAAAATGTCCAATTTTAATCCTAATTAGACATTATTCAATTAAATAATTAATTTTCCTGTTTTAAAACATATTTACTTTATGTTTTTGATTTTGAAGGAAATTTTTTACGTACTGAAAATAAAAAAAGTGCTACGGTAAAAACAAATGTTTGTTGATGTTTAGACTGAACATTTTTATTTATTATGAAAAAGCATTTCAAATGCTACAAAACAACACAAAAATCACATCTCTAGCTATATTTTAAAGTTATTTATGAATTTTTATTTAACCCTTTCGCTTCCGACGTCCGATATATCGAACGTCATGGTTTTTTCGAAAACTTCCAACGTCCGATATATCGGACGTCCGCGGAAATTTTTTTTTCAGTTACTTAAATTCGTCCGATTATCATGAAACTATAGCAACGTATGCATAAACAAACAGGTTACACTAGAAATTAGGTTTTATCGTCTTTGGAATAATAACTTTAATTTTACGCATCTTTGAATTTGAACGTCTGTGACTTACAACTTGAGTTGTTGTTCTGAATCAGTAGTTTACTGCTAACCTTTAGCATATGTGTCCGTTTGATGTTAGCTGTGTTGCGTATTACTTTTAGTTGTTTTTAGAGTGTTTTATTTATTTCATAATTAGTATTTGCTTCTTTATAGTTTGTTTAGTGTTTATATCGAAGTGTAAATATGAGTAACGGTAGACGAAAACGAGAACGATCGCCCATTAGCGTTGAAATTGGGCGAAAATTCCAAACAACATGTTCAAAAATAAAATTCTACAACAGACATTTTTAAAGGTAAGACCATACAAATTTGTAAGCATGTTAGCAACAAGATTATCTTTAAAATGTATATCTTGAAAATGTTCTAAGATTTTTTTTGTGCACTGTAGGTTAGTTCAAACTACAAAAATAAAAAAAATTAAAAATTATTTATACATATATATACATATAAATAAACATTTTTTAACTAATAAATATTACTTTATCAATTATATTTATAGAGAATTTAATGACAAAAAAAAAAACAAAAATCATTCAATTCCATTCATAAATAAAAAATATATAGCATATTTCTTAAAACAATGCATTTTCACCAAAAAGGACCTTGGAAGTCTTCGCAAATACCACATAACGGACGTCGGAAGCGAAAGGGTTAAAAACAGTAAAAATCACCTAGAATAGGCCTGGGATTCTTGGGTAGGCAGTAGCACTAACACCACTCCAGAATTGACCTGGGTTTCATGAGTTGAAAAATTTTTTAAATGCTTGGGGCCCAAAGGGTTAAATTGCAATGTTTTTTTAATGTCTTCCAAAATAGGTTATGACTATTCTAGCTTAACCATTAAATCAGTGATGTTATCTTTAATTTAATGATTTTGTATCACATGTCATTTACTCTTTTTTTTAGGTTAATTAGAAGAGAGGACTAAATAGTTTTAGCTTCACCAAACTAATAAAGAAATTTTTCATTTAATTTCATTAAATCAGTCCATATCACTCAAACTGGAAAAGGTGTTACAAGATACAAGATTCTCTTTATTTACATAATCTTCAAGATTAGTAATGGCGTCAATACATAAATGTTATCTATCATTTGAGTAAAACATAAAACATTAGTTAATGATACAGTAGTCTCATGTTTAAAAGTAAAGAAGAAAAAGATACAAGCTGTAGATTAAGTTAATTAACTTAATATTCCATGATGTGCAACAGTTACAGTTTACAGAACTTGTAGTGTCTATACAAGAAGTGCAACTACAAAAAGTCCAAAATTGATAAAAAGAAAACGGTAATGTAAAATGAAGTTTGTAAAAAAATCAAAACAATCATACAAAGTGAAACAGGTTGAGGGGTTAAGATGAACATGTTAAAGTTATGTTATTGAGGTTTAAAGCTGTATCAAATTGATAAAAGGATTTGATTGTCATATTAGTTGAGGTAAAAATTGTTTCCAGTTATAAAATTCTGCCAGGCTGTAGAAGGGACGTTCTTGAAGCCAGTTTTTCAGGCAGCGTGAAAACTTTTGTGCTTCTGTTTTCTTCAACTCTTCTGGTAGGGTATTCCACATTTTGGCACCAGTGTATGTGTGTTTCTTCTCAGTACTACTGAGGTGGTGAACTGGAAGGCAGTAGTTGGTTGCGTGCCGGGTGTTGTGTTGTTAAGGTGACCTTAAAATTTATCAAATTATTTTTATTTGATTGCCTAATGGGAATTTATTTACTGATGTGAGATGATAAATACTTCATGTGGTCTGAATTTCAGTTAAATATTCCTACTTCTAACGTTGCGGAAGTGCACTTCTTGGCCATGAGTCAATATACTTTTAAACGTCTTAACATTATTGTTTCCAGGATATTTGGAGAATTAGAGAGGATCAAGGAAGGCCTGATATTTGATATTCTGTTTAATTTAGATAATATTAGAGAGTTGTATGTCTTGATTGGCTTCTGAGTGTTGTTCAAAATTCATGAGTGTGTCATAAAAGTTTTGCCATATTATTGAATCTAATAGTTTATTGTCTTAGTTTTCCTTTTTTTTTTCTAAGGTGAAGCTGATCTCCTTCAAAGCTTTACTCTACCTATTCCTCATAGACTATTGGTATAAGCAAGGAAGGTGTATAGTTAGAGTAAAAGAGCAAACCAGTATCGTACAAAGTGAACATCAGTGATGTTCACTTATAGTTCAGACCGTATTTGAACATGTGCTTCTCTAGCCCAGACTCAAAGAACTTTCACCAAAGACTGCTCGCCCACATTGTGTGGAGTTTTTATATAAAGCGATGTATGGGCCATGAATCTGTTGTATGACAGCTTGTTTGTGATCCACCACAAATGATGTTTGTGAATTGAGTAGCTGGACAGAAATTTAATGGTTTATTTCTTCACAGTAAGTTCATTGTTTATTCTGTCTATCAAAGAGGTTAACATTTATATGAATACCATTCAATTAATTAAAAAATACCACTCTCTAAAATTGATCAAAAGCGAGTCACATTCAAGGTACACGTACAGTGGTATTGACCCACCCGCCCACCCATTTACATACAGTGGTATTGACCCACCCAGCCACACATACACATACGATTGTATTAACCCACCCATACACATATGATTGTATTAACCCACCCATACACATGCGGTGGTATTGACCCACCCGCCCACCCATTTACATACAGTGGTATTGACCCACCCATACACATATGATTGTATTAACCCACCCATACACATACGGTGGTATTGACCCACCCGCCCACCCATTTACATACAGTGGTATTGACCCACCCAGCCACCCATACACATACGATTGTATTAACCCACCCATACACATACGGTGGTATTGAATTTTACCATTGAATTTTATACACACACATAGATTTATAATCCAATGTTAAATTTTGTGTCTCACATTATCACATATTTTGGGGTCCAGTATTGGAGTGCTAGTGTAGTCCCATGTAAATGTAATGCAGTTTAAACAAGCTATGGTAGCAGACCTCATTAACTATACCAAATTACAGGTACAAATATTCCTATTACATGAGATATTTATCATAGTTATAAATTATATCAAGACTAGTACATATTTATGATTAGTACCAGATGAGAAAAGATTAAAGTATTTTAGAAGTAAAATAAACCTAACCAAAATTACAGAAATGTATAAAAACACACACATTTTAAAACTAGTTTAAGATTGTACATCATCCAATATCCATATGCTTAACGGTCCAGTGATAGGAGTTCTATAGTTTTTCCTGAACGTTAGGTAATTAAGGTTGTTGTAAATAGCAAGGCTTAGACAATCTTGTTAGTTAGCTGTCATTTGTTTTATATTCTATTGTAAATAAATCTATGTCTGCAAAATGTGTTTTCTGTCTCCATCCTGTCCTTTTTTATTCTAATTACTAGGATTTCATACAAACTTTTTTTAATAAAAGGAGAGGCCGATCCTCCTTCTTAACCTTACTCTGTCTATTCCTCATAGACTACTGATCTGTGCAGGAAACTTATCAGACAGATTAAGGAGGCAAACCAGTATAGTAGAAGGTGATTATTACTGATAAATCTTACAGTATATGCCAGATTCTAACCAGCGCTTTTCTAAACCAATCTCAAAGTTCTAACGCCTTAGGCCTTTCGGCCACCAACTCACTCACAACTCTTAACTTTATACAAATCTTAGTTAGACTTTTATATAATAAATTAAAAAAAACAATTTGAAAACTGTTAACTGTTCTTAAACAAATTTAATTACTGAAGAAATAGCAGAAAAATTATGTTACAAAATACATGACCTGTATCAAATCAGGTTGTAAATTCTTCAGAACAAAATAATGAAAATAGCTGATCAATTTGAATATCAGTATAAAATTGTACAAAAACTGGTCTTGCAAAAGAACCGCCTTGTCAAAAAATATCAACCCCTTTTAGTTTTCTGTTACAAAAATGACTGTCTCAGACATATAACACAGAATTAAACCGGAATGCCTGTGTGGAGATAAGCTGAAACTAATTTTAAACAGAAATGTTGACATTGAACAAATTAAAAAAGATAAGAAAAGATTACCAGAAAAATATTAAGTCTATTAAATATTAACTTTAAAAATGTTTGCAGACTTACAGGCAATTAACTGTATGAAATGAGAAAATGAAGACTACAATTCAATGTGCATATCAAGAGGATGGAACCTGCCAGGCCAACAAAGTAAATTGTAGAATTTTAGAAAAATTAAAGTCAAGCTCAAACAGAAATAATAGATTGGTGCAATGAGAGATGCTCTAAAAGCATCAGGTGTAACACAAACTGGAACTTGAAACATGAACATTCAGGTAAACAATTTTTATTTGGAAATTGTATATTAGAGAGATAGGACATCAGCAAACTTACCTTAAAAGACAAGTTCACATTTAAGGTAAGTTTCCTGATGTTCTATCTGTCTAATATACTAATTCCTGGCCTAGTGCCCTTTAACCTAACCTTATTTGGAAATTGGCCAGAGAGTGACAGGAAAAGAAACCAAACAACCTGGTCTTGTGAATAAAACATTTTTTTACTAAGATCCACAGCAAGTTACTAAGTTTTACAGCAATGGTCAACATTCAATCAATGTAATACCGCATTAGAATTGAATGATAATATCTAATGAATACTCCAAAGTATTATTTATTAGAACTAAAATCATTCTATTGTTAACATAGTTACAATTTATTTACCATTTACAAATGGCTGCTCTTATCCTTAGAGATATTATATAGATCCACAATCCAAGAGATTAAAAAGTGAAAGAAAGAGAGCTCTTTCTGAAAGAATGAAATAAGTATGAGTATAAAGAAAGCTTAACTCATCAAAACATAGTTGACCGTACTTGGGTGGTCTGACTGCCTCCATACAATAATAATAATAAAATATAAATAAATAATGTTGCTTTATTACAGAATCAAGATTTTTATTGTTTGAAACGAACATTGCATGACAAAGTCACAAAAGTGAATAAAACTAACTTAATAATTAGTTCAAAATTTACATAGTAAATTCATTGTTGGTGTACAAACGTACATAAGCTAAGGTAAACTTCAATGTGGCTACAAACTTTCTAAATGGCAAAGATCTTATATGTTTAGGAAAGGGATTGAATAATTTAGCCTCTTGATACCTAAAATTATTTTGAGTGTTCCTAAAATGACTTCTCAAAACACTTAAATCAACCATCTGCTTAGTATTGTATATATGAACATCTGTTGGTGTATTGAACAGAGAAAGATTTTGTTTTACATAAAGCAGATTATAACAAAACATACAAAAATGGCTTACAGTAAGTATCAAAAGCTACGTCATAAATCAAGTGAACAGCTTTCTTTTGCAAAATAAAAGCTCTGTTTGCAAATCCTGAATTTCCCCAATACCATATGTCAAATTTTAATGTATGTATGAATAATACACATCGGAAGTGCATCAGTTCTAATCTAATTTCATAAAGAGCGAAGCATACAAATTCTTTTAGCCAAGTGAGAAGATACATATTTAATATGGCATTGCCACTTAAGGTAACATTATACCTAAGAATTGTAAATAATACTTATGAATATTACCATTATATTTAAGATCCTATTACCAGTTAGTGGTGTAAAATAGTTATTAAATAAATTATACAAATTGAGTTTATGTTAAAGGAGAGTATGACTATCTCTAGTCATACTCTCCTTTAAGGGTGTTAAGAAAGTATCAAAACGGTTCTATAATAAAGACTTACAACATTTATACTACACCTAAAAATGTAAAGTTTTAAGCCATTGTGAGGTTTTCATCATCTATGAGGTATTGCCTACAAGGAGTCAGAAGAAAAAATTAAATAGAAGCACAGGTCAAAACGTTCTTAAAATTAAAGGTTTTTTTGAGCAGAATACATGGTCACAATCTTGATCCTAAAATAATGATTCGTTTAGAAATTATAAAATTTTATTTTTTTTAATATCAGGATGGTTGTTGGTATGAAAGAAGTCTAGACTAAATAATGTTATTATGATTTTATTTAATAAAAGCTAAACTTTGAACATCAATAAAAAGCATAAAAACATCTGTTTTGTTCCATCAGAGACTTTTTACCACCTCAGGAGAACGGCCTGGCCCTATGGGGAGGAAAAGTAAAAGTAGAGTTAAGTCAGTATGCATATCATTTTAAAGCTCTTGATGATACAAAACACATGACATGAAAAAAAAATAAATTTTATCAACCCTGAAAGCTATTTTAACCCTTTCCACGCGTATTACGGGATTTCTCGCAACGTTATATTTACGTAAAACGCGTATTACGGTATTTGTCGCATTTGAATATTTTGAGATAAATATTTAAATTTAAGTGATAAAACTTTACTAACGTGTACGTAAATGGTTATTGAGGTAATTTTGAAGACAACAGAAAGGATGACAACGTTTTTTGTCATCGTGACCTTCACGCACCGTCGCCATGGCAACCGAGCGGCCGTTGTGTGCTGCTGCGCCGCGCGTATTACGGGATTTCTCGGACCACCCAGATGAGTGTTTTAAGTTATTTCACACAAAAAAAAAAAAAAAAAACATTCTAGGGATACTTGTAAGTGCTTGTATGTCATCTATATTAGTAAACTTGTAAATAATTATTATGATTACATATATATTTTAGCTTAATCTAATTTAATTTTTTTATAGATTTATGAGTAAATAAACAGAATAATTGTTCAACAATGGGAATTTTACAAATTGCTGTATATTAAATATTGATTTAAAAATACCAGTTTGGATTGTGTTTTCTTAACAGTTGTTGGCCTTATAACAAAATTCTAAATAGAACTTTAAACATTTTTAAAATATTTTTTTAAATTTATGACACGTTTAAAAGAAATAGCAAATTTCTTATGTAGCGTGCAAAGGGTTAATTCTTGAGTTTTAAGTAATAAATACAAATATTACAACAGCTTTAAAATTTAATTGAAGGCAGTTTTATTATGTTCAATTAGTTATGTTAGTTCAACTTGAGTGTTAGTATTTAGAAACTTACTACCGGATTCAAAACTATTTATTTACCTGCTCTCAATATTAGACTTGTGGATATTTTGACTGGTAAAAAATAAACTGTTTAATCAAGAATCATTTATTGTCATATAAACCAATGGTATCGACAAAGTCAGAGTTACAGCAACACATTTGCTAAGTCAAGCCTTAAACTAATTCTTAAAACTAAACCAATAATGACATTCAAGTGTTGTGATAGACCTGGTTGGCTCACTATGTTATGATTAAGAATTATATAAAATTACAAAAGTAAACAATATTACATCTCTGACAGTGGGCAATGTTAATAAATAAAAGCTGTAACAATAAAATAACAAATTTAAATATATCAAAATTATAACAAAGATATAAATATACTATTTATAATAAATACCACAAATAAATAGTTAACATAAATAAATAGATTACTCAAATAAATAAATGACAATAACAAATAGACAGGAACTTGTACTGTAGCTAAAACATAATATTATTTTCGCAGTTAAAAAATTCTTCAAGGGAGTAAAATGGGTTTTCTAAAAGCCATGTGTAAAATTTTGTCTTAAACTGTTTAAAATGATATTTGCTGATAACAGGCCTCAAGAAATTAAAAACTTTCAATGAAGTAACAATATGACTATTTTGTGTTTTACTGAGCCTGTAGAAATCTATTGAAGCATCATGTTTGCCTCTTGTGTTATATCCATGACTGTCATTCTTAAAATTCAATAAATGAGGTCGGTTAAGAATATAGATAACAATGTCAATGATGTAAAGGTTAATGATGGTTTGTAGTTTAAAACTAATAAAAAGAGGTTTACAATGAGCCAAAATATCACTACCTGAAATTATTCTAATGGCCTTCTTTTGCATGACAAGAATTTCCCGAATTCTGCTACAATTACCCCAAAGTATTAAACCATACCTGAGCACCGACTGGAAAAATGCAAAATAAGCAGTCCTATTTTCCAGTCGGACATTCCTTAGCAGAAATAAAGTCAATATGGGAGCTCCAATCAAGATTACTGTCCAAGTGAACACCTAGAAATTTTACAGTACTATCCATCTCTGAATCTTAAACTACCTTATTTTAGTGGATCTAAGGCTAAAAATAATCTGTTGTGTCTTATTTTCATTGAGCAAAAAACTATTTGATTTCAACCAATTGGATGCTCAAATTAATGTTTATCAAATTAAAATATTATGCTGTTGTGAAATAAGACCTAACTTTCTTGTATCAACATTATTTACACAATAATTGTTTCTATTTATTTCTACTAAATCGTTTTTTGCAATTCTGAATCACTTCCATTCAAGATCAATATTTTTTTCAAATCATCATTTAAACTACAAATCATGTTTAGAGAAATTAAGTTTTGTAAATTGTTTTGTATAAATTTTCTCCCTGCCTAAAGCTTAAACAAAACGATATATTTCAACGGCTTTGTATATAAAACGTGCTAAAAGAAATGAAAAACTGTACAAAGGTTTGACAGGAGAGGTATGTCTTTATCTGCATTGTTTCCATCTGACTGATACCCCAGGGGCTTTATTTAAAAAATGAAAAATACTTGCATTATATTATTTTCATCATTTACATTATTCCTTATTTAAAGTAGTTTTACCTGACACTAATTGCTTGCTTTATGTGATTGACCTGGAGTATATGTAGATCGGCTGCCAAGTGGGTCAGGAGAGCTCATGCTGCGGCATTAATGAGAACTACGCACATTGTATGGATCGATTTTATTCAAAAATTCACCTCCGCACATGGTCAGAATTAATAAGGTCAATAACCTTGCAGCTAAAAATTACTGAAGGCTTTTAATTTTCTTCTTTTTAAGCCTTCAATAAGTTTCATTCTCTTTAAAATATAATGAGTTGTATCCATAAATTGGATTGCTAAAATTCAAATTAAAAAAAAAATGTAACTACTGTCGGTGTAGAAATTATGTGCACCCGAGTTGAAGGTTGTTTTCTAAGGAACTAAGGGGCCTATGAAAAATATAATCATATCAGTGTTTTACTCGTTTAATTGTATGGTATGACATGAATTTTTAAATTTTAGTTTAAGTTTCAGTAGTTTTCTTACTAGTTGGACAAAAAAAGTACCGGAATTTCAACTAGTTTTCACTGTACATAAAATTTACACCGTTATTACTCAAAAACTCACTAATGTATCACATTTATATTTTAATAAATGGTTGATAAGAATGTTTGCAAAAAGTTTTATAAATTTTAGAATTTTAATTTTTCAAGAAAAAAGTCTTTAACATTGTTTTTTAGCTTCTAGAGGTTATAAAATTACTTGGTCATGTAGTAATTCTTATGAAGTGTATTGTTAGGATACATTATTTTTATATGTGTAAAAAATGAAGTGATTTTCTATTGATTTAAAATCACTCCTTTTACTTATACATATGAAAACAATGTATTATAACTATAAATGTAATAAGGATTGTACCAAGACCAAGTAATCAATTTTACAACCTCTAGAAACCAAGAAAACAATGTTTCAGGGAATTGTCATAGACATTATACAATGTTTTATCAATCACCTTTCTTAATATTAAATACGTTTTACTCATTGTAATAATTAATATATCAATACTATCTATAATTAATCAATACATAATAATAATTTAAAGAAATTAAAATACATGAACAGTTAAATAAAAATATTTCTAAATGAAAAATAAACTTCTACTGTGTATTGGCACATTTGGATTAAATATTTTTTATCTTTGTTTTAAAAATTTTCATTGGTAATTCTCTTGACTCAATTGACAAATTATTGAATAATTTAGCTGCCATATACTGAATGTTTGTTTAGCTCCTTGAGGCTTTGAGTTTTCTGATAGACTTTCTAAATTATCTCTGGCATATAAGAGAACTTGTAGAATATATATATATATATAACTTGTATTGTCAAAATTTTGAAATGTTTAAATAAAGGTTTACAATGAGCTCTAGAATCAACACCACTAATTAGCCTGATTGCCTTTTTTGTAATATAAACATTTTTTTTTTGTGTATGATTGAAAATCCCACCAGGGTTCCATAGCTCAATAGACTGTGTATCTGTGCATAATATACTGTGATCAAAATATCTTGTGTTACACACCCCTGTAATCTTCGTAAACAGTATAAACCTTATGATAATTTAGTCTATAAGTGATCTTTTCAGACTAATGTTGCACCTAAATTAGTTTCAAGAAACTTTAAGGTTTTTACCCCTTTCAACAGGATTTGCCGGTAATAAAAACTAATTTCTAAATCTTGCAATTTATTTAAATTTAGGCACAGTCTATTGGCATTGCACCATTGGTAAATCAGTCTTGAAGAGTTTTGCAAAATCTGGTTCATGTGCGCTTAAGATTGAGAACAAACGTTCAAGCCCAAGTCGTCAGCGTAAAGAAAACTATTAATATTTTCATCCAATATATTATATATGGCAGATCATTAATATAAATATTAAAAAGTAGAGGTTCTAAAGATGATCCTTGAGTAATACCAACCTCTATATTTTTTCCATGAGACAATTCATTTTAAAAATGAACATACCTTTCTCTATTTTTTAAATATGAATTAATAAGATTGATCGAACTTTCTTGGAAACCATAAAAACTACCATTAATTTTTTTATTAATTTGTTATGATTAACAGTGTCAAAAGTTTTGGACACATCTAAAGAGCGAAATCAGACTAGTCTTTTGTTCTCTATATTTTTAATTACATCCACAACCAAACTAACAACCGCATCATTTGTACTCCAAACTTGAAATCCAAACTGTCTATCAGTAAATATTCTATTACTTTTAAAGTTTTCATATAACTGTTTGTATATTAGCATTCTAAGTAATTTGGATACTGTTGGTACGATTGATATTGGTCTGAAATCATAATAACTATTTTAAGTTGTTTTTGGAACTGGATCTTTGAAATTGGCATCCGGTCTTCATATAATAAGAAAAGTTTCAAAACTAAAATGTAAACCTATTTCAATCAGTTGATATTATGCTTTCATATATTCCCATATAAGTTACTCAATAATTCTTTGGAATTCATCATCTTTGCAAAACTTAAATAGAATCTTCATACTACAGAAAAGATCAATTAGATATATAGATAACCTGAATTCACTTGATTCATGCAGGGACTCTTTTGTCAACAATAACATTCTTACAGTACCATCAATTTACATATTGGAATGCATAATGTACTGCATATCTAATAATCAGCTTAAAACAGTAAAGAACCATTCACACAATACAAGGAAAATAAACTTTGCTGCATCACATAGATTAAAGATATATGAGTCCAAACCTTCATACATAGGTAATAAGTTCTACAGTAAATTACCTTCTCAATTGAAGGTAGAAGTTGATAAAAAATGCTTTAAAAATAAACTGAAGAACTGGCTTGTACAGAAATGCTTTTATAAATTGGAAGATCTAGTTAAGCCCGGTCAAAAATAAAATGGTTGTTTTGTTTCTTGGGAGCTATTTTCTATCTTTTTAAATGTTAAATTTGTCATGAATTATTCGAATTATATAGTAGTGTAGTCTAGTTTATATTTAAGATTGATATAACCATATATATATATATATATATATATATATATATACTAAATGACAACTTTTATACCCTTTGAGTAGGGTTTTTGTAAAGGCTGATGGAACAACTTTAATTGTTTTAAGAACCATTGGATAAACACCCTTTTCTATAATTTTATTAAATATTGTAGTTAATACTTCACAAATACCCAACGATGCTTGTTCAAGAATAATTTAATAATCCATATACAGGGTGAACAATTAAGTCTTAGGATGACTTTATAACTTTTAAATTACAAGAGATATCATAACCAAATTCGGTATACCGTTACTGGTAATAGTAAGCTACTGGTAATAGTATACATGGTGATCAGATGTCATCTTTGGGGGACGGCCCATTAGGAGTCAGAAGAAAATCTTTAATGGTAGCCTATGTTGATTTGTACATAACTTTAAAGGTCTAGTTAAATTGAAAACAATGCTACAAACCGGACTTAAAAATGTTGATCCAGTCGGATGTAATTGCTGTTTAAAGTTTTAAAAATGTTTAATACATTGCACTTACGAATAACATAAAGTTACAAGTTAAAGGGAAATATCTGTTTCTGAGTATATATGAAACCAATTAAAATACTGTAGATCCCTAATGAAATTTTGACATGCATTTTCTGTAACAATTCTTGAAAATAATCTGTTATTGCATCTACTCTTATTTTTTGAACCTTGTAATAGAGTTTTAAAATAAATTGCATTTTATTTTAATGCAAAAACAACAAAACACCAAACAAAAAAAGAGTCAAGAGAAGTGAAAATATTATCAGTGCGAGATAATGTTTATAGTACTTATAATATTTATAGAACGTAAATTATAGTACCAGGGTAGGTGAAATTGCCATCAAATTGTACATCAAATATTGTTCTCTTTAAACCAAAACTATTACATAGTGTAATTATTTCTAAATTTTCAGGGCTGTTAGAGTTGAAACCCACTTTAAAATCACAGGCCAAAATAACTCCACCTTCCAATTTGATTGTTTCTCCAAGAATATTTTCTAATAAATTTAGAAAAATCAAAAAATTTTCTCTTTCTCTAGTGTAAGGTGAATAAACAGATAAAACTACTATCTTACAGGATATACGTTTTACAGCGGATACCTCACATATCATTTCTGAGAACATATTATTATTATTTTTTTTTTTAACATTTACATGTAACATCTTCTTTTACAAAAATTATTTTTAGAAAGCCTGTAAAAAGAACTGACATTTTTATAACCTACCAATGATACATGATCCCCTTCTTTTAAGCCTAGCCTGTAATACAAACAATATCTATTTTGTACTGTTTTCATATTCATTTAGTACGTCTACGGAAACAAGAAGGGGTGCCTCACTTCTTTGCATTCCAATTCACCGGTCATCTATTTTCAATAAATCATTTATCGTTTCTGCGTGTAGGTTATGAAACTCTCTTCCTGATTATATAAGAAACATAGAGGATCGTGCTCAGTTCAGGGTGGAGTTGAAGTCCCATATGCTGCAGGGCTCGGGTGGGCTGTGAGTTTCGGTGGCTATGGTTGGTGCTCATGTGGGGAGTGGCATGGATGATGCGTGTGTGTTTGTGTATACGTGCAATTGAGTGAGTGGAAGAGTAAATGTTATCACAGAGATGAATATTAATTCTCTGTGGTGAAGTAGGTATGTGTGTGTTAGGAAAATATAAAGTATTTGGACGTGTTTTAAATTTATCTATGATTTATTTGCTTTTATGTTTTAGATTACAGTTATGAATTAATTGATTAATTATTACTGACATCATTCCTATTCAATTAGGGTAGTTTATTTATTATAAAGTCAATCTATTTATATTATAGTTTTCTTTTGTTTTACTTAGATAAGTTTTTTATATATTGAATTGTGTAGTATAATATCAGGTTAAGTGGAAGAAAGGACTGATAAGTCCTAACTTCGCCTGAAAATAAAGACTTTTTCATTTCATTTCATTACGTCTATTTTATTTATCAACCCTTGAACATTCCAGAAAAAGAGATTTATTCCATTCTTTGAAACATTTAATTTATAAATGGAATCAATTGATGCTCTAATATTATGTTTATAGAAAACGTTTCTATCAACCAACTTTTTATTTATCAAAGTTTATTTATGAAATATTTGTAGAAAAAATAAAGGAACAGCATTCAGTTTTCACATGTTCAGGGTGAACCAAAACTCTGAGGATGGCATTGTTTAACCATTGCAGATAAAGCAATAACACTTAACGCATTTATACTATACCTAAAAATCTACTTTTTGAAGTAAATATACATTTTTTTATTGTATTGGGAACTGTCCACAAGGAGTCAGAAGAAAATCTTAAATTTGAGCTTAAGATGAAATGTATATTGTACTAAAAGTCTCTATTAGTAGAATACAATACCGCAAACCCAACCTCAAAATGATTACCCTCACCAAAATGGCGATGGCTTAAAGTTACAAACTTGATCTTAATAAAACTATTGATTGGTTTGTTGAACCATTGTAGATTAAAGTAATAAATTGTAAAACATTGATACTCTGCCTAAGATAGTCTTGGAAAAATTGTACATCAAGCAAAATCATAAATATCGTCAAGTATTCTTAGAAGTCAGGAAAGAATAACTTTATGTCCACCTTCCTCGTGAGTGGACATAAAGGTAATCTGAATGTCAGATCTTTCACTGCTTTAAGCATGGCTTATCAGTATTGCCACTCAAATGACTTGGTGGTAAATCCAGACAGAACAAGCCATATAGCTTTTGGGAGAAGATATGAAGAAGTACCAGCTCTGCCTGATGTGGAAAGAAACGCCCAAGCCAAATATCTAGGAGTCACCGTTGATGAGGCTTTACCTGGTCACAGCATGTAGACAACCTCCTTACCAAACTAAATTCTGCACTTTACATGATTAAACGCAGAAAATGTATAAGTAACACGTCAACTGCAAAAATTGCCTACCATTCTTTGTTTGAGGCACACATCCGGTATGGCCTAATGGTATAGGGGGGGGGGGAACCTTGGCAAGTTGTTTTCAGAGTTTTAATACTAAAAATTACCAACTATCCGTTCACCATCTCTCAATCTATGAAAAGAAACCCTCCTATATAGGCATGAAGTTACACAACCTTTTACCAGAAGACCTGAGATGCCTCACCAGAAAAAGACGACTGCCCTTTCAGATTGGCTGATTAACAATCCTTTTTATACACTGAACGAGTTTACTGATCGAAGACAATGAACAATATTGCTTGACAAATTGTAACTTTCTTAACTATCTGAACTTGTTTGTAATTTTTGACGCCATTTCAATACTTGATGTATTTGAAAATAAAGAATATTTGTAAAGTTTAATATTGGCAGTGTTATGGGTTATCGCTGACTATATAAACAGACTGTCCAAAGCAATGCATGTACTATAGATGTGTGCTTGTATACCTGTCTAACAGTGATTGGTTTCAAAGAAATCCTCTGAGACTGTTTGGTGTACTGTTAGTCATTAGTGTGAGCTAACAGCGAGAGACTGACATTCTTACATTCTTACATATGAGACGCCGACACAATGTTGTGCGTATTTTAAGGCGAATATGAATGGTTATATGAGTGTAGGATGAGTGTAGTCTGGTTACTAACTGAGTTCAACTGTTCCTCAGAAAGGGCAATTTATTAATAGCCCAACAGCCAGGGCAACTGAGGGACCTACAGCTTTACGTGGAATCCGAACCACGTAGTGCTGGTCTGATTTTCAGCTAATTGACAAGCCTGATACTCAGTTATCTCCCCCACACAACATCTGCACAATGATTACCACCCAACCTGGACACCCCAGACTTCTCTAGTAGTGTCCACGCCGATAGCAACCATCAAGCGGACGCTATGTCGGTATTAAGATGATCGAGCATCCAACGTATCGCCTACACTGGCACTATATATGAAATCCGAACATCAACTAATTTACATAACAGGAAAACCAGATTCATGAGTCCTATATGAGGGGACAGACTTCTTGTTTCTTTAGTCAATGGTCAAATCTACATACTACAAGTCTTCTAGAATTGGGAAAAATCTGAATGATGGAGGGGAATCTTTCATGCTCTAATATGATGCAATTCTGTCGATTGTAGGATTTTTTCAATTTTTATTTCACTTCTTTTCCTTTCAAGTGATTACCAGCATGCAGCTCAGTGCCTGATGATGGAGACAACAGTGTCTATGGTTCAAATGTCCAACTTGTCCATCGGTAATTCACTTGTTGAATAAAGTTTATGCTCAGGTCTGGGATAAAATAATTAAATGTCGACCAAGCAGTTCATGTTTGATAAACTATTGCCAGACAGTAAAGTCTTTCTAGAATTCAGTGATTAGTTGTTAATGATACATTATATCGACTGTTTCCAAGAGTCAGGTGAAGTTGGAAAATCAGGATAGAATTCGTTTGGCAACTGTTCGATGACATTCTTCAATTATATTTTTACAATAACCACTAAAAATAACCGGCTAATGCTAACTGTTAGTTTGAAATTCCAAAGTTTTATTCATTTTTTTTTCAGATGAAAAATATTTTACAATTTATACAAAAATTATGTCTAGGCCAATGTTACAAATTTAGATTCTAAATGTTATGAGAGCTAATATAAAACATACTAAGAGATTCATGTCAGAATGAAGTTAACAACTATTTGGTCTGTTCACCTTTAGTGGTGAGCGTTGCGTAATATAGCAAGCCTGTGTCTAATTATGCAGAAGGATGTGCGTCACATTAGTGCGTAGTAACAAGGAGTGTTTTTCCATTGCCATCACGAATGTGATGTAATGAAGCATTACAACTTTTAGAGTAACTTGAAATTTAATTTTAATTTGATTTTTAATTATGAGGATGGTCAAATTTCATTTTATATTTATTAATTGTACAGATATATTGTTCTCAATCATACACAGGAGTTTCCTTTTGAAAATCTCTCTCTCTCTCTCCCTCTATCTCTGTAATGAAAACTGTTATGCACATTTTTTCCATCCTTAATTTTTTTTCCATATCAGTCATGTATATATTCTTTATTCTTTCTAAAATTATCTCATCTCTTCATTTAAAACTCTCCCAAATTCTCCCTCTCAACATTTATCTAAGTCAATGAGTGCTGACATTGTAAATTATTTGTCATTTAACCAGTTCCATATTTAACATTTTGTTTACTTAAGTTATTCAAATAATTTGTTCTATTCATACCCAAAGGAAAATGTTTGCCAGTGTGGTGGTTCAGAGCCTTGTTAATGATAACCTTGGGGGCAAAGGGGGTATAACCTTGGCTTTGTGCTGTTGAATCCAAGGTTCGAATCCTTAACTTAGCTAACGGTTGGAATCTCACTTTATGAATAAAGTTCATGCACAGGCCAGTGGCCCATGTGAAGTTGACACTTGGAAGTAACATGCTGAGGCACTTCTCGTATGTCTTGTTTTATAGCAATATGTGTCTGGTCCTGAAGCAATGCTTTCAGAAAAGATATCTGAAAATTGACGCAAGGAAGGATTAAAATGTGGGATTTGATGCCAAAATCAGAGACATTAATAATTTCTTCAAAAATGAAACCGTTTAAACCATGCTTATCAGAAAATGACCTTTGGAATAATTCAAACAAATGGGACCTTTTCTATTAATTCACTACCACTACTTTTGTTAGGTTTAGTTAGGTTATGTTAGGTTTGATTTGGTTATGGTAGTGAATTAACGAAAAAGATCCCAAAAATGTTCAAAGTACAGGTACTGCAAAAAGGTTCATCTTTTGAAACAATTAGTAGTTAATTTGCAAAATGAAGGAAAAATATTTTAAACATTTATTCGGATGAATTCATTAATACAGTTATCAAACTATAAGAAATGGATGTGTTATAATACTTTGAGTTGTTGATAACTTGTTGAGTGTTAAGATATTATATTCTTTTTATTTTCCTTTGAGAATCTCAGAATTAAATTAAATCAAGGTATAATTCAGTCACATAGCTACAGGGTTAAAAGCAATATATTGAGATATAGGTAGTCAATGGGGTTGGCTATTAGCGGCGTTACACCTCTTCTGAGACATGTCTAGTGACTTGGATGACTCAATGGTCCATCCTTGGCCCAATCTTATTTGTTTTAAATATTATACTACCTTCCAGTGTTGATCATTCCAGAGTCTGTTTGTTTTCTGACGACAACTCCCTTTCCTTATCCAGTCCTAATAGAGATCTGTTGGAACAACATGCTTTTTTGGATGTAAACAATTTGCTCAGTGGTGTGACAATAACTTGCTCAAAATGAATGCTTCAAAAACTCACTTTTTAAAGTTCAAATTATCCAATACTACATTGAAATTACAAACTGAATCTAGTTTTCTTTTAGGTTAAGAGGAGTTAAATTTGGCTAAAACTGTCAAACTCCTGAACGTAACTCTGGACAATAATCTAATATTTCATTCACACGTTGAACATGTTTCTAATTGCATAAGCTCTGGTATTTTTGTCCTGTGGGCTCTGGCAGTTTATGTAGGTTCTGATGTTCTCCTTGCCACCCACCACGGTGGCTTACTATATCCCCTTTAGCTTTATACAGTGCCTGTATGGGGTTGTGAGAGCCTAAGGACAATGCATCTGTTCAGACTCCAGAAAAAAGCTATGAGAGGCATTTTTTAGTTGAGTAAATTCAAATATTGCAGGAACATCTTCTATACTTCCAAAATAGTAACTTTCACGTCAATTTACATCTTTGATCAAACCAACTGCTTCGTAATATAAAAACTTTTCAAAATTTGAGAGCTGTTTAAATTGTTTTTATTCTTTACGCAACAGCAACAATCTAATAATTCCAACTCACAGAACAATCTTTTTTGAAAAACAACTGTATTATAACGGCATCAATCTGTTCAATATAATCCCAAATGAGCTCAAGTTGTTGTCAGGCTATAAAGAATTCCGGAACAACCTGAAGGTATTTTAATAGAAAATGCCTATTACAGCGTATGGGAATTTCGGCTGGCGGGAGTGATTGAGTCAGTTAGCCTTGAATCAAGGATTTGTAGTATCACATCAGACTTGGCAGTGTAAATGTTACTGTTGTTTGAATTGTAATGCATGAAGGATTCAAGAGTTGAAGTAACACATAAGACTTGGTGGTGTAAAAGGTTGCTTTTGTTTAAATTGTAATGAGAGTAACAACGCATTCATTACAATTTAAATGAAAGTACTTTTATGCTAACAAGTTTGATTTGACACTGCAACTCTTAAATCCGACATTCATTACAATTTAAATGACAGTACCTTTTACACTACCAAGTTTGATGTGATACTGCAACTCTTAAATCGTTCATTCATTACAATTTAAATGACAGTACATTTTACATTACCAAGTTTGATTTGACACTGCAACTCTTAAATCCTTCATTCATTACAATTTAAATGACAGTACCTTTTACACTACCAAGTTTGATGTGATACTGCAACTCTTAAATACTACATTCATTACAATTTAAATGACAGTTCTTGTTACGCTAATTCTTAATCTGCGTGAATTCGCTTGATTTATATGTTTGGAGGTGAGTTCAATGTAACTATGTATTAAATTTAATGCATTACATTATATATTTACATTATATTCATGTTCAAAAGAGGAAATTAGATAGGTTTTTTTAATACGGGGATCTAGGTTTAAGCATATCAGACCAGTAAAGACTGTGTTATTCTTTGTGTTGATGTTATTCTCATACAAGGAGAAGGGTTTGTTGAACCAAACAGTAGCGGTGTGCTAATGACGTAACTACTGCCAGGTAGACTGCAGTAATTGACCAGTTATTTCCCCAAACAGTGGTGACTTAACAGGTAAATTGTCTTTGAATACATTACAGTTATCGAATGAATTATTTCTAATCCATATATATGTCAAAGTACGATAAATGGATCTAGTTTACTTTTGCTATAGATGAACGCTATGTTATAGTTGCTATTCACTGATAAATGATTAATAGCTATTCAGATCTTTAATGGTGGGCTTTAAACTATTAAGTTAATTATATAACGGAATTAACTGTCAATTTAAGACTTGACAGTTAATTTCGTACATAAATATCACTTATCACAATGCATTAACTCTACGTGCTTGCTAATATCTTGGAAACTTTAAGTGAAGTTGTTGAGGTGGTTTTTATAACTATGTAGACAAATTGTTCAATTTTCTCGTACAAACATTCTATTTCAATACCTTGTCAAAGCATTGAATTTCAGTCTACAAATGTCTAATAAACTCTGTTTCAATCATCAATTAATCTTGTTTTTATCATATGTATAAAAAAAGTGATGCTTCATCAGTCACTTTCTTTGGTTCAAGGTTTATAGTTTGTTTAAACCTGTAAATTTTACTTATAATAATTTAATTTTAGAGTAAATATTTAGTGATTTTAAGAAATTCATTTGATATATCTGTAAACATGTTCAATAATACTGATTAAATAATAATGCAATACAAACTTATTAATGTGTCGCTCTAACACGGATCTGCGCATTCCCAGCAGCCGGAGCCTGGACCTGCAAAGATAAAAAAACAACTGAAGCTCAAGTCAACTCACGTTGATAATGAGCAGAGAAAATTTCCATTTTCTCGTCTTGAGCAATCACCGAAAACCTTTCAGATATGATTGACACGCAAGATGTAAATCCATGTACATGTAAACACGTTTTACACGTAGCTTTTGACAGTAGGTGTAGAAAAATAAATTGCGGAAATTCCATTTACAAAATTAGGCCGCCAAAATGATTACTGTATGTAAATGGGTGACACGAATAATGTGTTGAGAAACACTCCCGTGGCTTGACATGTGCGTCACGCATGTTTGTATAAATAGGAGTTGAAGTGAGTGGCAGCCCATTGTTTGATTCTGGAGGTCCTTTTAGCATCATGGTAAGTCTAGATCAATTGCTATTCTCAAACCCTGACTTTTTAAAATTTATTAACAAATTATATTAGCATTAAAAAGTTGTATTAATACAATAATTTTTTTATAAATCATAAAAACACTCTTTCCAAAATTAAAATTAACTTAATATTTTTAATAAATATATTCTTTGTTTAATTCAGTAAAAAAGAAAGTAAACTAAATATTAGTTTACAGTGTGGTTGGTTAGAGCCATTTTTCCTAATATTGTGGAATCCAATTTGATTGTGTCAGGTCAAACAAATTTTGGAAAACCAATTTATCACCCTCTATATTCTTTTTTTCATCGGGATTAAATGGCGCTTTCTGTGGCAAAATTAGCCTAAGTTTCAAGCAAAGACAATTTATACTTTGCAATTCCAAACTGTCCATTTAAGATAATTTTATTAGATGAATTATTTTGAAAAGGTTGTGCTTATGCATTAATCGTAAATGTACGCACTGTTGAGAATTGAGCTCCAAGCTGAATAGGTGTGATTACAACGCACTGCTATAAGGAGCAAGTTAAATTATCATTAGGGTGTAGTGGATGAAATGATTAGATATACAACAATCTTATTATATAATTTAATTGTATTTCCATAAAATAAATATATGTATTAATCATTGAACGTCTTTGTACAGCGTTAATAAGCATCATAGATCAAAACCATACTTATCGAATCATAAATCACATATTTAAAATTATTTTTCAAATTTGTGTGGATTAAAAATTTTTTACTCGGACCCTGTGTAAAATGTTGGATGTTTGTCTTCAAATCAGTAACACAGAAATTGTATGAAAGGCTTCCTGAACTGGTGTCTTCGGCAAGAGTTGTATTTACTATAGATTAAAACAGAGGGTGTATAAATTCCATATATAGGTTAAATGTTAAGCTCTGAACAGTGCTGCTTTACAGTCTCATTCCACTTGAAATAAACCTAATGAAATTTTTCCTACAATATGTTGTATGTAAGTAAGTATTCTAATTAAAATGTTAATCGATTTATCAATGGTTAGTATAACTATTCATCTTTATCATTCATTAGCCTTCATTAATCAGTTTTATCAATAAATGAACAACACTACATGGTTTGGGTTCCATGTAAAGCTGTAGGTCCCTAAGTTGCCCTGGCTGTTGGGCTATTAATAAATTGCCCTTTCTGAGGAACAGTAGAACTCAGTTAGTAACCAGACTACACTCATTCACACTCATCCTACTCTCATATCCTCAATCACATTCACCTTAAAATATGTACAACGTTATGTCGGCGTCTCATAAGTAAGAATAAGAAAGAATAATCGTTTATAAGTAGATTTTTAACAGCATGAATAATGAGCTCTAATGTTCAATTTCAGACGGTAATATGGCTTGTCTGCTTAACGATGGTCCTGGTCGAAGGTTATCCGGTGCTGGAGAATGTGACCCAAGTACTCAGAGACCCACGGGCAGGAACCCCAATCAAGGGCAAGCACCCTCCCATTGGCCCAGGCACTGACAGGGGCCTGTACAACGTTGAGTACTTTGAGGGTGACATTCTGCTGTCAGCCAAACCAACAACGGTGAGCCTTCCTACACCACAAAAAGTACCACATGATATAGTTTTAACTATAGAGAAAATTAAACAATTAATTTTATTATTTATTTATACTTACATACTTCAGTAAAGTATGAAACCAGTTACACTGAAGCAGTTCATCCATCAATAAAGAGTCATTAATGTGAGTATCATAACTTCTCCACTAAGTTCACTTCACTTCATTTTAAATAGAAAAATATCAAAAATACTAAACGATAATATAATAAGAAATAGTACATGCTTTATGAAGATGATGAATAAAAGTAATAAATGAAGTTAAATAAAAATTTGATAGTTAATATGTATATAAATTAACATTAAACAACTATAACAATAATAAATACATTTAAACAATTAACAACAATATGTAATCTGTCAAAACAACTTTAACAATAAACAATGTAGAAGGTTATGAATATATGTATATTTAAACAATTAACAATAATATATAATAATAACTTGGAACAATAAACCAATTATGTAGAAGATATTAAACTAGTAAAACAATTAATTTTAAAAGTTTTAAAAGAATTAAAAAAATATATAAACATTTATATGATCAGATAGTAACAAATTATTGTACAATCTCATAAGGCGGTGGAGGGGGAAGAAGCATGTGCTGTCGTGCGGCAGTAGGGGACAGAGAACAGGTAATTATAAATGGTTAATTTTACATTAATAATTTAATGGTAAGTTAAAGGATCCCAACATAAGAAAAGATTTTATACTGGAAATATCCAACAAGTTCCGACTTCTAGAACAACTAGAACCGGACGACTCAGTAGAGAGAATCTGGCAAGACATCAAAACGGCTGTGAAGGAATCCACAGAAACAGTTGTAGGATTTAGAAAGAATACAAAAAACAAGAAACCCTGGTTTAATGAAGATTGTCAGAGACTAATAAGTGAAAGAATTAAAGCAAAAAATGCTTTGCTCAATAAGGAAACCATAATTACAAAGGAAAACTATGAAAAGACTAACAGAGAAGTTAATAAAGTATTACGAGCAGCAAAGAGAAAATTTATCAAAGAGCAGTTGGAGAAAGCGGAAAAAGATAGCAATAAGTGTAACACCAAAGACTTTTTTGATTTTATTAGATTTTTTAAAAATGGACGTAAGGTAAAATCTATAGGAGTAAAAGATAAAGAGGGCCATGTTATTTGTAATCAAAAAGAGATTTTAAATATATGGAAAAACTATTTTGAAGAGCTCTTAAACAGTAGAACTCTAAATTTGAGCAATGAAGAAGAACAGTACCAAAACGTTCAACCAAGAATTAACACCCCTACTATGGAAGAAGTCGATTATGTAGTAAAATCTCTAAAAAACAATAGAGCTCCAGGAGAGGACAATATTCCAGCAGAACTACTCAAAGCAGGTGGAAGAAATCTAATGGAAAAACTACATGAATTAATTTTGAATATCTGGGAAACAGAAAAAATTCCTGAGGAATGGAAAGCTGCAGTAGTCGTCCCAATTTATAAAAAAGGAGATAAGCTAGACTGCAATAACTATAGAGGAATATCACTAATAAGTTGTGCCTACAAAGTATTGTCCAAAATAATTAATAATAGAATAGTAGATTATGCAGAAGAAATTCTTGGAGATTATCAAGCTGGCTTCAGATCCCAAAGATCCACAACAGATCAAATATTCATCCTAAAACAAGTACTATCCAAATATTGGGAATTTAATAAGACAGCGCATATGCTATTTGTTGATTTTAGTAAAGCATATGACAGTATTAATAGAAAACAATTATGGAAATATATGCAACAACATGGCATACCAGAAAAGCTTATTACACTAGCAAAGCATTGCACAGAGGGGTCTAAATGCAAAGTAATCATTAATAACGAGTACACTCAAGAATTCATGGTCAACACTGGAGTAAGACAAGGAGATGGGCTCTCACCTTTGTTGTTCAATTTAGCTATAGAAGGAGCTTTAAAGGAAGTCAACCAACAACACCTCGGCCTTGAAGTAGGCAATAGAATGAATATTCTGGCTTATGCAGATGATGTAGTTCTCATGGCAGAAAGTGAAAATGATCTAAAAGAATTAATAAAAACCCTCATTAGAGAAGCCAAAAAAATAGGACTACTAATAAATACAGAAAAAACTAAATATTTAGTTGTTGGAAGAAACACAGCTCAAGTCCAAAATTCTTTAGTTGTTGGAACGTACTCCTTTAAAAAATGCACAGAATTTAAGTATCTAGGGGTAATCATTAATGAAAATAATACAGAGGAAACAGAAATTAATTCAAGAATCCTCAGTGGCAATAGGTGTTACTGGTCCCTTCAAAACCTCCTAAAAAGTACAATACTCTCTAAGAAAACAAAACTAAGAATATATAAAACAATGATACTTCCTGTTGTTATGTACGGATCGGAAACTTGGGTACTGTCCAAACAAATGGTAAGGAAATTAATAACCTTTGAAAACAAAGTTCTAAGGAGGATTTTTGGACCCATATTAGAAAATGGTACGTGGAGGATAAGAAAAAACCGAGAATTACGAGAACTCTATACAGACCCAGACATAATTGCAGCAATTAAAAGTCAAAGACTAAGATGGGCAGGCCATGTTCACAGAAGAAACAGGAACTCCAATTTAAGAGCAGCTTTGGAAGATATACCAAGAGGAAGAAGACCTTTAGGACGACCAAGACTTCGCTGGTGGGACCAAGTCCAAAAAGACATGAGACACATAAGAGCTACAGAGGACATGATGGATGACCGACAAAGATGGCGTCAAGCTGTTGGTGAGGCCAAAAACCAACTTGGGTTTGAGTGGCCAGCTAGGTAAGGTAAGGTAAGGTAATTTTACATAAGCTATAATTTTTTTAACATTATTTCAAGCTAAATAATTGTACTTTGAATTAATTAAAATTGCAAGAAATTAATAATTTACATTGATATTGCTTTTTACATAAGTTAAAGTCAAATATTCTTGATTTGTTAAATGTACTAAATACATACATTTAATAGTGTCAGTTTTAATCTTATAAATTAACGCTTATTACTAAAATAACATTGTACATATTGAAATTAAAACAGTTACAGTTCAGGGTAAATAGTTTATATGTTAATACTTTAACTTTTAACAACTCTTAAAGTTAAATTTATGGCCAATTAATAAATATATAATGTTCTCTATCAATTTGTTAGTCAAAATTTGGCTGGTTCTTCTAGTTCAAAGATGTTGCTAGTTAAATTGTAAAGAGAAAATAAGTTTTTTTGTCGAGATATAAGTCTACTAGAGAAGTCTGGAGTGTCCGTGTTGAATGGTAGTCAAGGTTCGGATGTTGTGTAGGGAAGAGAACTGAGTGTCAGACTTGTCAGTTAGCTGAAAATCAGACCAACACTACGAGGTTCGGATTCCACGTAAAGCTGTAGGTCCCATAGTTGCCCTGGCTATTGGGCTATTAATAAATAGTCCTTTCTGAGCTAAGCCGAACTCAGATAGTAACAATGACTACACTCGTTCATCTACACTCATCACACTCATTCACTCCTCATATTCGCCCATATCTCTACGATCGGCGTCTTAGAGATGAATAATGAATAATAATAATGAATAAAGATTTGGCTGATTCTTCCAGTTCTAAAACATTGTTAATAGCTCTAAAATGAATAATCTTTTTAGTTGAGGTTTCGCTGGTCCTCCAGTTCAAAAAACATTTAATTCTGTCAATATATTAATATAATAATTATAAAGTAAAGTCAAAAGGATTTTAACATTAAATATTCATCTATAGAAAATACGGCATAATATGCTAATGATCCTTTTACTTTATTTTTTAATTACTTAGACAGTCTCCTTTCCTATTTTCTGTACTTTGAAATTGTCAGTATTTTATCAAATTATCAAACACTACTCAGATGAAATAACACATTCAAATAGAGTAATAATTGATACTTTTAAAACCAATAGAGAGGATAAGGAGCCAACTGGGGTTATTGTTAAATTGATAACAAATTGCTTCTAAATTGGGTTAACTGTTGATATTTATTATGCTATGTTACACCATTCACTCTAGGACTAGACATATTAAGCCATCAATCTGTAACTAATATTCTTTTTATTACTAATACTTTTATGTTCCTGACTGGAAGGTTTCAAAAAATTTTTCAAGACTTATTTTTATTCAATTCACTTAACTTTTCCTTCCACTATTGTTTTGACATGATCACGTGTTTTTTCTAGTCTTCCAAAATATTACTTCTATTTTTACATCCCAAAGTTTGTTTCGGTGTATTTTTGTTTTTATCAGCAAATTTATTGCTGGAAAAATGACATTTGGACTAAATAACAATATCAGATACTAAAAGTATTTTACAACTTTAAGTACGAGGGCTTTGTTTAGCACTTGCTTTAGCACTAGTTTGTTTTCAGTCGCTTGTCGAAATGAGTGCTGCAATAAAATTTTCCGCGAAGTGTGAAGTGCGCTTTGTCATTCGATTCTTTGTAGCTAAACAGTATTCAGCAGCAGCAACTCATAGAGAACTTTGTGCTATATATGGGTCAAATGTAATGAGTGCACGAGTTGTTCATGAATGGGTTCCTGCGTTTAAAAGTGGCAGAACAAATGTCAACAGGCCTTCTGTGGTCACTGATGATCTGGTTGAGAAAATCAACGCAAACATTCGTGACAACTGATGCTTCATCATCACAGAACTTTCAGACAAATTTCCACAAATTTATAGGACTGTTTTGTACGAGGTAGTGACTGACAGGTTAGGCTACCGAAAGTTTTGTGCTCTGCGGGTACCAAACATTCTTTCAGAAAACTACAAAACTCAAATGACAGAAAGCACTTTACACTTTGCGTGAATTTTTATTGCAGCACTAATATCGACAAGCAACTGAAAACAAACAGTGCTAAGACAAACTTCACTGTAATATAGCTGGACGCCCACTGACCTCCCGTGCGTGCCAGCGCAAGATGATGGCCCTCCCTCTTCTACTTCCCACACAGTGAGCAAATGGAGGTTACTTTACGAACAGCCCTCGTATTTTCTTCCTTAAGTTAAACCAGAATTGAAAGTGGAAATAAAAACTATCAGAAGGATTTCCCAGACGCAAATGTAAATATCTAAAATAACACCAATCTTTTAAAGTGTAAAAAATCTCATACTACTAGTTATGAGATTTTAGATACTAGTAGTATACTCTAGCACTCATACTACTACAGTGCTTTCTCTTCATGAAAAAATATTTGAAATTATTGTGCAAAAGTACATACTCGTTTATCAACATTTAAAAAAATTATATCACTCCTTATCAACATGGATTTATTGTTGGTCAATCTGTTACTACTAAGTTACTATTATTTACAAAGTACATATATTCGAAGTTGGACTCTCTGACTCAGACGGTCTTCCTCAACCTGGCTAAGGCTTTTGACAAAGTAGATAATTCAATTTGATTTAAAAAATTGCTTTATTATGGTTTATCAAATAATTTAATTCACCTTTTTACTCCTAATTTAATTGATAGATAGCAGTACATTTTTTATAAGTGATATGTGTCATTATATTTTACTGTACTGTCAGGGTACCACAAGGATCAAATGTTGGACCTTCTCTTTTTACAATCATGATCAGTGATCTGTGCAACTGTGTGTTGTCTACCCAACATTTGTTATTTGCTGATGATCTGAAACTTTTTCGTGACATTTCAAGTAAGGCAGAACATCACGTTTCAGAATAATATGAATCAATCAGGAGAAAAAATAAAATGAATGTTTCAACATATTACATTATGGCTTTCAATAGGTTTAAAAAGTGTTTCTTTAACAATTATTATCTGAATGCTAACTTGATTTCAAGAGTAGAATCAATAAAGGACTTGCGGTTTACATGGTTTTCTCCAAAAATGAGGTAAAAAATATGCATGGAACCACAATTTACATCTTATTCTTAAAAATATATTGTTTAGAACTGATTATTTTATACTATATTTGGATCTTTGAATTGTACTAGCTTTTATTTATTGTTTCAAATATTTCCAGCAAGCTGAAGGAAAAAATGCTGTTTCTGACAGAAACCTTCTTTGGCCCTCAGCTGCCTTGATTTACAAGACAACTGATGATGTCGGTAAGTTTTACATTCAAATTCACATAACTGAATTTTTTATATAAATATAAAGTATCAAAACTCCATATAGAGCATTTACTGTGAGAGACTATCATTGTTCTAAAAAATTCTCTCCATGGGTTCTATATCCAGTGACTGGAACAGTCTTGAGCACCTGGACCAGTCCAGTTTTTGCTAAATTGCCAGTTTCATCTAAACTCAAGTTGCTTTTGAAATCACTTTCAATAACCCTCCCACCCACCTGTACAGAAGCGATGGCCCTCTTGCTCATCTGTAGAAGTAAAGTGAATCTGGCCCCTTCTCTCACCTGTATAAATATAAGAATAATGGCTTTGTCACTCATCTATATAAATATAATAGTAATGATCCTCACCCACCCATATACATACATTAGTGATGACCCTTCCACTCATCCATACTCTGCAGAGGTGATTGACCTTCTAGTTATCTATATAAGTATAGAGATGATGGCCCTTTTTCTCATTAGTATAAGTCAAGTAGTGATCCCTGGAAACGTAACTTGGAGAGGATCCCTTTGAATTATTATTGAGTCTAGTTGGGACTAGGTACCTCCTACCTCTAAATTACAAAAATGGGCTATACAAAACTGTGCTTCATGATGTAAACATAACATAAGTAGCTTTAATGGTTATTCCATGAGTTCTAGTTTGTTTTGTTACTGTTAAAATGTGTGAAACTTGAATTGTGCCTATTACCTCTGGCAAAGTTCTCTCCTGGTTTATTCACCAGAGGACCCCACTCAGTTTATTTGCATTAAATTTTAAAGTCCATATGTATAGGCAGACAATGTGCTAAATAATTTTACTATTCGTCAAGAAGCAAACACAACATTATTACAATTGATAACTACTAAAATAGATTTATTTATAGTCTTGTCATGATCCTTAGAAACCTGCATGTTTATCAACAGGTTGCCCTGACTCTCCACAGTGTGAGATTCTAATGAGGGCGATGAACCACTACCACGCCAAGTCCTGCATCCGATTTAAAGAGTGGACCGGAGAAAAGAACCATGTAGAGATATTCTTCAATTCAGATAGGTAATATTTGTGAGTATATGCGTTTAAAACTATTAAAACGCCTTTATCAACTAGGCAAGTCAAGTTGAGATAGTTTAGAGTAACTTAATTTAGATTCATTAAACTGATGACATTTATATTTTTGGTATATACTGAACATAGTTGATCAAGTAGCAACAGTTATTAGTAATATTGCCCATGTCATATTTTAAATCAAAGTGATAAAATATTGTTCATTTTAATATGTTTAATAGAGAGATAGGACATCAGCAAACTTACCTTAAAAGACAAGTTCACTAACATCAGAGTAGTAGTCACAAACACAAAGTAGACATAATCTCACAAATTTTCAACACCACAGGCATTTTTTTCAGGTGAATAGAGGGAGAGAAAGAGAGAGAGAGAGAGACACCTGAAAAAAATGCCTGTGGTGTTGAAAATTTGTGAGATTATGTCTACTTTGTGTTTGTGACTACTACTCTGATGTTAGTGAACTAGTCTTTTAAGGTAAGTTTGCTGATGTCCTATCTCTCTAATATACTAATTCCTGGCCTAGTGCCCTTTAACCTAACCTAAAATATGTTTAATAGAGAATCATGTTAGCAGCTCTAATCTTCAGGGTGCAACTCTGCTCCTCCGGACATAAGACAAAAAAGGTACTTATAAGAGAGTTTAAAAAGATTCTATCTACTCAAATTCTCACCCTTTTGCAAGATATTCCACAACATGCAGGACGACTTAAATCTAGAAAACCACATCTTTAACTACCTTTCCAGTTAATGTTAAATGAATTTTCGCCAAAATCCAACTGGGCATTAGCTTGGGGATATGTTTGACAGTCGAACAAGGCCCCTGCACTATAGTTGTTAAAATATTGGTAAATGAATGCATTATAGAACGTTAAAATAAGCCAAGAAATGAAAGAGAAGTTGTGTTGACAAAAAACATCTTCATATATTATATATAAGAGTAAGTGTACAACATTGGTGATTTTTGTATGAATTATTTATAATTTTTTTACCATAATAACAAATGAACCAGATTCATCTGTAGTGTGAAGCTGAGATTTAGGCTTCTCTATGCTTTTGGCCTTGTAGAAATAATAAAATCAAAGCTATCCGATTACATCTTTGCCAATTCATAATTAGGGTGAAACTGAAGTGTTATAAATGTTTTTATTAACTAGTGGCATATTTTTCATCCTGTTATAACTGTTGTTCAGTGCTGCATGCTGGTCTCCTGTTGGTCGCACTGGAAATGGAGTTCAGAGGTTATCACTGGGACAACGCTGTTGGTATCTCGGCATCGTCATCCATGAACTGGGGCACGCCATTGGGTTCTGGCATGAAATGAACCGGCCGGACAGGGATGACTGGATATATGTCTACTGGACCAACATTATTCGAGTAAGTTTTTATCTGTTTGTTTAATAAATAATAATAATAATAATTATTTATTTTTCAAAATAACATTAGAAATTAGAAATATACTACAAATGATAAATTAAATTACAAATCACATTCATCATACGACAATATAGATTTAAAAATATATCACACATAAAAAACTAAATGCTAAGTAGATCTAAAGTAAAGACATAACCATCCAAGAACAATTTAAACAGAAACACATTTGGGAAATTAGATAAATGCCTCTAAGACGAAGCCTAAGTTGATGCTTTACTAAATTTACATGAAATTGGACTGAATACTTCAGTACAATTTATAGAATAGTAGGCTAAAAAATCATTCAAACTTGAACTAAATAATTTGTAAAATCCAAAAAAATTATAAATATTATACTCCTCCATCTTTTATTTCTCATCAATATATCTTATCTAGATCTAGTCCAAACCTATATACCTTCATACTTGAAGTAGATTTTATTTAGCAAATTGAAATAAAAAATTATGATTATTTTCGGTTTCCAAAAGCCCTATTCTTAATTAATAATTAAAGTTCAATGAAACTTAAATGTATCCATCCAGTCTATCAAATAGATCAACACCTCCCATCCATTCATTCTCCCCATCCATGCCACTGACAAACTACCAATTGCCTTCCTAGGTAACTTTGAAATGGAAATATCTGCTGATGCAATGTACCCCCACTTCCTTAACTTGGACAAATTTACTGATAGCCTACCCGACTGATTGTTAACATGAACATCCCATGACCCATGTTTGTTACCGATGACCTTGTCAAGTATCCTTAGCACGAACATGACTACAGATGATCCTCCCATCCTCAACTGACCTTGAAACAGACTACCAATGATGGCCATCCATCATCTCTCTCAATGTTCACTTGGTCACAACTACTGATTACCCTCCCAAGTGTCCTTAACACAGACATGGCTACAGATGATTCTCCATCCCTCAACTGACCTTGACACAGATACTTCCATTAAAATTGTCATCTCTCTCAATGTTCACTCGGTTACAACTTCCGATGACCTTTACAAATGTCCTTAACACGGACATGACTAAGAATGAGCCTCCCATCCTCAACTGACCTTGACACAGACACTTCCATTGATTGCCATCTCTCTCGATGAAAACTCGGACACAACAACCGATGACCTTCCCGAGTGTCCTTAACATGGACATGACTAAGGATGATCCTCACGTCCTCAACTGACCTTGACATATACACTACCGTTGATGGCCATCTCTCTCGATGTTCACTCAGACACAAAAACCGATGACCTTCCCAAGTGTCCTTAACACGGACAAGACTACAGATGATCCTCCCATCCTCAGCTGACCTTGACACAGACACTACCATTGATGGCCATCTATCTTGATGCTCACTCGGTCACAACTGCTGCTGATCTTTCCAATTAACACGGACATGACTGGAGATAGGCCTCCCACTTCTACCTGCAATTGATACGACGTGATCTTGATGGCCTCTAATCTTGCTGTTCACTCGGACACAACTACTTATAATCCCTCCACTTGTTCTTAATGCGAACATGACAAGAGATAAGCCTCCCACTTCCATCTGCCATTGATACGACGTGATCTTGACGGCCTCTAATCTTGCTGTTCACTCGGACACAATTACTAATGATCCCTCCACTTGCTCTTAATGCGGACAATACTAAGGATAGCCACCCACTCCCACCTGCAATTGACACAGACATGGTCTTAATAGAGTGTAAGAAAAAAAAGGCGAGATTAATTTATGAAGGTATAGCCACTCAAAAGAATGGAATGAGATAGACTGTGAAGGAGATTGATGAAAGGAAGGCTAGAGGGAAGTCAAGAAAGAGATGATTGGGAGATTTCAAAGAATTGAAAGTAAAGGAAACAGGTGGGAGAGAATTGAGGAAGAAAATATCTGGTTGGACAAAAGGGGATGGGGAGTGATTATGAACAACTAGATCTTGGAAAAGAGAATAGGATATGCTATTTATTTGTTGACCAAAATTTCCATACAAATTATATGGTATTGTTACCTGAATTGGCTCCTATTCAGAACTCTTAATGGTATGCAAGTTTATTTTGTGTATGTATAAAGTAAGAAATTAATTTATAAACTTTAACTTAGGTCATAGCCAAAAGATCTTTTGATTTTAAAATTAATAAACAGATGGAAATATTATGTTTAAAAAGTCATTCTTGCTTTCAGGGATTCTCTTCAGCATTTGCAAAGCATGATTCTCAGACAGTAGCTACGCTCGGGGAGCGCTTTGATTACCGCTCTATCATGATGTATGACGAGTATGCATTCTCCAAGGTGAGTTAGTGATTACCAAGACCCTGTTAAATTCTTGTCCATAACATTAATGGATATTGAGTTATTTATATAACACATACTCTTCAGTACCAATAAGCCAAACAAATCTTAAAAGAACGTAGAATGAGAATTGAAAATGCTGTATGGTGGGAGAAGGAATCTCGCGCACATGCACTTTCCCCATGTAATTTACCGTGGGTTTATGTATACTAAAGGATGCTTATTCATATGAAACAAAATTAATTACTATTAATTGAAACAGTAATTTATTTCATCATTTTACAATATGGAAGTTATATCATTTGTTAGTGTATATGGAAATAAAACTAAAATATGTTTTTCCGAAAATGATTTTAGTGGACAAATCTAATAACAAGAATGAGAACTAGAGAGGGTTTCAAAAATGTATACCACTTTATGGATAACCGCTCTTTTTCTTGGAAAAGATTATTTACATTACATAGGCCTACTTATTACAGTTCATGTATCAACAGGAACGCTAGCTGTTTGTCAGTTCTCATAAACTGTTTGGTTAGTGCTTATGCGTACCTTTCATATGAAGTAGTTTTTATGTAGTTTAGATAGTTTTTATGTAGTAGTTTTTGTTGTGTTGCTGTATTTTTATCATATACTAAATGGTTTTTTATTCAAATTGAGTGATTTTAAATGAAAAGGAAACATTAGGAAAGTGAAATAAATGTTAAAAACAATAGAACAGTTGGAGAAAGAAAATCTGTGGTCCTGATCAGTAATGAATTCGAAGTTGCGATAAAGGACTGGTCAAGAAATAAATACTCATTTAAAGACTTTTCTATACAAATTGGGTCAGAAATTGCACTTTTATGAAGTTCTTTTGTATGTAAACCTAATTTTATTTCAAATGTATTTAAATTTAAGAGTAAACACTTTCTTTTTACTCAAACTTTGTTTTTTCCCTGGAGTACAAGCTCATTCAAGGCGGGTAAGAAGGAGCATAGGTGTGTGAGTGTATGTGTTTTTATAATAAAAATGTATAAAAAATAAGTGATTGTAATTGCTTACAGGACGGAATCTCCCCAACTCTTCAAGCCAAGACTGGAGAAGAAATCGGCCCTATTTGGAAGAAACGTGGCCTTAGTTCAAGTGATGTACGGCGACTTCATAAACTTTACAGTTGCAATGGTAAATATACAGTATAATGTTTTATTATTAAATGACTTATTATTAAAACTAATAATAATTAAGCTTTTATTACTATTTGTTCTATTTGAGAGAGTGTGGTAGTCGAGATGTTGTCGTGGAATTCATCTCATCAAAGTTTCATTGTGAATGCTGTATTCTTACTTTATTTTTTCAGCATACTGAGCCTTTATGGTAATGATGCCAAAATAACCGTTAAAGGCAATAAACAAGCAGATATTGAGCTACTCTCATTTATAAGTTTTTGAAATATTAAAGAATTTTTAAATAGCAAAATCTCATATTAAATGCAGATTAATGAAACCTTATATTATTTAGTACAGTACAATCAAGAACAAAGCTCAAGCCAAATATATACTTAGAGAACACAAAATTAAACCAAACAGCCAATACAAAGTTCCTTGGACTAAGTTGGGATAAACACGTGGATTATGTAGTAAATAAAATGTCCTCTGGTCTATATGTACTGCGACAAATGTCCAGAATGTGTAGTGTTGAAACTTTAAAAGCACTCTACTTTGCTATGATACATACTTATAAATGAGGCCACATTTTGATACAAAATTCTTACAATTTGATCTTATATGGAGCCACTAAAAAAAATTAAATAGAATTTTACTGCAAAAAAGCAATAAGAATTATTTTCAACATTGATAGCAGAGAAACAGTGAAACCATACTTTTCCCATCTAGGAATTTTGACCGTATTTGATCAGTATGTGTATAAAACTATACTATATATTACAAAAAATAATAAATCAAGCAGGCCTATAAATTTAAGTCGTCATCATCACAATACAAGACATGACAGGTTTATGAACGGCATAGGCTGAAGTTTTATGAAAGGAAAGCTAACTACATCGGGTCAAAATTCTCTTTAAACTTCCATTAAATATACAAAAAGAAAATAATTTAATAAAATTAAAAAAATTACTTTATGACACTAACTTTGTACTCCTTTGAAGATTTTTTTCTAAAATAAGGCATAGCTTAGGTGTTTTGTGGGTATTTCTGTAAACTTTTACATCTATTTCCATTTTTGGATGTAATGTTGTTAACTAGAAAATATATCTATTATTAGTTGTTATTGTTTAGATGTAAGGTTATTATTGACGCTATTCTTGTAAATGTACAAAGAATGAATAAAGCTAATTTTGATTTGATTTGAATGCATTAGCAATATATTTTTTTAAATCTTAAAAGTATTTTCATTTAATTATTTTATTCTTTTAAAGTAAACTTGTGTTCTTAAGTAAGTTTGCTGATGACTTAATAATTAATTAAGGTTGCTTGGTAGTCTTGTGTTGGTAATGTGTGCTGTTTTTCAGTAGTACTGAATGAATTCAGGAATTGTTTATGTTACTGATCATTTTGATATATTTTTATAGGAAACAAACAGAAGACAAATTTCCCTTATGATATAGTTTGTGATTTCAACAAACACACCTGCGGCTTTAAGAACGGTGGCTCAGCTGTCTGGAACTGGAGGACAGTCAATGCAACAGGTCAGTACACTTACAAATTATAATGCTTCATAGGGCTTATTTTTTAATTTTATTTTTATGTTTTTTATTTTACTATCTACAAATTTAAGTGGACCTCCCATGATCCTCTGTACTGGAAACAGAAGTGCTAACTACTAGGTTAGCAAGAGTCCTATTATTATTATTATTATTATTATTCAAATTTGCTTCATAATTTACTAACACTATATATACGTTTTTAGTATTTTTTCAAACTATTCCTACTTATAATTAGTAATCAGTAAATAAAAAGTATTTTTTTACTTAAAAATTTTCAATTCGCGTATATGTAACTGTATCTTAAAATGAACGTTTTTACTCTTTGAAATTTTTAATCTTTATATAATACTGTAATATAAAAATGGTTTACTCACTTATGCCAAAATCTCCAGAACCACATAACGATTTTGATGGAATTTGGAGGGTAGTTAGCTTTTGTATCATAGAGAGCCACTAAAGAAAAAATTCTCAAAATTCTATTAGCAAGGGGTAAGAGACAGTCCCTCAACATTTCCTTTTTTTTCTATAAGAGTAATATTGGCATAATTTAATGAAATAATTTATTTCAAGCAGCTGATACAAACAATGTTAACATGACACAAAAGCTTGGCTTATTTGGTTTTAATTTTGAAATGTTTAAGGTAATTTCTACTAACTCTGTCATGATTTCACTACTTTGCATCCCCCTAAAGTACACTCATTGGGTTTATAGACTTGTTATCTAATAGAACTGCAGGCTGAACTTTAATACTGATGTGATGGTATAGAGATAACCACAGGGTAAAGGTAAGCAAAATAAAAAACCACCTTGTAGCAAAGAAAGAACTGTTAGCTAGTAAGAATATATAAACATAATTTTTGCTATTAACTTGCATGCTCTGATTGGTTTTAAAAAGTGTATTAACAAAATGTTGATTTTTTATTGTTTTAATTTGTAAAGAAATAAACATATGGAAATGTTTTGACACCATTTACTGTCTTACACTCACGTAATAATGCAACATTTAGTTTAGAAGTATATATATATATATATCTTGATAAATGTATTAAGAATAACATACTCAATTATTTCAGATGGCTATGTGTACAGCTCCTATGACCAGGCAGGATCGACACCAGGATACTTTATGTCAGTCAATCTCCATGCAATCTCTGACAAAGACAAGGCAAGAGGCCCCCTAGGATGTGTGCGCTTCTGGTATCTATTATTGGGGGATGGCAATGCTAGTATAAAGGTAATCTCTAGTGATAATCGTAAGAAAAATTTGATAAAAGGAAGCTGTGTCTTTAAAATGTGTTAATTATGTTTTGATGAGTGTGTTTGGATTTTTTCATAATCCCCTTAAGGAAACACAGTAGTCATCGATAGATGAAAACCAAGTATATCAAGTGATATCTTACTACATAAAGTGATATTTAACTAAGATAAGGTAAAACTCACAGTCAGATCACAACTATTGACAAATAGTATGTCAAAGGAAATTACAATAGTATATTTATGATTTAGAGATATTAACATTTTGCCTATTAAATTATAATGTACAAGGTATGCTTTTAAAGTAAGCACCGTTTTGTAATACAGCCGTCTTAGCGATGCGGTCAGCATTTGGCTCTAGCATGCTGTGTAAGACTATCTATTGGCAAGCCACAGCTGCCATTACAGATCCAGTCAACAGTGTTTTAGACTGTTTATTAGAGTTTAAAATGCCTCCTTTGATTGAAAATGCTGCCGACTATGAAGTATGGGCTATAATTGGTTTTCTTAACGCAAAATACGTAAAAGAAGCCGACATTCACCATGAGATTTGTAACGTTTATGGAGAAAAGACAATGAGTGATGGGATAGTACAGAAATGGGTTAGAGCTTTTAAAGATGGCAAATCAAACATAAGAACTGATTCGATCATTTGGCTTGGAACAAATTAATCATCCACCATGCAGTTCCGACCTTGCATCCAGGGACTTCCATTATTCTTCCATGTATTCTTAAACTTGAAGAAGCATGAAATGAAACTTGTCTTTGTTAGGCAGAGTTAGGACTATAAGCATCTGGGAGGTCAATGCCATGATGATGTCAAAACGACCATGCAGCAGTGGTTGTCTAGTCAGTACGCAGATTTCCTTGAGGAAGGTTTTTGTTTTATTGGAAAACAGTACTTACTTTAAAAACTTGCATCGTATTTACAATATTTTCTAAAGCAGTAACAGTTCTTAACCGTTCTAATGACCAAAGCATTATTACATATCATTTAAAGCACACATATATTGAAACTCGTTAATTCAATTCAATTATTTATTAATCACATAAACAAGACAATTCTCAGTGATGTAAAAAATTGTCATGTATTTTGAATATAATCTATCTACATTTATTTAGCTGTACATCAGGGTACATTGTCAATCTTAAAAAGAAACTTAAAAGTGGTTATATTACTTGTATTTTGTATGCACAAATGTCTATTAATAAATGGTATAGTCTAGTTTTAAAATAAGAAGATTTTGGCTTCCTTTAAGCTCTTCTGATAATTTATTATAAACTTAATGCCCTTATAATTGTATGTCTTTGGATTCATTTTTAAAACAAAACCAATAAATGAGTAAATTTAAATTGTATTCATTGTTTATAAATCCAATTTCAAAAACAGAGGCTGAACACAAAATTTAAAGAGGAATTTTTATAATTACTCAGTTAATTGTATTAAACTGTGCATATGCCTTGCCCCAAATTTAAAATTAAATACGATTGCTGATTTTTGTTTCAGTTGTCTCACGCTTACCTGGATAAAGTGACTCAGCTGTTGTATGACTCGGAGAAGACCTTTGACTTGTGGGTCAATGACACAGTAGCGGGTGAATGGGTGCACGTTGACGTCCCGATGTACATCACTCGACCCTTCAAGGTAATAATATACATATTATTTCAGCTAATGTTGAGGTTGTTGGTATGTCAAACATTTTTAAAACTAAACAAATACTTACTCTTACTCCTGTGGTCACTCAAATCCAAGGTGATTTTTGGCCTCGCCAACAAGTTGCCTCCACAGTTCTCTATCCTCTGCCATCTCGATGTCTCCACCAAGACTTCTCACGTCCTGTTCCACTTGGTCATCCCATCTTATTCTTGGTCGTCCTAGAGGTCACCTTCCTGCTGGTTTCCCCATGCATACCCTTCTTATATTTTTTTCTTCTTCCCTTCTCCTCACATGACCAAGCCATCTTATTCTTCTGCTTCTAACCATCGCCACAATATCAGGTCTCTTGTACAGTTCTCTAAGCTCTCTGTTCTTTTTCATTCTCCACACTCTTGATTCATAGGTTAATCCATATATTCTTCTTAAAATTTTGTTTTCAAATGTAATCAATCTTTTTTTGTTATACATTGTTAGGGTCCACACCTAAGATCCATACAGTAAAACCGGTTGTACAATAGCTGTATACATTCTTATTTTTGTGGGTCTTGACAGTAGTTTACTTTTGAATAGCTTTAGGAGACTCCAGTAGCATCTATTTGCTGCATTAATTCTGACTTGTATTTCCTCTTCCATTTTATTTTGGCTAGTCAAAGTAACTTCCTGATACTTGAACTCTTCAGTGGCTAAACATTTGTAATCCATTACGTCCAGTGTTGAGTTGATTGGCTCTGCCTGTCTCCCTATGTTAAGTCTTTTCTTCATTCACTTGAAGACCTACTTTGTTGGCTTCTTTTAACAGGACACCTGCTAGCGTTTTTAGATCATTTTTATTATCAGCTACTAATGCCACATCATCAGCAAATGCTAAAATATTGTTTGTACCTTCAATGTTTGCTCCTATTTGTACCGATTTTGTCGCTTTCAGTAATTCTTCAAGAGCGAAGTTGAAAAACAATGGTGACAACGTTGTTCTTCAACTAAAACTAAACGAATATTTAGTTTTAATTTGATTTTATTATTTGTAAAATAGTGTTCTTTATTTTGTCAACACATAATACCTCATGGGATAAGGCAAATGTCTATATAATTACAGACTTGCCCATCCTGGACACTGTAGACTTACCCATCACACAAGCTGGACACTGTAGACTTACTCATCACACATTCTGGACACTTTAAATAAGGCAACTATGAATAATGTAGCCTAAATTGGATACCCTATAGCTGGGTGTGGCATACTGAGGTAATAAACACACTAAACACAAGTTGGACCCTATACACTCACATATCACACAAGCTGTCCGCTGTATACTTACCCATCACACAAGCTGGACACTGTACACTTACTCATCACACATTCTGGACACTTTAAATAAGGCAACTATGAATAATGTAGCCTAAATTGGATACCCTATAGCTGGGTGTGGCATACTGAGGTAATAAACACACTAAACACAAGTTGGACCCTATACACTCACATATCACACAAGCTGTCCGCTGTATACTTACCCATCACATAAGCTGAACATTATACACTGACACATTATACAATCTAGCAACAGTATACTTACCCATCACACAAGCTGGACACTGTACACTTACTCATCATATAGACTAGACACTGTACAATTACTCATCATACAAGCTGGACACTGTACACTTACTCATCATATAAACTGGACACTGTACAATTAATTCTTGATGGTATGTATTTTTTATGTCGATATTCATTACTGATTTATGTTAATTAGCTACACATCACATAGTTTTTTTTTTTTTTCAATTTCGGCTTTAAAATCTGAAGCCATTTTCAAATATTTAACAATATAAAATGTGTAGCTAATTAACATAAATCAGTACTGCACAATTACTCATAATGCAAGCTGGATACTGTAGACTTACTCATCACACAAGTTGAACATAGTAGACTAACCCATCACACAAGTTGAATGTTGTTCTTGCCCATCACACATGCTGAACACTGTAGACCTCAACACACACAAGCTGGACACTAGACTTACTCATATGTACCTATTGACCAACCCACCCATAGACGTACGGTGGTAGACTTACCCATCATACATGCTGGACACTGTAGAATTAACCATCACACAAGCTGGACACTATACCACCCATCACACATGCTGGAGTCTGTAAAATTACCTATCACTAAGGCTAGACACGGTATAGAATTACCAATCATACAAGTTGGATACTGTAGACTTATACATCAAACAAGCTGGACACTGTAGACTTACCCATTACACAAGCTGGATATTGCAGATTTACACACACACGCTGGACTTTAGACTTACTCATATGTAGCTAATACACATACGGTGGTTTTGACACACCCATCCATACATGTACGGTGTTATTGACCCACCAATACAGCTGTAGGTTTTTTATAGTTGTGGTTATTTTGAGATTATTCTATGTTTATTGTGACTTTACTGTCAAGAATTTGTATATCTACTATGAAGGCTGCATGGATATTACATTGAATGATACCTATTTAGTAGATAGTATCGTTCAATGTTCCTTAGAAAGTCAAGGATTTGAATGGCAAAAGGATTCATTAGTGGAAGGAATACCTTGGATATAAAGGATACATAAATCCTACCTTCTCTTAAAATATCAAGACATTTATCAATGTCCTGATGAAAATTAATACCCATGTTATCTCACAGTTGATCTTCCAATCACAATTTGAGGAAGGCGCAACATATGGAACCATCGCTCTTGACGATGTGGAAGTCTTGTACACAGCATGTCCGGAGAATTCAGAGTCAGTCACGGTCCAGATGTCTGAGGCCCCCACTCCACTCAGTGCCCCATCTACGACGACAGAAGCCGTCCCCACCACAGAAAGCGCTAGAGAGTCCACAACTGATGGTGACTTCACAACACCAGACGACTTTGATAGTGGCATGGAGGAACAAAGCTTTGATGTAAATAGTATAGACGAACACACATCCTCAGACCCTGATAGTGTCTTTGAACAATAGTAAGTGTTCACATCGTAGGATTCCTCCTGAGGTAATCGATTACTATTTTTGAAGGTAACATATTTTGTATTGCTTTATCAAAAGAAAATCAAAGACCACAGCCTCAACCTCGACCATGTCAGAGATTTAACAAGAATTTGTATTGAAAAACTTCACACTTTCAGTTTGTCAACTAACAAAATCATCAAACATGTTTAGCAAAATTGTGATAGTAATAAGTGGTAAATAGAGTACTATAGTAAACAACTAAACCTTGATTAACAGAAGAAAGTGACTGTCCAATTTACTAGTACAAACATTCTACTTAAATACCTTTTGCTAGCCCAGTAGTTCACAAGCAGATACCAGGTTGTCTACTCTAGGGTTTGCACCATTGTCCCTTTACAACTGTCGTACTCAAAAGTAACAATGCCTAGACTTAGAAAAAAAGTGTTAAACATACGTGTACAATTGTCTAAAAAATTCTGTTTCAAACCAATTAAGCACTTTTTTACCATATATTTAAAAAAAGCGATGCTCCGCCAGTCACTTTCTTTTGTCAATAAGGATATAAAAGTAGTTATAACAAACTTATCTCAAATATTGGTAACTTATTTTATAGTAAATTTTCATCAAAATTTTTCACATATGTGATATAAAAATAGATTTCTTAAAACAAAATTCTATGAACAGAATATTTTCAAGGGCTTCTTTTAAAAAGGAAATAAAAATCCTTAATATCTCAATAGCTCTCTGGAGGTCTTTTACATGTTAACTTCCAATCTCCTCTTCAATCATTCTTCAAAAACCAGACCAAAGATAAACCAAAATCATATGATGCTCTAGAAATGTAGGTTATCTGGTGATTCAATACGTTTAATAGTAGTACAAGAAACCAGGTAAGACATTGTAGGAATGTTCGGATTAAATAGAAAGTAAAAAAATCGATTTGAAACCTTTTGTAACGTTAAGGAATATCTCAACACCAGAAATACACCAATTGTAAAGTCCGGATGTTTCAATTACTACGTAGTAAACAAAAACAGTAAATAATTGGAATAATCGAAAAATAGACTACATATTTAAATGAAAATTAGTACTTTGGGGTTTTTAAGTTGCTTATTATGATTTTAACATAAAAAATATTGTAGAACAAAATGGAAGATGGGAAATTATGCTTTGCCATATGAGTATAACTATGAGTACATCCATTTGTTGTGTTTTTTAATCATATATACGTACTTATAAAAGCTGCTAATTACTAAAAAGGTGGTTGTTGAGTGGTGATCACTGGCAAATCTGAAAAATCAAGATAGCGGATGAAGAATATATAACAGTTATAATAATATAAATTTATATTCAAATTAATTAACTAGGAGTTTTATTGGTCACTTATTGGGATTTCTGCAATAAAATAATGATACATCAAAGAGTCGGATTCTCCACCATTTCCATAAATTTAATACAAAAAGTTATATAGAAATGTGTAAAAATTAAATTTTGTTCATATAGATTATATGCTTGGATTAATAAAAGCTGCAAATAACGAATTGAGTCCAAAACTTTCGGAATAACAACATGGAGATTGTAGAGTCTAAGAAAATTGTAATTTAATCTTGTAATAACAGTTGATAAAGTGTTTTTAGGTACTTAATCATGATTTTAGTGACAAAAAAATATACAAGAAAGTGCCGAATGGAAATCTTGGTTTCTTCGTGTTTCACTGAAGATTTTAAGGCTGGTAACTCTTAAAAATAACAGTTTTAAATTATAGAAATATTTTCTTTGATTTAAATTTTGATTCAAAATTATCAACGTTTTGCAGCCTAAAAAATGAACAAAATGACTGTTCCTTTTGACATTTTAAAAGTTTTAGTTAGTTCTTTTACAACGGGTTGTATCAAAGCTTGTGGTTGTAGAAGAAGTGGTGTAGAATGTTCTACTTCATTCACAAAGAGTTTTTGGGTAAACTAAAAAAATGTTACACCCATACCTGATGAAATTATTAATGAAACAACTCCAGTTAAACCACCAGAAATCGTTGAAAGTAAAGATGAGATAAGTAGCGATGTTGATGATTGCTCCATGAAAATGTATTTTCTAATAACTCACAGGCATAAAATGTAATAATATTTGTATTGTTAATAAATAATAATTTAAACAATCAATTCTCTACTTTTATTTCAAGTCAAAAAGTCTCTTCGTATTTGAAAATGTTATGACATTTGACAGCTGTCAATTAGTCAAATTAGGAATTTCTTGCAGACTTTTAATTTATCAGCATACAATTCATAAAAACATGAAAGTTGGTAGCCTCTTGTTTATTATGGAAGATTTACAACTTGTTGACAGCTATAAACTGTCAACATTTAAAATATGATATCAAGAAAAAAGGCTTTAAAATCATTAACTTTACTACGGAAAATTTGAAATTTTACTTTTTAAAAATTATAGTTTTTGATAGATAAAATAATTTTTCACAAGTGTTGAAAAATCACATTTCATCAATAACTTTTTTTCTGTTAAAGATATCTTAATGTGTAAGGTTGCATTAGAAAGGTATACTTATACGCAACAAACAAAGTTATGCGTATTAAATATCTTTTTCAATTAAATAAAAACTTTTTGATATATTTGAGGTTAAATGAAATGAAATGAAATGAAATGAAAAATGGCTTTATTGGAGGCGAAGTTAGGACTATAGAGTCCTCTCTACCACTTAACCTCAGATAAATAATACAACTTGAAATAGATAACATAAAATCATATTAAACTCTACGTAATACAATATAAGACAATTTTATATACAAATAAACAAATATTAAAAGATTAACTAATCTAATAAAGCTAATCAATAGAAAAGAAATTGGCACTAACTATTCAAATTTAACAGTAAATTCAAAAGAAAGAAAGAAAAAAAACGCTCTAAAGACACTCACCCATTCATACCTTACTCACACCCCACATAGCCCCCGCAAACCACCAGCCCACCGCCACTACAGATCCCGCATCAAATGACCTTTAACTTCCACCCCGTAACGAGGGTAACCTTCGATTATTTTGATGCTGTCAGGGAGCGCATTCCATAGGCGACAAGCTGTTACAGTGAAAGATTTGTTATATAAAGTAGTGCGATGTACAGGGACTGATAATATTGATGCCCCCTGACGAGTATTTCTAGAACTTATTTCGTTCATGAACCTGAAACGCTCGGACAAGTAACTGGGATTTTTTGTTTTTAAAATCTTGTGAATCAGTAATAGTAAATGATACTCACGAAGCTGTTTAAGCTTAAGAATAGACAGTTCATTGAAGAATGGCGTAACGTGATCATAACACCGTAGATTGAAAATAAATTTTATACAATAGTTCTGCGCACGTTGAAGCTTGTCCGAGAGCTTAAAAGTCATGTCACTAGTTACGATGTCACAATAATTAAAATGAGGCAAAACAAGTGTCTTGACCAGCATCACTTTAACGTTAAATGGAAGAAAAGATGCATAGCGTTTCAAGCAGTGAATGCCAGCAAACTGGCACATATGGAGGTTAAATCATAGCATTTTAGTATATAAAATATGAATAATTAAATTCTAACACTCATATCTTTGTACAGGCACATCAAAATACATTTTTTTAAATGTAAATGATGGGGCAAACAAATCCCTAAAAGTTTAGTTATTATAATTTTTTGTTTTTAAATCAACTAATTTTTCACTATCAGTCAAAATTGGAAATTCGTTTTTGAAAAACACAAGTGTTTCCATTTTTCAAACTGCGGCCATAAGTCCAAAACGGGCAAAAACTTGTAAACATCTGTGTTTAGGTATATAATATGACTTTATACTATTGTATTTTTCTTTTATAAACCCACATTCCAATGGGCAACACTTTTTTAGCCACAAAGTGGCATTATAGTGTCTAAATAGCCAACAAATATCTGGCTGTAATTTTTTTTAATTTTGTGTGATGGGAATCTTATTAGCCTTACTTTTTTTATAATTTTATCCTTCTCAAGTTTTGCATAGAATATTGTTTTAATGAGTATTCACGTTGAACTTCGAGATATTCACGTTGAAATAACCCGTTATTTTTATTTATTAACAACAGTGCCATCTTTAAAATGGCTATATCTAGCCTTTTGCTAATCGTGGAAAAATAAAAAGAAAAGAATCTTAAAATTAAATTTAATAGTTTTAAATTAAAACCTTATACATTTTTAAATAAGTGAAACACTTTTTGCGCTATTTAAAAAACTGATGCAAATTATGAAATTTTGGGGTGAAAATTTCAATATTTAATGCTCTATAACTTAGCAGGAGTGCATTTTATTAAAAAGTTAATGACCTTTTCTTCATTAATGAGTTAATTAACCCATTTCGTGTGTTATTTTTTAATATTTTGACCCCCCCTCCCCCCCGTATAAAGGAACACACCCCAACTATGTGGGAGCAGGCAAAGTGGTGTATTTCAGGGAACTGCATCTCCCTTGACATAATATAACCAATTTTAAGTGAATATAGTAGCTTTCTATTTAATTGTTACTCTTTTACTTGGTTTACTGTACTATAGAGGCTATACTATATTTTTATTTAGATAATCTGATTCAATTTTTACTGTTCATCCCAATTTAAAGCAGTTGAATAAGATTGCTACAAAATCATATTTCATAGCGTCTTATAAATTATAAATGTGAAAATAACCATTCAGTGAAGATAGGTCACCATTTAGTGTTGTAGTCTTAACTTAGTTTAATTCTATTTAATACTTCTATTTAATGATGGTTAAAAAAAAGTATATTATTAATAATTGACTTTTAACCCTTCGCACACAGAAATTATTTTACCCTATTTTAAAGTAACGGGTAGTTATGTAAAAAGATAATTGTAGTAAAATGTGATGTTAATTTTTTTTTAGTTTTAGAAACATAAAAACTTTATAGATTTATATTTAAAGTTAAAATTATAATATATAAAGCTATTTTAGTGTAGATGTACAATTATAATGAAAAGTACAAATATAAAAAATTGTCAACATTTTAACAGTATCTGTCATTTATAATACAGTTATAACTAGAACAAAATAATTGAAAACTAGAAGAAAAAAAAAGAACGATAAGTGTTCGAAACAATGTGCTTGGGTGGAGTGACAGACCGAGGATATTTCCGTTTTACACTTGTGCAAAGGCAAGAGACAGAGTCACGCCCATGCACGCTCTAATTGGCTACCCCGCCCCTTTTCGTTCATAGAGGATTTACATTTTTGATAGGCTGAGGGAGTTGGCCAAAGCCTTGTCTAAATTGATGCTGCACTCTAGCGGAAGTTTTTGGGACTATCCTTTACACAATCGACAGAAATATTTCATTTCGGATATATTCGTTAACTGCATTTGAGGCAAAGTAGAGGCCACGTGCGAAGGGTAAACTTAAAAGATCTGTGCTTCGGTACACAGTTTGGCTACGTGTTGATTCATTAATACCACTGTAAGCATGATTTGTCTATTTAAATTTAAACATTTGTTACATGTGTGTTAACTATCTTTATAGATTAAAATAGGTGTTAATTAATTATCTATCCTAGTCATAGTAGTATTGATATTGAACAGTTTTTCAGCAGCACTCTGAAAATTTAAGAAATTTTTTAACCAATTATCTCAATATTTTCCATTGTTACAGGTGTCAGGAATTCCTGGTTTGTAACAGTTTTCCCAGTGGTTATAAGATCCATAGATATGAAAGAATTTAATTTTTTACAGAATGGCTCATTACATTTTTCATTAGCATAAATTATTTATTTCATTTTCATATAGGTTAGTTATGTTTGATTGTATTGCACATAAAATTTAAGTGTTATAAATGTGAGCTTGTGTTTTTTGTTATGTATTAGTTTTATCAAAGTGTGTGAATTGAGTGGTTTAATAGAGCAACAATAATTATTTATTTTGATAGCGTTAGCAATAGTTTCTTAATCAGCATATTATGTGTTGATAGGAATGCAAAGTAAGCGAAAGTCATACAACACAAATGTATTACTGTACAATATAAGTAGAAAATGTACAAATATTTTGGGAATCATTTGTAAATCCCTCTGGTCTGAGGAAGGTAAATGTGGTTTACTGAAATCAATCATACTTTGTACTTATATTTTAGTAAATTTGTGTTGTGTGACGTTCACTTGTATTGTTTAGCTTTAGTGTTTAATGATCAATAAGTTTAAGATATAGCTGATTGAAAGTGTGCTATTTAGGACTGCTTAGATATAGTGTTGAAAGATTTTCTTGTACAACTTTTGTTTACTATTTTATATTTAAGTATTTAATGTTAACTTGTTTATAATTATAATTAAGTAATGCTTTAACCATTAACGAACAGTTTAATGTCATATGTAAGAGAAGTACCCACCAAAATGAGAACCTACTCAATTTTATGTATTATTATTATTATTATTACAATTACAATAACATTTTATTTGAAGCTAATCAAAATAACCCTGAATCATCCTTGAAGAACATATTAGGTTGGATTGTTATTACTTGAGGATTACTAAAATTTGAATGATAGTATAAAATAAATAAATAAAAAAAAAAGAGTAAATATCCAATAAAAACACCAAGCTTAATTTTCCGAAAGCTCCGATGTGTTCAACAGGCAAACACAAGAGAAATCTTTATCTGATGTATGTAACAATGATGTTAATAAATTGTGCTTGATGTTATGGTTTTTTTGTCAGTTTTTGATAGTTGATTATAGTGTTTTGCTTTTTGATTATAGTATAGTTGATGTTTGAATAGTTCATTATAGTAATCTTTCAAGTTACAAATAAATTAAATCAAATCTAACAGTTTTTTAGTATAACCAATCAATACACATCTAAAAGAAGCAAAAAGCCAAAGTTAAAAAGTCAGACTACATTTTTTTTAGTTGCGACCTTTTAGCAGTTTTGCTAAGATATAAAAAATTAATATTTTTTTAATGCAATCAATTTCATTTTAATCTCGTATGACAGCAGTATAACTTGGATTTGAAGGCAATAAATTTGTTACAAAGCAATCAACTGCGGCAATTGTGAGTGAACCCTTCTTCTATAAATTTTCTTGGGAAAGTCCTTTTATAATAATTATCTCTGGGGATGATTCTAGACCGTAGTAGCAAGTTTCTCTTCCACTATTCTAGCTGGAGGTAAATTGGAGTTATCCGTGGTCATAAAATAGGTCGAGCTTGTTGTGCGGAAGCTCAGAGTGAGTTAGAAAATGACAGAGAGGTCAGTGCGACTGACTGGATAAATTGGGAAAATTGTATATTGTCATGAGAAAAATGAGAGTAAAAAGAAAAGGCAGATACAAGTATTGGGCTTGAAGAGAGGCACTTGGCCGAAAATATTAGCTTGAGCTGCATATCCTCAGCCACTAAGGTCGGAAGTCTTTTCCCCATGGTCCCTATCTCTTTTTGCTTGTTATAGATGTGTATTCAATTATAAAACAACCTGTTTTTTATTAGTTTAAATCAGATTTTAAATAATTGATCATCAGTAGTAACTTGTACAAAAAATGTTACTTCCAATGATTTACTTTATAGAATATTCATATGTATATGTCAATTACTTAAGCAGATTTTCATTGTAACGATTCAAATTAATAACTCAATGATTGTACAATCTAGATTCATTGTGTTTGGATCTGAGTTTTGTTTGTACCATAGCACAGCTTGGTGTTTTATTAGCGAGTTAGTTCAATTTTTACCTGAATAAACTAAAATATATGTATAACTTGTCTTTTCCTTGTTTTAAAGTTGTTTAGACTAATAATATTATTATTTTAATAAAAATATATATTTTCTGAAAAGATATGTGTTTTTTTTTTTATTACATATTTGATTATTCAACTAACCTAACATTACAAAAGTTCTTCTAATAATATCTTTACATTTGTTGTATTCCCTTAGGATATGGATATCTGTGCTATTTTCTAATAAACTACGTCACATAGTTATTTAAACTTTAAATTAAAACTGAGGTATAAAAAGACATTTTAAAACTGTATCTTTCTTAAAGCTAACTTTTTAAAATATTTTTTATAGAAATGAGAGTTTAATAATTTTGTAAGATTGTTAGTGTATATAATCCAATGATCTTATAAAATTGCGATTTTCAAGGCTTCAATACATTTAAAGACTGATAATAAACAGTTTTATGACATTAACACAAATAATTAAGGTGGAATTGCAAATCCTAATGGAAACATATCACCAGACTAAAGATCTTGTATTTTCCAATTATTGCAAAAATTTAGGGATATCATTCTGTGACAACAAAAATAAATAAAATAACTCTCATAACTTGTTCAATTTAGAATGTATTATGACAAGATCTGTTGCACAAAACTGTATTTAATGGTTAATAAACGTTCTTATTCTTATTCATAGGCAATCATTTAAAGTCTATTTAAATATAAAAATTTAAAGTCTTTTGCATATTGGTAACCACTTGTATATAGACCTCCACAACGACTTAGGAGAAATTTATGTGACAGCCACTAGATTTAATATAGAAACAAGAAGCCTGTCTGCTCATATGGGTCCCATGAAGCCGGTTTTCTTGTTCACTGAAATTAGTTCTTGTTCGGTTTTCACAGGTAGCACCAGCAGTTTCCTTTTGTCTGTCTCTCTTCAGCACACACTGAAGTGACTAATAGCTGAGAAAATGATAAGCCGAACAGCACTTTTTTTAGACTATTCACTATTATATAGCAGTATAGGCACACGTCTACAGCATATGCACTGCTTTGGTCTCTCCGTTTGTTTCTATAGTCAATAGTATAGATCAGTAAGTATAATAGTTTAATCAATGACAGTAAAAAAACAGTCAAAGAGGGTCGAGGCATCTGGAATTAAATTTTAATTATACTTAGTTATCCAGCCTAAAATGTCACAAATGAAATCAAAATGACATATTATACATTATTTGTGGTTTATTGTTATTACCAAGCTAAGCCTTCTAAAGAAGTGTCTCTAAACCTATGGTATTCGGCTGTGAAATCTGCTAACAACATTCTAGTCACTGAGATAGATGGTAAGAAGCAAACACAGATGAAGAGATCAAAACAAAAACTAAACGTGTGAAATATAGATGGGTGTGCCACCTCTCCTATATAACTGTATCCACATTCTGTATTACTTTACGTAGATCTAATTGGAAGCTATTGTAGTTACGATACTAAATCGGTGTATTTATACTAATCTTATTTAATAATAAATTAAATTATTTCGTAGACTGAGTATTTATTTGTGCATTGTCCAACACACAGTGTTGTTTAGAAATTGAAAATATGGGACCTGTGTCAACAAAACTCAATGGCAACTGTTCAATTGTGCTGAATTTTCAGACCTTGTGATTTTGTAAAAAGGTCTTTGTTTATCCTTCCTTTGAATCAAATTTTTCACTACAGTAAAATGTTGGATTCTACTTGGCTTACAATAAACCAATTCCTTGCAATTGATTAAAATATCAACAATAAACTTACTCTTAAAGGCCAATTGGGCCTGGAGATCTGAGAAGTCCATAAATGATTACTCTGTCAACTTGACCAGTAAATAATCCTTAGTTTGTCACAGAATGTTTAGATGTTTTTGGGATTTTAAATTATCTCTTTAGTGTTGAATCACATGTCAGTTCAAAGGCAAAGTTATCTTCATTACTTTAGGCCTACTTCATGCTTATGACCCCAAAGATGAGTCGACCCCAAACATACCTTGAATGCAGCTATGGCCAGGACCGGATTCAGGGTGAAAAGCACCCTGAACTGCAAATAGCTTTGGCACCCCCCCCCCCCCTACCGAGAAATCTGGGGGTACGGTAGCAAAAGCAAGTTTCATTAATAAGGCCATGAAAGATGTGAGCTTTAAAGGTTTATTCAACACCAATAAAAAAATTAAGTTAGTACATAAGCTTTAGTAAAGATATAAAGTTAAATAAACCTTAACAAAACATAAATGACATAATTTTTTTTTTAATTTCTTTTTGGTAAAGTTTTTAACAATCTCAGAAAAATTTGTCTTGAGAGTAATATCATATTCAGAGCACATTAACATCAGTGTATTCAGTTTTTCTTTTTGTAGAGTTGATTTCTTGGCATTTTTCACTCTAGATAAAACTGAAAAACCGCCTTTCGGCAGAACAGTTTATGACTAGAAGTGTCAAGAAAATCTTCAGTGCTACTTCGAGATTGTGAAAAGTGCTAGACAGCACGTTTCTTCTTATGTACTTGTAAACATCAGGTATACACGCCTTCCAGTTCAAGGTACATCTTAAAATGGGAACATTTGTTTACAAATTCTTCACTGATATCCTCTGAATAACACTTTATCAACTTCCGTGCAGCCTTATTAATATATTCGTTTAAAAACTCCTTCGAGGGGATACTAGAAGTGACAAAACTTCAAAGCGGTCAGACAACACTTCATAAGCTTTTTTTCGTCCACTCAAGTTTGATTTCAGTGAATCGATGATTTTAAGATACACTTTAATTCTGAAAGCTGACCTTCCACTAAATTCGACTTCATTTTCATCAATTTCATCAGCAAATATTTAGCATTTTCTGATTCTGGAATAAGTGGGAGTTTCATGAACAAGAAGAGCAGTAATGGACTGTTCATGTTTGTGAAAAATGTCTCTTTTTCATCAATGTATGCTTCTAAAGTGTGAATCTGTTTCGTAGCCGCTGAAAGTTTGGTCTGCTTTTGTAAGTTGTCAACCTCCTCAAGGATGTCACTGATGAGTGATGACTAGACAAAAACAAAAAGAGTTCAGTGTCCAAGTTAAGAGAAGGGAAATAGGGGAGGGGGTGATTGGCAGGTTATTGTGACGGCCCGGCAGAAGGAGAGGAGAGCGCCTAGTTGCCATGAGTGGATATCATTCGCTTAATTTATATTTCGGGCGACTCCATTAAAAGTGGTGTGTGACGGGATAATTTAGGCTGTGCGTAGAATCTAAGAACACTCACTGTACTGTAAAACAATAATTTTTACAAAAGCAGTTTTTTCCAAATCAAGATTTTTCTAGAATGAAATATTATTCAACGAAACTAATAAAATTTATATTTAAAAAAATTTTTACAAATTTGATGCTCCTAAAAATTTGGCGCTCAGTCAGCCCATATACAAAGTGAGGCCTGGCTATGGCCTTCTTTTCTAATGCATCCACCATACTCTTGCTTAAACTGTATATCAGAAATGATCGACTAACCATAGAAACAAGAATAATAGTGTAAATCCATAATTATTACGGGTGTAATATCATTTTTTATGGTACCGTTACTCAGCTGGTGAGGAATAAAAGGCTCATTCAGAGAAAAGTGGGTTTCCTTAAATAGACACCAATTAGAGTCTACGGTTACTTTAGAAAGTACAGCAGCTAATTCACTACCTCTCAATGAAGAGCATCAACACCATAAGGTTTCTTGCACAAAGTTTCAGATTTATTAGACCTCCCATATCAACATCGTAAGTTTATATAACATTCCCAGGGAAATTACCAGTGGAAATTACCTTTTCGAGTCACCTGAGGTCATAATTCCTTTGAAGACCAAAAGCTAAATAAAATGGTCAGGTTACTAATTAGTTATTATTAGTTTGCTCAATAATGATAACACTCTCCAAGGGCTCGAAGAAGTCTGTGGATACCCAATTTCGTTAAAGAGTCCTGTTGATTAAGGGTTGCTCATCTCACTGAACTATCAAAGGAAGACAATTTCAATCTCTGCAATAGTAAAATCACCTCTTGATATTAGGGGGACCATCAGTGAAGAAGAGGCTGATCTAGGACTGGAAACAGCCTTAAAGTACTTTTATGTGGCCACAACTCTTCACTACTCTAACATCTTACCCTAAGGGCTAGTGTGATCTTCTGCCTTACAAACAAAAGGATGCATACAATAAAATTTTATCATTTCAGAAATTGACTTATATTTTCCCTTCTAATCTTAATTTCTGTAGGAAATATTTCCCCCTATATTGACGTAGATTTTTATAATATATATAATTATAAAATGTATTAATTGTATTAATGAAGGAACCTCTAAACAGGCTTTCAGTCTCAGGGGCTCTATTATTTTTCTCTTTAGGATATTAATTTTAGTTGGTCAGCCTGGATGTGAGTAAACTTTGTATAAAAATATTTTTTAGTTCATTAACTGAATTTTTTTTATGTACCATAAAATAAAGAGTTTTTATTTTTAATTTCTATAAATTGTGGTTTATTTTCAAAACAAAAAAACATAGTGCCATTCTGTGAAAGTTATATTTCCTAAATTTATAGTTTAAAGAAATTATTTTACCCCTTAACAGTATGAGAAACTAATTAACAAGCAAGAAACCATACCAATTGTGAGAGCAGTATTTGATGATATGATGTGGTCAGGATAAGTGACTATTACTTCACAAATTAATTCATTCAAACAGGTTTACTCAAGTAAAATGGAGTTATTTTTAATAATTCTAGTGTAAACAATAAAAACGAAATAGGCCTCTTGGCCTAGTGGTTAGCACTTCTGCTTCGTATGCCTGGTCACAGATTTACCTCACGGGAGGTCTACTAAAATTTTTTTTAGCACTTCTGCTTCGTATGCCTGGTCACAGATTTACCTCACGGGAGGTCTACTAAAATTTTTCAAAGGGGTTTCGACCGTTGTCCCTCAACAATGTTTGAATACAATATTTTTAAAAATCCACTGGCGTAGAGAGAGAGAAAAAAATCAGTAGGTTTTGCTTATATTTATGCATACGCTGAACTAGCTAACATGCATTTAATGTATAGCCCAGCATGCTGCAATAGTTTGAGGCTAGATAGTTGTCACAAGATGAATTTCTGAACTGAATGTATCCATGTAAAAATTTATTTTTAACCATTCACCAACGTCTCATAGTAACTAGTTCTGTGATGTTCAATCAGCACATTAATGCAGGTAGACCACGATATAGAACTGAAGGTTTAGAGAACATACATTTAACAATATTTCTGGACACTCTGAAAATAATACCAAAGGAACTGAAGGAGAAGGAGAATTAAATTTGACATTGAAGGAGTTAAATTGCTACCATGGAGTTATTTGGAAGGTTCAGCAAATCAAAATTGTATTGGCACTTGACTGTGGTTCTCATGTAGCTATTTGTTAATGTTTTTTTTGGAGAAATTTATTGACTCAAAATTTGTACCTAGAGTTTTACTCACTGACAAGGCTCAATCTTCAAAGGTATTGTTCAAAGGTTTTATACCTCAATCTTCATAGGTAACATCCTATCCAACATATTAAAGTAGACGATATCCACAGCCATTAAACAGAATAGTCCACAGCAACAGTTTTCACTTAATTTTTGGGCTGGCATGTTAGGCGACAATCTATAGTAATATTCTTCACGCTATGCGCAATGGAATGGTATATTTAAACTTCTTAAGAGAATAGAGGCACATCCTACTTTCCTTAAGGATGTTTGAAAACCTTGGTGCACTCTCATCCAGTCGAGCATCGTTGAAGAAGTATGATCATGATATTTATTGGCATCTGAATGATCAAGTACAGACAAAAAATGTTGATTGAGTTTTATATCAATTAGAGATAAGTTATGATGGAGATCATTTTGAACATGCATATGATATTGAAGTACTAAGTAGATAAAATAAGTTGATTTGTTTGACAGTTTTAAAATATAATAAAGATAAAATTTGCTATATCCAATGAGTTATTCAAGATTTATAAAAGTCATCAAAATATTATTTTGGTAGATAATTCAATTACCGATACTATCGACAAAGTCGTTGCAGTAGTAATCCTGCTCATTACGAGAGGAAAATAGATTCGTAATTTTGTTGTTCATTCAATCGGTTGAGCAGCCGGTGCACAGTGGAGTATTTGAAATTTGAAACATTAGCAGAAGTCAAATTGCAGGCTTTGTTAGACCACACTGCTTTAAGATTGTGTCAGTATTTAGACGAAGTGTTAGATAATTTAACTTTAAATGAGCAAAGTGAGTTAGAACTTATATCTAAGTGGGTCTGTGATGGGTCCCAGCAGTCACAGTTTAAACAAAAATTCAGTAATGTTGGTGAAAGTGATGCCAACATATTCCAGAGATCGCTATAGTCCCTTTGCAGCTAATTTCTAACAAAGGCTCAACGTCAAAAGTTGTTTGGCAGAACCCAACCCCATCATCAACTAGGTTCTGCAGACCTATACAATTATTGTAACAAAGTGTTCAACAATAAATTGTAAACTTATTAAAAAGTGTTTACAAAATAATGGCTTTTGATTATCCTTCATGACACCATATTTAGAGATAAATAATTATATAAATTAAAAATAACTCGTTGATTTTTTAAATCTTGTTCATAATATATACTGTTATAAATAAACAAAGATTGTAAGAAAAAATAGAGTGATTTAAAATAGATTTCGGCGACAACCTAATTTTGGCCAGGAATGGGGGCCAAATACTCCACTGTGCGGTGGTGCAAAGCTACCATCCGTGGAATTATGCCTGAACGCCTTAAGGCCGAATCCCGCCTAGATGGCGCTGACATCCACTTGGAGAACCTTTAAGAGAAAAAATAAAATTTACTCCGTTATTTGTGAACCGATCATAGAAAAGGAAGTATTTTAGGACATATGTTTATAAGAAGTTTATCTATGTTTTTTGGAATAATTAATTATTTATCCAAATTTGCTAACGTAGTTTTGAAACAATCTGTATATTCTTTGATCCAAGGCATTAAAAAAATAAACCAGAAAGTTTTTTACATACATTACACACGAATTGCATGAAAGTTGTTTCTCATAAGGATTTAATCATAATTGTGTGAAAGAATAATCTTCGCATATTAGCTTTGTTAAAAACTTTGATTATAAACAGTCAGCGTCTGTTCGGATCACTTGATTGGTTCCTCAGGGATTGGTTAAGGTTGGAATAAAAAGATTCTTTGATTTATAAGTTATCTTCTTCCCTTTCCAGTGATTTCGTTTGAAGTGTGTATCAATATGTGTTGAGCGTGCGTATCTGCAAAAACCGTAGTTATTTGAAATTTAAAACATGTTGTGGTTAAGTGGTAGAGATGACTAAATAGTGATCACTTCACCGCATAAACAAAAGCATTTTCATTTCATATTTGCCCAAGAAAATTCAATTCTTTAATCAAAAGAATCTAAAATCTCAGATCATTGAATTCCAAATTATAAACTCTAAATTCATTAGCAATATAAACATGATTATAGACAATCTGAATGTTATAAATTTTAAAACTACTCAGTCTTGGGTGCTAGACTTGATAAGATTCATAAGTTTAATGAGCATATGGGCATAACATTTGTTAGTACAATATTACTTTAAAAAATTATTTTCTTTCGTAGTGTTGAAATATAAGTTGTATTCTTAAAATACATTATCTTTATTACTCATAACAAAAGAGTTTGAGATGGAAATACGTTATAAACGTCAAACGAAAATAATGCACTTTATAGCAATAATTATAGTTGTTATACATGTATATACTTTATATTAGTGGTTAAAACAAATGGATTACACTGGCTCTATAAATTTATTTCGTGTTTAGTGATTGGTCAACAAATCTGCATGTATGGTAACATAACGCCTGCAATAAGACGCACATGTAGTGAAAGCTTTTGCAGCACATAGAGGTAACGACGATGAGCTGAAATCCATATCCTTTACCAACGATCGAACTCTCAAGGAAAGAGAGCACCTCAATAAGCTGAAGCAGGAGTTAGATGAGCGGAAACGTAAAGGTGAAGATGATATTACAATAAAGTTTATTAGTGGAATGCCTAAAATAGTTAAGATGAAAAAAAACTAGCTCGCTCCAACGGTTTAACTTGCATGAACATTTATTACCAAAATGTCAATGGGTTAAGGACTAAGTTGCATGATTTTAAAACTAATCTAGTATCAACATATTACGATATAATTATATTAACAGAGACTAATTTGAATGATAATATTTCTGATTTTGAGGTAGTCGGGCAAGCACAATATTTGATTTTTCGATCGGATAGAACAACCCAGACTAGCAGTAAGAAGAGCGGTGGAGGAGTCCTGGTAGCGGTTTCGTCGAAGTTCTCATGCAGTGAGATTGTCGTGAACTCTGAGGGAGTGGAGGGATTGTTTCTGCGAATTTCGCTTAGTTCTCACTTTGTTTTGGTACTTATTGCGGCCTATATCCCCCCAGGTAGTCCAACTGCGGTGTACAGGATGTTTTGTGAAGCTTCAGAGGAGGCCGTGTCAATGTGCGGTCATCCTGACAATATTCTACTTTGCGGAGACCTCAACTTACCTCATGCACAATGGAGTGAAGATGTACCAACTCCTGCGGATACAGGTCTGTCTCAATCGAATAGGCTCGTCTGTAGTCTGGCTAATCTCCTCTCCTTAGTGCAGGTCAATCACATCATGAACGCACTCAACGTCATGCTTGACGTGGTTTTCTCAACGAATGCGGCCTTGAAAATAAACGAAGCAATTGACCCTCTATCAGTTATTGACTCTCATCATTCTCCGTTGTCCATGTCATGGGAGTACAGCGGTTCTTCTGCTGCTAATGATGAGAGCTATGTTTTTAATTACAGGAGATGTGATCTTGAAAAAATTAGGGAGAATTTAACCGATAATCTTGATCTGCGACTCAATGAAAATTTGACAGACGTCAACAGTAGGTTCTCTGATTTTATCTCAAGACTTGGACATATTGTAAAACTGTTCACACCTCTGAAGAGAGTTGGCAGTTCACCCTTCCCGATATGGTTCTCTAAGGAATTAAAAGATTTAGTGATCCAAAAGAAGGTTTCACATAAAAAATACAAAGCTACTTTCAGCAGGGTTGATTACTGCAATTTCTCTAAGTTGAGGAACCAGTGCAAGATTAAATCGGCAGAATGTTATCACGCCTATTTGCTGAAGGTTGAAAACAGCATCCCGAAGGATATGCGTGCTTTCTGGAACTTTGCTAAGGTTAATTCTTCTGGAGCTGCTACAAAGTCAGTTTGCTTGGATGGTGAGGCTGCAGATGATCCGTTCGAACAAGGTAACTTATTTGCAAGGTATTTTTCATCTGTTTTCTCCCTGCCTTCACTGAGTCCTCCCAGCTATGTATTTAACAGCAGCGATACGTGGTCAACATGTAGCTTCACAGTAGAAGACGTGAGAAGGAAGTTGGACATGTTGGATGCTGACAAGGGATGTGGCTCAGATGGGATCCCCAACTCAGTTCTTCGTCATTGCAGCGATCTACTTGCCCCATCTCTGGCCTCACTCTTTAATGCATCGCTGGCTGATGGAGTTTTCCCAGACGCTCTGAAGCTTGGCATAGTTGTGCCTATTCACAAGTCTGGCGACCTGAGCAATGTTAGGAACTACAGACCTGTTACTATTTTGTCAGCTGTCGCTAAAGTGTTTGAAAGCCTTCTTTTGGACAAATTGGGTGCATTTTTCAGGTCAATAATTCCAGCCTGTCAGCACGGGTTTTTTCCTGGACGATCGGTGACTACTAATCTAGTGATCTTTCAAGAGTACATTCGGGGTGCGTTCGGGAGATCCAGTCAGGTCGATGCTGTCTATATCGATTTGTCCAAAGCATTCGACAGGGTCGACCACAGCATTTTATTGGCCAAGCTGAAGGGGTACGGAGTGGTGGGACCTCTACTCGAATGGTTCACATCTTATCTTGCAGATAGAAGACTTGTTGTAAGATATAATTTCGTACTTTCTAACGAATTTGTATCGACATCTGGGGTGCCGCAGGGATCGCACTTAGGCCCTTATCTGTTTAGTGTCTTCACGTTGGATGTGGTTTCATGTATTTTTTCCAACGTCCTGCTGTTCGCTGACGACATGAAGATATTTTTGGAGGTGGTCAACCCTGAGGATTGTTCAGTCATACAAGAGGATCTTCTGAGGCTGGAGAAGTGGTGTTCAGAGAACGGAATGTCAATAAATACTTGTAAAAGCCTCACTATAACCTTCAGTCGGAGGAAATCAGCAATTAGAACTCAATATTGGCTGCAGGATCAAGCAATTACGAGAGTGCAGGATATCCGGGACCTTGGAGTGATCCTGTCTTCAGACTTATCCCGGGAAGCCCAGGTCAACAGTGTTGTATCGAAAGCTTGCCGACTACTTGGGTTCGTAATTCGATCTACAAGAGGCATCACAAACAAGACAGCACTAAAAACTATTTACTGTGCACTGGTCAGGCAGGTTCTCGAGTTCTCTACGGTTGCTTGGTCACCCTATCTGATTGGTCACAGGGATGCGTTGCAGCGAGTTCAGGACAGGTTTGTGCGAACTGTGGGAGTACGGCAGGGCTTGGCATTTAGAGAGGTTCCTGTTCGGGAGCTAGCAGTCGACATGGGTCTGGGGGAGCTGGATGATTGTAGAAGAATCTACGACTGTATGTTCCTTTTCAAGCTGTTAAATGGCCATATTGATAGTCCTGAACTTTTGAGCAGCATCAACATAAGAGTACCATCTGGAACAAGATCGCAGGAGCTGTTTGAGAGAGAGCATCATGGAACCCTCTACAGTCGAAGTCATGCTATGCCTAGGATCCAGAGAGAGGGCTGTTCTATCTCGAGGGTCGTGGATTTTTTCTCTATGAAGCCCGCCATGTTCAGAGCTGCTGTTACTAAATTCTGTTCTGGTCACATCACGTAGCTCTAAAAATTTGCCTACTCTACTATGGACACTTTCAAGAGCATGAAAATAGATATTATTAATCTTTTACAGGGCACTGGCATTTATTATAAATATCATATTGTTGTTTCAATGTACAGATTTATACACTTTATTGTATGGTGTGCATTCACAATTCGGGTATTTATTATTGTTATTGTTATATATTTATTATTGTTATGTTATGATTATATATTTACTATTGTTATTGTATTGTTCTCATATTTATTATTGTTGTTCGTTGTTATATACTTTGTTATACTTTCTCTAGTTGGCATCGGCCATCTTGTATTCAGACTTTGCATTGCATTTCTTGTGAAAGTGGTTAAACCGTTGGAAATAAATAAATAAATAAAAACGCAATCCGTGAGACAGGCTAATATAAATAGTCCGTATATAATATGATAAGGTTCTTCCATGAGCCTCGACTAGAGAACCAATGTGGTTTGGGCTGTAGACATTAGACTAAGCCTGGGCAAGGCTCACTTGATATATATGGCAAGTGGGCGGGCTTTGTTCAAAGCCATCATACCCCCACTTTTGTTCTCGAACAGCTGTTACTCTGACGTTATGTGAAGGTAAACTTTGACAGCTGAGGAAGTGTCAAAATGGCGTTCTGTTTTGTTTTCTAGGTAGTAGGACAAAGAAAACGTCTTAGTAACAGTTGGTTATTATAAATTGTTGTATAATTTCGTACAGTGATCAATATTAAAACTTTGAAGTGAATCATATAATGCTCGAGCTTGAAATTGTACCAGAGAGATCAATTGGTTGTGAACAATGGGAGTTTATACTAGGTGAGTCATTAATTAAAAGTCATTTTGCGTCTCAATTTATTGTTCTATAATACAATACAATGTATTAGCTTTATAAACCACTGAGCTTAAATCCAAAATTTACAATTTTTCATTTTGTGGATTCAAGTGTGAAAAGTATTTGTCATTACCTTTGAGGATTAATGTAAAACTTCTAATATTCCAGGTCAATGTCATTGATGAGCAATTATGTTTGAACCTCTATTTTTACTGAGAAAATAAATTAAATTTAGCTAAACTATAGTTTGAGAATTTGAAATGATTCAAATCAGAATAGGTACTAATAGGCTAGGCAAATTAACATGGTTAATAATTATTGGAAAATATTTACCTAACCTTCTCATTTAGTGTATTCTTTGTACAGTTAGATGATTTAACGATTAAAAAAAAATATTGTCTAAAGAGGCAGGAAAAACGATTGTAGTTAAGTTTGCGGTCCCAGTGATATAGTGTGTGGAATCAAGATAAAGTCACTTACAATAAATCAGTCCTTTTTTCACCAGTAATACAGATTTATTGATTTCTAAAGGGCAATATACCCTTTTTGCAAAGTGAAGAAACAATAATGCAATTACTAATAACCAGAAGGTAATTATGCACTTTCCTACCACCTCTGAAAATACAATTTCTTGTTGAAAAGGTGATGAAATATGACTTTATATCTCTTGAAGAGCTTGATTTAATCTGTGGAAAACTCATTTTTTACCGAAAAATCTAAAAACTAGTTTTTTCTCTTATAGTGTAAAAAACAACTTTTTTGAAAGTCGTTATTTTTTGACAACTTTTTTATTTCTCGTGTTTTTTTTATGCTGAAGAAAAAAATGTAACTGGTTTTGTAGTCAAGTTATTTTTCAACCCAAAAAATGCATGTTTAACAAACATAACCTAACTTATCCTAACTGTCTATTTTCTCAACAAAAAATTTTAATTTGAGTGTTTGGCCTCCGTGACGGTCTGCCGTCCGTCACTCTGGCAAAAATATAAGTGAATTCGGTTTTTGTGATTAATAGTTGTTGTACATAATGATCACGTAATGGCTGTTAATCGTGATTCACCGCGATAGTAGTTTTTCCGTTATATCTCGAGAAATAGTTGTAATAGACCAAGATAGTTTTCAAATTTGTATGGGGCGCAAAAAAAAACACATAAAAATAAAAAAGATGATTAAAATACTAATTAAATTAACGGAAATATGACAAAAATACTAAAAGTTGTGACATTGGTTTTTTTCGAACTTTTCTGTAAAATACGTTATTTCCGCAGAATAAAATCATATCTCGTGAAAATACAGCCAATTCTTGACCCATTTCTAGCAAAATGTTCCAAATTTGTTTGTGGCAGGAAACTGCATACCAACCAGAACAAAGTGGCTACAATAGTAACATGATTTGCAGACATTTATTAAAAAAATCAAAACAGGTAGTACTGTAGTAGGCTAAATTGGTCAATTTACAGATTTCAATTTTTTAATGGTCTGATAACTTAGTAATTTTATTGGGGATTATAGTCCAGTATTTTATATGCAAGCTCTATAACTGTATGTCATAAACTTGAACAGACAAAAATCAGGCCAATTAAGATATTAAAAAATATTACTGTTTCTTATTATGAATTTTGTATTAAATATTGTTACTGTTATTTATTATTGTTATTCTAATCTATGATTGTATTTTTTTTTTTTATTAATCATTTTTGCAGATATTTACTATTGTTGTATAAGTCCATAAATGTTGTTATTAAATGACTTATTTCCACGTATCATTCTTTGAGTGTTAATATATTGTTTACAATTATTTATTATTCATTTCTAAGACGCCGGTCGTAGAGACATGGGCGAATATGAAGAGTGAATGAGTGTACATGAACGAGTGTAGCCATTGTTACTATCTGAGTTCTTTAATTATATATGAAAAAGGTATTTAAAGTTTTGCCACCATATTTATTAACCATCATGTAGTGAACATTTTTTTCCATTTTTATTCCTTTGTATCATAAAGTTCAATTACCAATTTATTGTAAACTTATTCTCTTTTATACGTTTTGTCATATGTACCAATGTAATAGTATCCTAATTGTAACTGGCAAATTCCATAAACAAATAAAATAAAATGTATTGGTGATCAAATGTTACTGTCGTTAATTTTATTTAAAAAAATCAGTATTATCTCTTAATATACTCAATTATATAATTATACTGAATTGTTGTGAAAATGTTAGCAAAACACTAAAATTATAATTCATTGGGTTTTGTTCAAATTCACAGTCTTACAGGTGATGAAACTTTCCAGTCATAACCACAAGGAGTCCTTGCTAGCCCAGTGGTTAGCATGTCTGCTTCATGTGCAGATGTTTCATGGGTTCAAATCCTGGGAGGTCCATTTAGAAATGCTCGAGGGTTTTGGACCGTTGTCCCTTAATAATGTATGTATACAAAGTAAAAATGCCACTGGCATGATAGAATGAGAAAAAAATTCCTTTTTTTCTCATTTGAACAAGACCCTCTATTTGCTTTCTTTCTCCATTCTCTCTTCCTTCAACAAAGTTGTGAAAAAACCAAACTACAGAACTTCTCCAAATAGTATTATATGATTTCTATTAAAATGTTATAGATTAAAACTGACATGGGCTAGTGAGCAGCGTCCTTGGTAACATTGCCAGTGTGTGTACATGCCTGAGTGTAGAGTATGGTAGCTTGCTCATTTTCAGGTCATTGTTGATAGACATACATTTATACATCCAGTAGCTAATAGTTTTCAACACTTTAAATTTCACTTTTTATATTAAATTGGATTAAAACAATGTCATTTAAGTAAATAATTTGTTAAAAAATGTTATTGTATAAGATAATGGTATAGTTAGGCCCATCATTTCAACTATGAAGGCGTCAAGCACCATATCTTCAAAGCACGCAACATATTTTTTCATAATAATTTTAAATTAACTCAAATAATGCTAAATTCCTAACCAGTACATAAATGAATATCAAATTGGATTCATTATTATAAATTGGTTTATCTCTTTTACTATAATTTATATAAATTACCACTGTAGAATTATATTTTTATGACATTTATGCATTATAGATAGATGTTTGGCATGTTTATAAGACTTGGTGAAACTAAAGCGAGGTTAGTTTTAAAGAACATCACTATTTAGCATAATTGCATAATTAAATTAAGCTACTATCTCAAAAAAGGCTATATAACAAATTTTTTAGTCGATATAGTTTTAGTCTATTCAATAAATATAAGACATGAGTAAATAACTTTCACAGAAGTAATGATAATTTCCCCCTGATTACAGGGATGCACTTCAGTCAAGCGGTAGCCATAATACAGTCTCAAGTCGGAATCATCAAGGGGGTCCAAGTAATTTACAGCGATACAGTGAGTAATATTAAACACAGCATGCTATACACTTGCCTACATTGGTATTTTTGTGGATATTTATATATTTGTATTAAAAGAATTATTACATTTAAAACCAATTCAATTAACTACCAATATAAAAAAAATTTGCAGTAAAGTTAATAGACATACTTATAATTAAAAATAAATGCTTATAAATATGAGTCAAGGTAAAATATAAATTAAATATTTAGATTTAATATAGAAAACAGTATACCTCTGAAATCACAATCAACCCTTGCAACGCGGAATATATTTTCTTATATTACTGAAGCGTAATTATTTAAAAATGTAATTTTCTTAACGTAATTTTTTTTTCGCTGGAGAATGCAAAATAAGGTGTAAAAGAATACCAAAGTATTAAGAAAAAAAATTATTGCTTACTAAAATTTTTAATTTACGAAAAAGTTCTAAATATGTATGTATATGTGTGTTTATAATTTTTTTTGCTCAAACTCAGTTTACAGCCAAAATCAAATAGAAATAAAAATTAACTTAGCTAAAAATGACAAAATATAAAGCAAAGAAATTAAATAAAACATTTTTTAAAATATTAAATATTACAAAATTTAATATGGTCAATAAAACTGATGCTGATAGACAAAACTGTATAAAATGAAAACACATTAAATCGGAACTGATTGATGTAAAACACAAACAATAATAAAACTATACCACACTAGCAAAACACTCTGTTACAAACTAAAATAACGAGTCAAGGATATATCCGTTTTACACGTAATGGGTAACCACAGACTAGCAGTTGGGCGTGTCTTGGCAGACAAAGCCACTCCCCCCTCCTACTACGACCGACAAGTCACTTTCAGATCTCACAAACCGTTGCTTAGAAAGACTATTTAACATTCTCCTGAACTGTAGCGGAGAATGCAACTTCAATTTATTAAATGTTACAAAATAGGATTTAGGAGATATATCCATTACTGCGTTTCGGCCCTAATAGAGGCTGAGAATATATCCGTTTCCCGCGTTGCAAGGGTTAAACTCTCTAAAAAGTGCCTATCTCAATTTTTTCTACAACATAGGCCTAAATATATTTTCAAAGTTGAATCTTGAAGGACAAAGAAACATATTTTGAAAACTTTTCAGTTAAATCGAAAGTTAGCCACTCTGATTTATTTATTTTAGAATTACTTAATAAATCAGTATTGTATATAATATTTGATTTACTTGTGTAGTTAAAAAAAATGTTTAGGTTGGTCTGACAAAATCAGACGAATTGCCGCCGTGCAACATGGAATGTTAATTATTGCAAATCAGAGGGAAGAGTTAATTCCTAGTTTAGTGCCCTATTATCTAACCTAAAGTAACTAGCCAGAAGATAAGAGAATTAAAAGTACTGATAGTTGGGGAAAGATAAGCAGCTGAGCTGTTTCCTACATACATTAAATATTAAAAATACCTGGTCTAGTGCCCTATAACCTCCAGTTCTGAATTTATAATTAGCCAGGAAGATAAGAGCATTATTCAGGGTACAGATAGTTGGGAAAGATAAGCAGCTGATCTGTTTCTTACATACAATAGGCAATCAAAATATCTATTGTATGCATGATAACCTAGTTTGTTAAGAACTAAGTACACAGATAACATTAGTTAGATTTACTTGTTTTTTACTATACCTTTATTTTTCATATTTAAATGCATATGTATTTATATGTACGACAGGAAAATGCACGAATTAACACTATAAATGAATATTACATTTAATGTAATGTACATTTACATTAAACTCATCTTAATTAACTAACCCCTGCCTTTGGCAACAGACAGAAGCGGTCATAAATATACATTTCCTTATTCGGATTTTGCAAAATATACACGCAAGAAATATTGTTTTTGGAATATAGCAAATATTCTCTTGGATGCTAATTAATTATAGCTTGTACTTAAGCTGTTTAATGCAATCTTATTATCTAAAACAAGCCACGTCTGGACAATTTTTTTTTGGCTCCAAGGATTTTTATATAGGGGTTTTCGACCACAAGAAATCGATTGGCACCGGTCTCAACCCTGGGAAAATTCTCATTTCTGCCCCAGAGGCTCCTAAACTTCCCGTGTGTCACGTCGAGGCTGCACAGTATACTTGATGTCACATGGATGAAATCAGCTGATTTATTTATTCTATATATATATATATATTCTATTATACTGGTAACTAAATGTACCAATTACATTGAAGCATTCAGCTAAATAGTAAGCAAGTTATATATAACTTATCAGCTGGAACTGTAATTAAGGGAATTAGAACAGTATTTTTGTACTCATTTTTGCCATTTAGCACACTGACGTCATGGGAGATGCACACGATTCCTATCGTCTTTTTTTCTAGATACCGTAGTTTGCGTGTGTGTTCCTATTGTTACTTAACAGTTTTATGTTATTTATTTTTGTAGAATAAGGTTAACAAAACCCAAAATTAAATAATGTTGAACTAATACACACAAGTGGGGTTTCAAATTAAAGGCATTCTTCTCTTACTTATTAATTTTCTATCAGAATTTAGAAAATACTATGTTTATGAGCACCACTGCCCCAAAAACCAAAATTCATGGTCATACTGCTTAAGAATCCTGGCGAGGCCGTTGTTCAATATTCTTCACGAGACAACATACAGAGATCCACAAATGGAACTATAGTAAAGTGCCTCGGTGAGGCTGCAGGCCGAACTTTTCCCCTCAAGGCAGTAGGCCGAGTTCCATAAAGGGACTAAAGGTAAACGCGGAAGCCCTCCGAAACAAAATCTTATTAATAACCTACCAGGTAGAGCAACAACAAAGGATTCTAAGGATCCTCTGGGAGATATGGATGCTACCTCTTCAGTTTGCAAAATTCATCTGAGCGATGCTCAGTCTCCTGGTACTAGATAACAAAATAATAAAATACATTTACTTGTACTTAGTACTTATGTTAATTTTATTAGTTTGTAAAGATTATGGCTGGTACATTACAAGAGTCAGGAGAACACTAAAATGAGCTATTATGTGGTAAGGGTTTTGTCTTTGTGCCGTATGGAAGATTGGAATGTGTATGTTTTGATAAAAGTAGAATAAAGAAAATCATAAAACAACCCTTCACCCATGAAATTCCCTACTATATTCTTTTGTATTTTTTTAACAGATTTTTTTTCATACAAGATTTTTTTATCATACAAATTTATTGACATTACCAATTATTTGTTTAGTGAAAAGAATCAGTATTTTGGTTTACTCTTTAGAATTTAATCCACCTCAGTCATAGGATTAGGTTAGTAAGTATGATTTTTTTAATCAATGAAAAAATCAGTATTTTGAAATTCTTATTAGAATCTAATACACCTTAGTTATAAGAGTATATTTATAAATGTTCTTTTTAATTTTTGGTAATAATTCTTTAGTTTTTGTTATTTAAAATAGATTATATTTATTTTCCTGTCATTTTTATGACTTAAGGTCATAAGAAATATCCAGTTAACCGTGTTTAATCAGTAATAAGAAATCTGTATTTATTCTTAAAATTTGAAGTTTTATTTTAATTTTTGTGAAAAAGGTCCTGATATCTAATATATGACCTTTAAACCTATTATTTAATTTATAATAAAGTTTTAACTAAAAAAATAAAATTATATCAGAAATTAAAGTACTGTAAAGTGTTTACTTTAAATTGCATAATTATAATCATCAATTTGCATTTTATAACGATTGAAGTTAATTATTTATAAGTAATTTTCCCATTGCAAATTTACCTTAAAGTAGCATAAACTCCACAAGCGTACTTGGGTTCAATTATTATTTTAGAATTATTTATAGTAAGTTTTGTATATATGAACACTCATTTTCTTGTTGAAATAATAAGTTCAATAAATATGTTCAATGTGTGAACTGTTATCTTGAAGCCAACCCTAATGTACCGACTGGTCTTTGATACAGTAACTGTATCTAGAGGTTCAACTGGGTAAGTAGTACAGGCAGATAGCTTATCATTGGCTGTTTAGTACCATCACCAGTTGTTGATATATTTCTGCACTTTCACTAAAACCCTTGATAAAGAATTTCAAAACAAACAAAAAATTGTTTGTATAATTTTTATTTACGAAGTGCAGAGCTCTTTGTAACAAATAACTTAGTGAATCTTTTAACTATTGATTTGCAAATATGACAAGGTCATTACAACACAGTTTTAATTTGAGAACTGAACTGTTTTTTTATGTAATAATTAAATTTGTGATCTATTTTGTTTTCTTTTATTCTAGGTGTATACTTTTTTAGCCAATTTATGAATTTTTTCATTTGTAAATTGATTATTGGCAATATTTTCTTACGTTTTATGCAAGATCTTACTATATCATATGATTTTGTTGTTGATAGATTCGAGCTTGATAGATCCAACAGATATAAAATATAGTCAAAATAGTTTTGATTTTTTGTTTAAAAGGAAATGCCTTAATTATTTGCAAATGGTACATAATAGTCTAGAATGATTGGAGACAAATGCTTATTAAATAGGAAGATATATGTCATAGTCATCAATTTCCTCTTTAGTAAGAGAGTAATTTTCTCAATTAAAAAAAAAAAAAAAAAGAAAAAATGATCAAAAACTAGGCAATTCCTATGAAATTGTCTACTTTGTTATTGATGAATTCAGTTTAAGGGGACCCCGAATGCCATTTAAACCTAATGTTAGCCATAAAGCAGATATCTCTGTAAAAACGTGACCTAGAGCTCTAATTTTTTTTTATTTGAAAGAATGACCTTTCATCTAGGCCCATACAGAGGGGATTTTTTTTATCTTTAAGAAAAAAAATTTATAATTTTTAAAAAAATAGTAGTTCTAAGTATAAAATTTTGAATACAAAAATATTTTTATTTTTGTTTGTAATACAAGTAAATCAAAAATCCTGTGTATGGACCTAGAATTTGGTCTTATGTATGAGCCCTGAAAATTTGGTAAGGATATCTCAAATGGTTACCAAGATATTTGCTGTCAAAAATGGAAAAAAACCCAACTTTCGGAAAATGCAAAAAACTAAAAAATTACCAACATAGTAAAGTTTACTTAAAACTAGTGAAGCCCAGCACCATAAAAAGGGTTGTCTGGGTTTTCCTCTGCCTCATACATATCTTCTAGCTTCCTCTTGGCAAGGGTTCTTTGTTGGCAGATTTTTTTTTTCCAATTCCAACGCTGCCTTGTCAGATTGTCGGATACGCTCAGAGTCTTTTCGTTTCATGGATTCTATACAATATTGGCCTACCTTCAATCCTAAATGCTCTAATAGTTTGCATTTACTCACGTAACCATCATTGAAGGATAAAACTGCCTCATATGTTCCAAATTTCAGGATTTGCAGGGTTACAAATGTCCGTTTGGGAATCCGAGTCCAGATCAAATTGTTCAGTGATTCATTTGGATTCTGTGACTTGCCTGACCAACATTTCTTTAGCAAGTCTGGGTGTGATAAACTCTGGAATATGTGTTTGATTTCCAACATGATTGGTTCTGGTAGATGGAAGTGCTTAGTATGGTCATAGTCTTCTATGGTCATAGAAACTCTATACTATATGAGTTGGTAAACAGGAATATCATTTCCATGGAAACGAAATCATGTGTAACCTTTATAAATAATCATTTTTTTCGTTTATTTGCAAATAATTAACCCTATAGTGTCATATATCAGTGGAAAGAGGAGATTCTAAGGTTTAATTTATAATAAAAATCCCAAAAACGTAAATTTTTTTTGCGTTTAGGGTCCCCTTAACCCTACTTCTGGCAGCCCATTTTTCCTATACTGGCAGGCTGTTTTTGGGCGTCGCGCAAGGGTTTTGTAATTAATTTATAAAAATTATATTCATTATAGTTTTTAGGCAATGTTATATATATTTATATTCAGAAAGAAATGGTTTATAATAATATGTAATAAAAGTTTTAATATTCTCACTCTTTTATTTTTATTTTTTTTTTAATTCAAAAAATATAAATTTTCAAATAAAAAAAAAGGGTGGGACCGTACCTATAAATCAGAGTTATTGTAATATTTTCTAGCTTTCAAGATAGCCTAGAGACTTTAAATTTTATCTATTTTTAGAATATATATACATTATATGGGATATTGAGAACTAAAATAAATTTATTCTATAAAACATAAACATATATACCAATGCTCATTTGTAGGTGTCGCGATGGTATAAATTCAAAAATTTTTTATAATAATGTATTATATGATAAATACACAAATATATATATTTTTATTTTCGCAAACATATGAGCAGAACTAATATGTTACTGAAACAATTATATTATGTATATAAAATCATGTATTTATTTATATGTAGAAATATAAATTTTCCAAAATAAAAATTTGCAAAACTAATCGATGTATAATTGTTTTATACTAAAATAATATTCAGTTTATCAGAAAACAATTATTTATCTTCACTAAACAGATTTCAAAAGAACAAACCAAGTAAAAATAACAATAAACACAAATAACCAACAAAACATTCAGATACAGTGTTGTTGTTGTCAAATACAGCTGACGTGAATTATAGCCTATTGTGTTCGGTTCAATTCCAATATTCCGCTATCGTAAATATAGCAACAAATGATGTCTACAGACAGGCCATTTCATTACGATTCCAAAGACATCAAATATAAACCGATAAGTATGATAGACGATTTATTAGAATCGTATTAGTGCGGGTGTGTCCAGGTGACCGCTAGCGGTCACTTGCCAACTATACGTGGTCTGCAGGTGACCGCTAGCGGTCACTTGCCAGAAGTAGGGTTAAGTTATATTGTCATTAACTTTATTTCTTTTTGTTTCATTATGAGACTTAATGAAACCTTGGTTTTATTTAGAGCGTTTAAAATGTGTGGTTCATTTGAATTTTACCTCAGAGGATTTTCAGTTTTCTGTCATATAGTTTCTTTACTTCTGTTATTGCACACTGACAGATACGTGCCCATTCTTGTTAGGGCTACAATGTAAAAAGATTGAAGTTATTTAATTGCCTTTCTGGGAACATTATATACAATGATAACACTATTAATGAGAGTAAAGAATATTTGATGTATTACCAATTGTTTGTTGCTCGCAAGAAGGAGTATTATGTTGCTTCATGTCTGCCTTTCTCAATACATTACGCCTTTGCTCTCTTATATGGAGTCTAGGTGCGGTGGGCTTGGTAACAGAACTACAACCTGGTGTATCTAATTTAATCTTTACCTTTTATACTATCTCTCACATTTGATTATGTTTTGTATTTAATCAAACTATTGAAAAATGCTTTTCAGCACTAGAAAATTAAATTATTTTATTTGAAGAGTCATGTTATGATTTTGCCTTCAGAACCCCCTGGGAGCTGATCTCGTCCTCAATTTGCCACAAGATGGTATCCGACTTGTCTTCGATTCAATCGTGCAGAGGCTTAAGGTCAGTTGAACAACTTTAGACTTTTAATGAACTGATGTAATATTCAATTCTGTCCTCATTTACATCTTCATTAAACTAACATTGTTGAAATAATGACTCTATTACTGATCTTGATGATTATGTAAATAAAGTATATTGTCTATTGTCTCATTTTGATCACACACATGAGTTTAATTTAGAGCATCACTCATTTTATTATAAGCTAAATACAAGCTAAAATAGAAACAGTAGTCTAAGTGTATCTTTAACACAATAAAACCCATTTTCCAATTAAGTTTCAAGCTCATTATTAATTTTCATTAACAAAAATTGCCAATTCAGTTAGAACTCAGTTCCGTGATTGAAAAATATTCAACAAGCAAAGCACCAACCATAAGTTTTGTTTGAATACTACAAGAGAATTATAAAACTTACAATGAAAAGTATTAGAATGAATGAATGAATTTTATACCAAATAAATTATATCACCTTTGTTTTTGAAATTTGTTAATGATGGAGTATCAGATGAGGAAAACAAAGGTAGTTGGACATTTGCCATCATTACGTGAAAAATAACAATCACGACGTTTCGATTTGGTAAAACCCAAACCTTTTTCAAGTGCTAAAAACTAAATTACATCTACACAAACATGTTATAAAACTACGTTCTTAAACTAATAAACTTATCTACTTTAATAATTATCTACATTTTAACCTAGATCCGAGAATGGGGTACAACAAAATGAACTTCTACTAAATATAAAAAAATATTAACATGGTTAAATTAATATAACCAATTAGGCGCTGTCAAGGTCACGATATCAACGAAAAATGTCAAAACACAATTAAAATTAATATTCAAATCAGACTGAAATAAGATTACATTAATTAATCATAAATATATGGTACCTGAAAAACACTATTAATTTAAAATAACATTCAACATGCACAAAAAATTTTATATATGACTCGGAAGGACTGAGACTACTATTACAATTACATTTTAACCTGAAAAGACAACAATTATTATAAATAAAACAATACAATAATCAAATATTACAAAAATGAAGAAGTCTTACGACCCGCAGTGACGATGGCATCTAGACGTCACAGGCACGAAGTGAGGATGATACATGGAGGATGATGATTTAACCCTGTTAATATTTTTTTATATTTAGTAGAAGTTCATTTTGTTGTACCCCATTCTAGGATCTAGGTTAAAATGTAGATAATTATTAAAGTAGATAAGTTTATTAGTTTAAGAACGTAGTTTTATAACATGTTTGTGTAGATGTAATTTAGTTTTTAGCACTTGAAAAAAGTTTGGGTTTTACCAAATCAAAACGTCGTGATTGTTAATTTTCACGTAATGATGGCAAATGTCCAACTACCTTTGTCTCCCTCATCAAATTATATCAGCTACAATTTACAAAGAAATAATAAGCATTATTGTTAAGGTTGACAAACGAGTAATCTAAAGAAAAAAAAGAAATAAAACTAGACTTAAATCTTAAAGCTGATAAATATTAAATAATTATAGTCCAAGGAATCACACAGGTACGGGCCTATGTGTCTGCTGAGTTGCAGTTAAAAAGAAATATATTCGACCTCATCATTTTGATTGTTTTAAAAAAAGTGTTTTAATTTTGAAAGAATAAGATTAATTTATTATTTCAAGTGTTATTGTAAAGGACTACAACAAATGAATACATGAAGAAATTATAGTTGAAATTTATACAACAGTATTGAGAGTGACAGCAAGCATAATGAAACTTGTCAGTTGAGACAGTTGTCACACGCCGGTTATCTGCCACGATGATAAGATCGGCCTCATCCAGACTTAACCTGAGTAACCAGTTTGTGACATGACAATTGATGGGGATTCAAACAAGTTTAATTCATCAAAATATTTACATATATTACGGTAAATAATATGAGAAATATAATTAGAGTTTGTTGAGGAGAAAATATAAATTGATGGTAAAGTTATTAATTGAAGAATTTCTAGTATTGTGGAATGAGAAATTAAAAAAAAATAATATTGCTATGTGTATAAATATTGATTAAAATGTGTTTTCAAATAGAGCATCAGTAGGGTATCTTTTGTGTTTCCCATAGCTTACTTTCCAAATTGTTTTTTGAGCTATATTCAGAGGCTCAAGAATACTTTTATAACAACCCCCTCATGCTATAATTCCAAAAGATAATAACGATTGTATAAAAGCAAAGTAAGCCATTTTGAATTCTTTGATAGTTAAAATTCCATTCATTTGTCTGAACGCAAATGTATATTTCCTGATCTTGCTTTTAATATATTGAACAAGATAAGACCATTTTAGTCTACAATCGAAAATAACTCCTAAATATTTGTATGTGTCAACTTTCTTGATACTCTCACATACATAATTATTTCGATAATCAGCACAAGAATATATTACAAGATCACCTAAATTATAGTCTAGTAAGACTAGTTAAACTAACACAGAACTTGAACTTGTGTATAAAATATGAAAATTTATCAAGTCATTAAGTTATTGAGTTTGCGAGTGTTGAAACTACTTTTAGAGTGAAAAGTCACTAATGTCTATATGCTATTCAGCGAGAGTTGAGAGTGAGGCTCCGCCTAGACTGTCCTTGTCTCAAGGTAGCTTGCCAATAAGAAGAGGGTGTTCATGTGAACCTTTGATTTACAACAAGATTGATTCATTGGCATCCATAGTCAGGCTCAGTCAGTTAGTTTGCTTATATGTTCTGCTTTGTATCGTGAACATGTGAACACCTGTAAATTGGTCTAGCGCCTACGCCACACCATCAGTGGGCGTAGCTTCAGAATATAAATTGATAAGAATTTAGTTTTAGAAATATTTAATGAGAGTATATTTTGACTAAACCATTTCTTAAGGAGCATGAGATCATGCAAAGCTTTGTCTCGTACCTCGACCCAGGTCTTTCCCTGCAGGAAAATCAGGGTATCATCAGCAAAAAAATATAATTTCCAAAAAAGTTAGAGTTTAGATATGTTATTTATTTAGATTGAAAATAAAACTGGCCCAAGATTACTGCCTTGGACCATTCTGCGGTCTACCGGCAAGACCTCGCTATTTTTTTTACAAATAGAGACAAACTCTGTTATCTATTGGAGAGATAACAGGTGAAGGGAGAGCGTTGCCACGTATTCCAATTGTCTCTAGTTTGCTCAGCAATTTTGATCGAGCCAAAGAATAAAATGCTTTTTTAAGGTCGAGAAATACTAACATTGGATGCTGTTTGTCAGATGTAGCATAATTTAATTCTTTATTGATGTCAAACAGCACATCAGAAATGTTCTTGTCGTGTTGAAACCTGTACTGACACTCACTAAGAATAGTATTTGTTTTTAGGTAAGATACTAATTGATCTTTTACTATTTTCTCAATGATTTTAGTAAATACTCTCAACAATGAGATAGGACAAAAGTTATATTTATTTATAATGGCATTTGATTTATATAAAGGGAAAACATTTTCTAATTTATAAGTTTGTATATGTAAAAGAGGTTTGTATATCTATTTAAGTTAAAGATATGTAAAAGAGGTTGCTCAGTTATTAACACTGACCGAAACTCCATCATAGCCCGGTGCTGACCCCCCCCCCCTCAAACTGCAAACGTATCGTTGTAAGCCGTATTCAGTAATCGGTTGAAGTGTAAAGTTGCAGTCTAGTTGGTAGTCAAAGTCATTCACCCTCATTTGAATCAATCGCTTCGGCTAAACAGCTAATTACATTAGAAAAGAAAGCATTGAAATTGTTCGCTATTCAGTGTGTAAGGTATTTGAAGTTGTATTCCCTGTAACAAATTTTTTAATTGGAAATTTACTTTTTTATTAACTCTCCCGGCCAATTCGTTTATTAAAAAACCAAAATTGTTTTGGTGTACAAGATGCCTCATTCAGTTTAAATCGGTAATAATTGCGCTTGGTTTCTTTTAAATTATTGCTTAGAATTTGTTACAATATGCAGTAAACATTGTTGAGTCTAAATTGAAAGGTTGTTTCTTACACCGTTTATTAAGTCTGTCTCTTAGTATAATTTGTTTTATTAACTCCAATTTGGTTCTTCAAAAGGCGACCCCTCACCTTCACACTCATCACTGTCCTCTTTGAATGACATCCTCCATTTTCTATAAAACACACAATAATAAAACAACATTCTCTAAAATAAGATGAACGTGGTGAACATATAGAAAATGTCTTAAGAAGGCGAGAAACACAGTTCACCCACATCAAGTACTCACAAGACACTAACCAATTCTGTATAGACAGAACAGTTGGGATCCATAGGCTATCAATATTAGCCATGCAGCAGCAGCAACTAAAGAATATTGACTCAATGGTTTTTGTTATTAAACTTTTTTTCTTTATTATTACTTTAATTGACGATAGTTTTGTGTGCATTTTATGCACTTTATATTCACTTCTGGTATTTTATTTTTTAACAAATTTAATTTTTAATATGTTAAATATATATATTTAATCCTTTTTGGCATGGTAGCTCAGTAGTCAATACTTTGGACTATAGAGGCAAGTTCCAAGGTTTAAATCCCCCAACTGAGCTAATGTTCGGTACTTCACTCGTTGAATAACATTCACACACAAGCCTGCAGTCCCATGTGAACTGGGGAAGTTTTACTGAAAAATTTTTCATTTATGATTTCAAAGTTGTTTTTGTGTGTACTTATTTGTTTAGGTTTTGTAACGTTTACTAGACAATCACACTCCATACATTATTTGAGTATTCCTTAAATTAATTTACACATTCAATGCTTAAAATATTAAGGTATGGCTTAAAAATGCTTGGTCATTCCACACACTGAAAATATTTTATTGCATAGATTTTTGCCTTGTGCACATTACAGACAGAATGGAATATGTTCAGGTTTTCAAAAAAATCATGGCATATGAATCTTCGATCCATACTCTACAGAAGATTCCTATTGTAATACAGAAAACAGCCAAAGTGCCAAATGTACGTTATAAAAATGATCACAATATACTCACACTAATATATTTATTTATTGTAATAATAACATTCACAGCCTCGTTAAGTGCCAACAATCAATTGCACTGTCAGTCCGCTCAGAAATTGATACAGCTCATAGCGCTAAACTTGATGAACTAAATATGATACATGCTTCACAAAAACAAGTAAAGAATGTCTGTATCAGGCAAGATATGACTGAAAATTCCTCTTTTTCATTAACATGCTATTAACTAATTTAATAGACTTCCTAAACACAGTGGAAAAAAATACCTTATTCTTCATTAGGAATTGAACTCAGTTAGATTGCTTTGCGAGCAGAGCTTTAGCTATGGCTACTCCAACACTAGCGATGAACAACCTTATCTGTATCATCTGAATACAGATACACCTATACTGAAATAGTTTAGTTTAGTGTGAGCTTTAAACAATAGTGATTGGCCTGCATTCTACGGCTGACTATCAATGGGACTGCTTTTTACAAGTTGTGTTAATTTTTCATAAAAACTTACTTTAGTCGTATCATGTTATTAATTTTCTAAATAAATCCCAAAATACTGAAACTAAAATTTCAATATGTGAATAAAAAAATTGCAAAATTTAGTTCTTAGTTAATCTGTGAACTATTTCAGAAATCTGATTTTTATTGTCGTTAAAACATTACATTGAATGCATTGACAACGTATCTTAATCTAATAACTAAAGGTAGGGAATTCATTTGGTTTAGTTAGAACAATTGTAGCTTGTATAACCAATATAACATTAAATAATTGAGGCATGATTGATGTTGGTTAACTAAAGGTAATTTACAGGTATCAATACAAAAAAGGAATAATAAAAACAGTTGACAAAAACAAAGAAAATTAGACGAAAGACAAAATAAATTGACAAAGGCAATATAAATTAGGGCAAAGAGACAATAAATTAGACAAACAAAAAGTATCAAGTAACATTACATATTAATAGTTTTACATTAAATCCAATGGGATGGAAAACTTACATATATCTAATAAAAATCTTTGGTCTTAAGACAAAGAAAAACCTACACATAATAGATATTTGTAGATATTTACAAATAGTTACTCTATATTATTAAGAAAAACTCATTCACATTATACAGGCACTCATTGATAAGTATTTGTTTAATTTTAGTCTTGAACCGCTTTGACGATAATTCTTTTATCTCTGCCGGTAACAAATTAAAAAGTTTAACTGACATGTAGCAAACATTTTCTGAGAAGCCGAATTTGCTGTACTCTTAAGCTATTTTTATTTCTTGTATTGTGGTTATGGTAATTACTTTTTAAAGGATAAACATTTAAGTAGTCAAATGTATAACATAAAGAAGTTAAAATATTAATTGAAGGAATAGTCAATATCCCTAACTGCCTAAATAGGGGTTTACAATGTGTGCGATGGGGAACCTTACATATGATTCTCAGCGCTTTTTTTTTTTTTGTTGAACTAAAATTTTATTTAAATGAGAGCTAAAACCCCATAGCAAAATTCCATAACTGATAATGCTATGTATATGTGAATAATAAACACTTAAGAGTACGACGGAATCCACACATGAGCTTAGCCTTCTTAGTAAATATATACCTTTAGACAATTTTTTTGTTATCTTTCAACATGACCATTCCAGCTCAGGTTTGATTCTAACATTACACCACAGATAACTAACTCTACCCAGATGGCTCACAGTATACGGGAAAAGCGTGCACACTGTTTAAGGAGTATCTAGGCAACACACACTACACAACCATGAATTTAAGATGCGACGTTGTCGCATTGAACAAGTATTAAACCTCAATTATTACTATAAGCTGATATTTATTATTGTAATATTTGTTATTAAAATGGTTAGTTGAATGAGTTCAATCTGGCAATGTTGCCCAGTTGACAGCCGCTCAACGCGCTTTAACAGAAAGTAGCAGCTGTATGAAAAACTTCAAAACTATAAATTGTATAGCCATTATAAAAATATATACAATATAACTCAATAAGGCAACAGATTATACAAAGTTTATTATTTTGAATTTACTCTATAGTTTTCATTGTGAAGTCTAGTTTTATTTTTGTTGTAAATAGTGTTTATTTTGTGTACATAATCTGTTTGTTTACACACCGGAGGTTAGTACAATGCACGAGACAGAAAACAAATAACTGCAGACTGACGAGCGCCAGCCGGTCGCCGCGTCATGTGACTAGCAGATGCGTATATATTCGCTGCGAGCGCTAGCGGTTACCTCGATAGAGGCAATAATGAATGAAAACTTCATATTATTTACATTCGTTGCCTAGTAACCAGTCCAAAGGTCTCGAAAATGAATAATAACCTGAAAATAGTCTTGACCTTGAATCTTAGAACTCACTACGTTGTATTAGGCCTGTTCTAGGATTATTGTTATCAGCTCGCGAAATGCGGACAGTTGACACACTACGAAAAAATTGTTAACACTTTAGCATGGGTATGAGCTATCTGGGTAGAATTATTTATTCGTAATAATACCTAAGAATTTCAAGATTTCATTATCTGCTGATTTTCTGTTAAAACTAAAATGTAAATCACATGTTCATTGACAGATTATTAGCTGTACACCAATCCTCTAGTAATACAAAGCTTTTAACAACATTATTTTCAACATAAATCTTGCTCTCCCACCTAAATTTTAAACCAAAATCGTCAGCAAATAAAAAAATCATAATTAATATTATCTTCTAAGTTAGATGGTAGGTCTATTATGTAGACATTAAACAATATGGGACCCAAAATGGCCCCTTGTGGGACATCATACTTAACCATTTGACTTTTGGAATAAGAACCATTTTCTAAAAACAAACTGAGTTCGTTCTCCAAGATAGGACATAATAAGTACCTAAATTACCTAATATATAAATATAAACCTAAGTATATTTTGAAAGTACCAAAACATGCTTGTTTGTTGCAGATTATTGAAGTATACAACATGAAATTAGTGAAGTTAAAATACTGGTAAGTATATTTGTTATTTTTTATGTAGAAAACTAAAGTGATGAACTTTAGTTTTGGATAGTTAACTGGTCGTTAATGTCATATTCATATTTGACTAGTTAAATATTTTAGTGTATTGTTTTTGATAGTTGAGAGAGTTAGCTGTAAGTAGATAACCAAGAGTGTTTGTAAACAGTGGACTGGTGTTCAACTCACCTGAAGTTTGTCCAAGCATCGAGCAGATTGAGCATTCTTTTGGAGCAACTCACCCAGGTGTATACGATGCTGAAAAACACCTCTTTGTGCTCAACTTCCGAGGTCTCTCCTTCTCGTTTCCAGTAGAGACCAAATTCCAAGTGAGTTTGCAAGCAACTTTTGTTGTCATCAGATGCAATGGAGCTGTATAATCCTAGGCCTGATTTGCAATTTAAACATGAATTCATTTTAGTGTATAACATAGTCTTGTTGAAATGTTTCTATTGTATAAAAGCTAAGAAATTGCAGATCCAGAGTTATAGATATGCAACAACAACATTAAATTTATACTTGTCATAAAAAATCTGCTGAAATATTTGCTATCTACTGGTCAGAAAATATTTAATAGCTTACCAAATAAGCAATCCTTGTAGTGCATTTTGAGACCAGTACTTGATTTTGTATATTTAAGAGTAAAATTGACATTATTAGGCTCGATTTGAAGCTTGTATGTAGGGTTGGTTAAATGAACGTTATTCTAATTTAAAGAGATTTCTCTTAGACCAATAAAACATAACTTTAAATAGGATATTTAAAATAAAGAATGAAAGTGGTATGTTTTAAATTTAACATTAAAGCTAAAGCCCTACATTTAGCCCTACATGAAATAACATTTTAAAATAGCCAGTTGTATACCAGTTGATTTCAGAATACTTTATGTGGTACATTACATAGGCCTACTTTTCTAATAGCTGTTTTTTGTTTAGTAATTATTTGTTTCTATAAGTGCTTGGATTCCTAAAATATATAACAGTAAGATAATATTTTGATCAAGTTTATTTGTAAGTTTTCTTAACTTAAAAATAACAGTCGTAGCTATTTTCCCATATAGACTAATTCAAAATGAGTTTGCCATTACGAATTTCGTCTTAAGAAATTTATGAACAATTTAATACCCTATAATTTGGTTTACTAACTATTTTTACTATAGTAAAACCTTGATTATCAGGCATTCTTGGGGCTTAAACACTAAAATTTAAACCAGGTTCACTGGTTTAGAAAACATATCAAATCTTTAGAACTGTAGCCTATCTTTTCATACAGTAAAACGCATTTAAACTGATAAAAACGAACTGTAACGCACACAGAAATGCCATTCACTTTTAGCTACGTATGAAACAAGTGTCTCGCCTGATGTCTGGGCAGCTAGCAGGCACAAAGAACTATGCGCCGATTGGTTCCGATTTCTCCCGATCGCTCAGAACTTTGCTGCCAGTCCCACGCACCATACACTCAGACTCATTACGAGCATGCCACACTATGCTGACAGCTTCATCTTGCTAATTCAGCAAGCTCACGTCCTTGATACGGCTACAGCTGATTACAAAAACCGCATTTGACTTGTGCAGGACTATCGGGTCTGCCAGACTATCGAGTGCCAGATTAACGCGGTTTTATTGTATATATAAAGTCTATATCATAAGTTTTATGACATTATTATCAGATTATTATTAGAACATAACTTTTTAGTTTTGAAGAGCTAGAATGAAACTTATCATTTACACAGTATGTTTTACTACTGGCTAACTTAAGTTTGGGAAATAAATCAATGCCTTCTACCTCATTACAAACTGGTAAATCCTTAACATAAATGTCTAAATGAATATGTCCTAGAACAGAGACTCGAATGAAGTACCCCATACTTAACTAATCTTCGTAATTACATTAAGAATTAAAAGCGCCAGAACAATTAAAAATATACTAAAGGCATATTTAACAGATCGGTAATATATTCTATAGATGAATGTTTAATTTTAAAATCCTCTTGACTTTACTTATAAATAATGTTTATATAAAAATAGTGACAGAACTAAAACATTTAAATCAAGCCTTTTTTCAAACTGGTGGAACCAGCCAAACCTTGACTAAAAAACTGATTTTCATTTTACAATTTGACAAGCAATATCTTTGAACTGGAGTAACCAACCGAACCTCGACTAAAAAAACTGATATAAGAGCATAACGGTTTATTACTCAGCCATAATTTCACTTCAAGAATGGTTAATGGTTAAAGTATTAACATATTAACTATTTAACTTTACCTGTCACCGTTTAATTTCAGTAAGCACAATGTTATGTTAGTTATAACATAACATTGTTAGTTAAATAAGCTTTAATTTATAAGATTAAAACTGAGACTATTTAGTGCATTTTGTACATTTAATGAATAAATAAGATCTGACTTTGAATACTGAAGTGAATTAAAACAGCAAGATTTATTGTTAATGCAGGAGTTCTATTACAAACGGAAATATTTTTTATGAGATTGTCACTTGAATGTATTTGTTACTGTTTTTTTGGCAAATATTGCACTTACATAAAAATATCAAAAAAATTTCTTATACTTGGGGTTTGTTTCCCTCACTTAGTGATCATTAGTAAACAAAAGTATAAAGAATATTTTCTCATTTAAAAATTCATTTTTCAGTTTTTAATGCATGGTATATAATGAATAGTCTTTCCAAAGGATCGTTATGACTTGTTATTCTACCAATGTCATTACTTTGATTCAATGTAATTTGCTACTGAATTAATAATATCTTTGTTTATAGTAATTGTTTTACTCCTTTAAAGTTGTTCTTTCTACTGGAAGGGTAACTCATGTGAGTGTTCCAGCAGTCAGGCTACACCCAAGGCCTGGGCTCACTGCAGTTTGCCAGTGGTTCTTCACCGTGTGTATCGTGCACCAGTATCTACTGCGGTCACAGTCTCCCAGACTGTTCTGCCCCGCCTCTCCCTCTCTCCTGCTTTTATGCTCAGCTCTACCTTAATTACCTGGATGTTCTGAGGGACAATGATCGCACCAAGGGCCTTCGTCTTCATCTCTATACGGAAGGTCAGAAACTCTACATAGCAGCCCACAAATTTCCTTATTGCTCCTTATCAGTTATATTTTTTATAGCTCTAACAGGATGACCACCAACCTTGAATTCCTTGAAAAGCTGGAATTAGAATTGAATATTTGAAAATTCATTGAAAGTCAAGCTTGATTTTGACTTGATTAGCAGATTAGGGCTGATCAGTCATAGCATTGGTGACAGTTGTGGTTGTAAGTAAGTACACCTAGCTTTGTGTTTTGTGAATGAGGTCTGTTAAAACTATCATGTTACTTGAATCAATAATGTGCACATTTATTTTTATCGTCATAATTAATAAAACAAGTCATTATGATATTGGTATGATAAGATATTATGATTATATTTTATAATTTCAAAAAAGCTGGACTATATTTCTCGTGTCATTTTTATTCAATGAAAATTTTATTATGTATTTGGAAGATTATATTCTGAATTTATATATTTAATCACAATAATTAAGAACTATATTTAAAAAAATAATTAAAAATAAAGGAAGATTAATTAATTGTGAACTTGTTTGTAGGAACTACACGAAATCGCAAACAGACACTGGTGCGAGAGGTGCATTTCTCCAATACTTGTCAGGATGTAGCAACGCTTCTCGGTACACCACAGCGAGTCTTCTTTAAAGCTGAAGACAAAATGAAAATCCACAGCCCTAATGCTCACCGTCGGGTTACATCCAGAAGATCTGACTTTTTCTTCAATTACTTTTCACTGGGAATGGTTTGTATAATGATTATACTTTATCATTAGACAAAGTTTATTTTTGTTTAATTATTCGAGAAGATAAAACCTCGTTATATTCGTATTGAAATATTGATTTTTGTCACTATTGAAATGCAGTGAGCCTCACTTACAGGTCTTGATGACATCAGATAGCTAAATATGTCATATAGTAGGGAATGATGATAAAAAGGCATGAAGTTTATTATTTATAGAAACTACAACACTTTTACATTTAGAAGCCATTTCACTCTGTGAGAAAGTATAGAATTATCCATCTACTCAGAATTTATCCATTTTGCAAGATATCCCACAATGTGCAGGTTGACTTAAATCTTGAAAACCGTCTCTTATAATAGCTTCCTAGTTAATCTCAAACGAATTTTCACCAAAAACCAACTGGTTACTAACTTGGGATATGTTTGACGGCCGAAACAAGTTTCTGGTATCAGACACTATGACCGTCATCACTGGAATGAACTTTCCCCGTGAGGAATGGGCTATGTTGAGTCCCCTTTGCACAGGGTGTGGGAAGATGCAACTACTCGTGTGGAATTATAAATGATTAGTGATGTGATCGCAGAGTCAAAGTTCAAACTGTTCTTTTCAGGGGGGAATTAGGTAGTAGTCATCCAATCAAAGAAGCAGGTATTGAATGGTTACATAATCTGGATTTAGTTATGTGACAATTACTTTGTAGTGTAGATTTTATTTTATTTAGGCATGGTTCATTAGTGAAATATTAAATTTTTTATAAGTTTGGTAGCTGGTTTATGAAAGCCATGCGATATATAGAAATATGTTGGAATTCTCAATACAATTGAAAAGAACCAAAATTAAATCACAAATAACCATTATATTATTGCCAACTCAATTGGAACTTTCCTCTTTTTTCTTCATCATTGATATTATTTTATGAAGTAGAGAAATAAAATGAAAAGTAGTAGTTAGCGCCTTTGCACTTCACATACAATTATATCAGGAAAGCCTTGCATTTCACTTAAAATTACATCAGGAGAGCCTTGTTCTTCACATACAATTACATCAGAAAAGCCTCGCACTCACTTACAATTACATCAGGAAATTCTATTGTCATCTGACTATTGAAACAAAGGAAGAGCAGTAATTTAATTTGGGAAAAAACTGAAAATAGTGAAAAAATAACAAAATTGATGTTGATTTTATATTTTACATAAAAATTTCATCATATTTTAAATTTAAACAACTTTTGATGGGTTTTGTCTGAAAACTAGAACTGTGTACGATTTCCAGTTGGCAACTTTTTTCCAAAGTAACCATATTTTGTAAAATAAGAATAATTTGAGAAACAGAAAAAGACAATGTGTCTAAAGAATAAGAAAATGAATTCCTCTCCCCCAAAATTTAGTCAGATTTGAAATGTTTCTGTTTTTCTTCATTGCTTTGTCATAGCTAATGTCAGGACTTTCTCTTTAACCCATTGTGGATTGATTTATTTATACGTGTGTGCCCCAGCGGGTAGGAATTAATTTGCGCAGTGGTGCGGCGGCAGACCAATAACAGGGCACCGTAATAAAACTGCAGGTAATTGGTTATATGTAATAGTAATAGTGGCTTGCTGGGTTACCGGCGATATAGCAGTGGCAACAGGACAGGTGGCGAACTAAGTTATGGGGTGGCGGGGACTATGTCAGAGTCATAATAAAAATATAGGGCACACAGTTTGGGCGAAGAGATAACAACATCTGAGTCATCGAATAGACTAGGCTTGGCGGCAAATATAGCTACCTCTGTATCTGTTTCACTAACCTCAATGTCACTTGCTATATCCGTGTACTGACATGGACAGAAATGCACTGTGTCTAAATTAAATATAGTATTATATCACTGAACGAAATATAAACTGCTTCTACTACTGCTATCTATAGGATATTTATGAAAGTTTTTATAAACGAAACTCGTTTTTTAAAATACCCAGTTGCTGAATAGAGACGTTTACACAACCTAGTAGAGTCTATTGTAATTATTTGGAGGTAAAAGTAGATCGTTATGCGAGCTGAGCTCGTCATTGTCCTCTAGGCCCAGCCACTGCATGTGAGCTGAGCTCGTCAGTGATCCACAATTGGTTAAAGGCTGCTAACTTGTTTATGACTGAAAAAAGTCAACTTTTGTTAATGTTTCTGTAAGTTTTTTTTCTGTAACTGTGGACCAAGAGCATTAATTCAAGCAAGTATGTTATGGGATTTTGGTGGTGGATAATGTCTAAATTTTTATTAACGAGTGAGTAAACATGTAATTTTAGAATATAAGATAAAAAAGTAATTTATCAGAATCTTCTTTAGTAATTTGTGGTAGTTATCAATTTCAGAATTTTTTTTCTGACTTTTTAATGTCTATTTACCTTAGGGTAAATATCTGCGAATTTCAATTCTAAGCTAGATTGTGACATAAACAAAAGCATTATAACTAAGACTGCTGAAGTGTGGTTGTGTGCTGTGTAGGACATACTTTTTGATGCTCGCACCCAGAAAGTGAAGAAATTTGTGTTGCATACAAACTATCCGGGACACTACAACTTCAACACCTACCAGCGCTGTGAGTTCCACCTGGGCTTCCCTTCTCATACCAGTGACAACAAACCTGTCCAGGTCAGCAGTGATGCGTCATTCTTTTGTTTTAATTATCATCTTGGATACAAACAAATATATTCAATTGTATTTTGCTGAATTAGGACTACACTAAATAAGTTATCCATTTGTAGTAGGTATGAAATCATCTATACATATTATTTTTTTAGTAAAACCTCTAATATCTGGTATAATGTGGCACCAGGCAATCCGGATAAGGACAAATTTGGGTATCAGATGCTAACATTAATTGCTACTCTCTAACATTGACCTAAACAGTACAGTAAACAACATGCAGTGATAAGCAAGGCTGACCTTTGTTTACATTGCTGATTTTAAGGAAATGCACACCACAGAAGGCAGCACAGTGGAGATTATAGGCAATAGGTTCTATGCTTGTTTAATACTGACATGGCATCTGCTCAATGGTTGCTATCGACTTAGAAACTACTTGAGAAGTCTGGAGTGACACAAGTTGAGTGGTAATCAGTGTGTCCGGATGTTGTGTAGGTACAGCATGCTATACTGTAGTTTAATAAAGCATAAACTCGAGCTGAACTTGCTGCTGAAAAATCTAAATATCAACTAGGAAGGAATTACGAAGGAATATGACTGCTACACGTAGTATTTACTATTTTTACAATAACAATGAATTTCTTACACTTTTTTTTCTTTTTGGGTATATAATTTATTTTTGCACCAGATCTCTTAATTTGATACTTGGAGGACCCCTGATTGTTAATTTTCAAGTTTAGATACTTGCTGAAAGGTTCTCGGGTTATTATTTAAATACAAACATGTTTTAGATCTCAGCATACACCAAGTGGGACAGCGTGTGTGAGCAGGTGAAACCCTCAGAGAGACCTGTTGTTCTGAACCGAGCATCATCCACCAACACCACAAACCCCTTTGGCTCCACCTTCTGCTACGGATTTCAGGACATTATATTTGAGGTGATGATCAGTGACTCTATATCCTTAGTAATTGATACATCACCGGGCTGCACGTTTTTTGTCTATAGTTGGCTGGTGAAAACACACAATAGATGAATCAGGCATTACATTACGAAATAGGACATTACAGGAGCGTATTAATATATTTTTCATCTGGTTTATCTCATTTATTTGTGGCTTTTTCATGCTTGTTTTATGTAATCACTAAGAATCAATATTAAAATTTAGGCCAAGGTCATTTTATTTGAAAAGATAATTTTTTTAGTCCAAATATTTTATCAGTTAGTTCTTATAACTTGGATCGTATTCAAACATTTATTTTGAATATTTTAGTTAGTTATTTCCAATATGGATTATTTTTAGTTTTTTCTGTCAAATTCTCTTGCATAAAATTTTATAAGTCTTGTGATCTTTGGTTGCTTGAAAAATTAGAATCCTATGGTCAAAATTAGGAGCACTGCTTAGGCCTAGAACTCCTAATTTTGGTGCAACTGCTTGACATATAAACTTGATTAATGAAACCTTCATTTTGTTTTGTTTCATCATGATTATCCTTATTAGAATATGTTTGTGAATACATCACAAACGCTGTTTTTCTTTTAAATGTCTGTAATACTTTAACATAAAAATGTTCTTAGAATCTTTAACATAGGTATTCAAATCTTACTGTTAGTTATGTTGGCCTTTTACACGTAGTTTTCCTTGCATACTTGCAAAGGAAATAACCATTTTATGTTTACACTGGCATTTATTTAGTTTTTGTTGGCTTTCAGAAAATAAACAATCACTTTCAGTATTGAACCAAGTTTTCATTAAAATACATCCCCAGCTCATCTGTTGATGCTACGTGGCTAGCTCAGCATCACAGGCTCAGTTTGGTTCTTATGTTCATCCCACTGTCACATTGTTAAGCAATAAGTTTATAAAATCAATGCTAATGTTAAAGGATTAAGGTGGGTTTAGAAGGGAGATAGCATGGCGTTCTAAAAAATTTTTATATTGTCAGAAATATCCTGATGGTAAAGTATATACGTAATTAGCATATTACCTAATAATTGTTTCTAAAAAAAAATCTAAAAATTAGTGTTTTAAGACTAACTAAGTAATTCTGATTGTTTCTAGGTGATGGCCAACCAACATATAGCATCGGTCACACTCTACTTCATGCAAGATGGCTGCCATGTATGACGATGGCTGTCCGCCACGTATTTTGTCTTGGCGGGAAGATATTGCCATTTCTGAGCTGCTTAGGTCTGTTTTGTTTAGGGCTGATCAGTCATAGCATTGGTGCCAATTGTGGTTCTTTAAGTATTAAAAACACCTAGCTTTGTATTTTGTGAATGAGGTCTGGTAAAACTAAATTTTATGTTAAAAATCATGTTGCTTCACTCAATAATGTACACATTTATTTTTATCGTCATAATTAACAAAACAAATTGTAATATCTTATTGGATTTTGTTTGATTGTTGGATTTGATTATGTATTTGGAAGGTTAACCCTCTCCCGTCAATCCGCCTCGAAGCGCCTCCTCGATGGGTGTGGTACTACTGACGGACCGCCTCCAAACACCTTCACTTGAATTACAGATGCTTGCGGGATCTGTTATCGCCTCAAAGAAACTTTTGCGGTACTGTCTATATGTAGAATTGATTTTCTATTCTACCTAAACAATAATGTGCTGCTCTCTGAGAAACATTATTTTTATGAATCTGCAGATAAATGCAGTAAAATATATTTCCCTCTGTTTAGTGCTGCTACCTTACGGGCACACTGGAATGGAACTATACATCAACGCCAGCTGACTAAATAAGAAACTAAATAATATTATTGTACGTATGTACAGTATTAGCATGTTTGTTTACCGCCAAAATACAGTGATTGTTTCTGATTGATTCTTAGTGACTTATAATGAATCAAGATCAGTTTTTGCGTAATATTTAAATTGACCGCATATTTGAAAATGAGTCGAAAGTGGAGAGTGACTATATTTCTTGTGTCATTTTTATTCAGTACAAATTTGATTATGTATTTGGAAGATTAAATTCTGAATTAATATATTTAGTTACAAGTATTAAGAAGTATATTTATTGCAAATAATTTAAAGAGTTTTATTTAAATTTGCCTTGTGTACTTACAAAATTAGCATAATTTAATTACTGTTTTATCAGTCCTCATCAAAAGTTTGGTTATTGTCAAACAAATATATCAACTGAGATGTACCTAAATTTGAGTATTTTTAGATTCACTAAATAAGTATTTATTTGTGATCAAATTATACCTGAACTGGATCCTTCTTACTTTGCTCATCAACCATCCAAAAGGATTTAACATGTTTTAGGGTAACTCTTTCTAACTCTGATTTGTTTTCAAATTTGGAACATATTTTTATCCAAGAATTACATTCTTTATAATCCGTTATAGAGATTATTTTTATAGTGAGGTCCATTTTGTCTAGTTGTGAAAAATTGTTTATTCTTTCCTTACTGTGTCAAAAGATATAACTTCACATAAATTGCGACCTAACAGAAGCAGTGGTTTGAGAAAGGAACACAGAGTGGTTTAAGTGAGACAGAGAATTAGTCTTCCCCCACCATTGAACAGACTCACCTGTTGCATCATACCAACATATCGATTTTATGGATACTGGAGTAGACTGAAGGCCACAAGCTGGCTGTGTAATAGCAAGCTCGGTTCATTATGTCACTGATATTGAAGGGAGACGAACTTTTAAAACTATAAAATTGAATCATTATTGCATACCTATACAACAAATAATAACAAAATAAATAAATATATATATATAAAATAATAACAATAATATAAACTTTTTAATTAACAATGTACTATTTTACAACAAAATACTGTTTCATAAGTTAAACTCAGACCCAGATTATAGGAAGTTTAAATAGAATGTTAATAGTATTTATACAAAAAATTTGGAGATAGCATGGAGATACATAAGTTGGTGCATATGCGGTTATTGGTGCTTGATGCAATGCACTACTGTATATGTGAAATACTCTTGTGTCTCGCTGCCAATACTACCTAAATGGAGCATTTAAGACTCCCATTTATGGGCTAAACGATTTAACTTCATTGCCAATGATAAGGCTTTCTCAACAGCACTAATTGTATGTTGGAGGAAATCCTGCAAGTATACCTTGTTTCTGACAAGTGTTCAAAATATTTTGAGTTTCTATGTGTAAGGCATATTTTTGAAGTAGGTACCGTTTTGGAATAAAGGAAAAACCAGTTGACAGTAGTAACAGAATTATTTTATATGAAAGCCTGTACCTTAAACTAATTTTTCACATAATTTCCTTCAATACTGTGAACCAGCTTTTGAGAACCTTACACGTAGATGTCTGCTGCCTGACTGAACAACCACTGTGTCACGTTTATGTTAACATTTGAATGGTCAGCATTGTCGTGGTGTTGACCTCCCATATACATCCTATTTCACCCAAGTATAACCAACAGTGACAATTCATCTTAAAAAACTGTTACCATTCTGGTGTGAGAGAACTGGCTAACATTTTTTTTGGTGATTTTCTGTCAGCATAATTTGGATCAGCGTGAGCAGAACTTTTGGTACTTCAAACACTCTGACATTATTTTATAAGTCACACTACTTGTCACACTACTTGACACTTGAGGAAACTTACTAGTTAATGATGAAATCGTAACATATCTGTTCTCTCTGAATTTTTCATCAACTGCACCAAGTCACATTAATGATTTAAGGTCATCCACTTCATTGCTCATAATGCACATTCATATGGCCATCTTTAAAAGGTCTCACCCATTTCCATACCATCCCATCGATTATTGTGTTTTCACCATAAACTTCACAGATCTCATGGTGAATGCCAGCTGAGCGCCTTTAGCATAATAAACACATATTATAACAACTTTCTTAACACTCATGAACAACCAAATGTTTCTGTAATGGTGGCTGTGGCTTGCCAACAGATTGCGGTACACAGCTTGTCTGTTCCGTACGCTGACCATAACGCAATAACGGCGGAATTTATTTTTAAAACATGCCTGGTAATTGCAGAATAGTTTTTAAATAATTTTTAAATCAAAGTAATTGATTTGTATAGTAACTGTTTTGTGTTCATTTCTTGTTCTCACAGAGAATGGTCTTTTTGCTTTAAACAGTATAACTAAATATAGGAACAATTCCAGTTACTGTCAACTTATATTTTGTATAGTCCTTTATTCGTAATAAATGCTTTATAAAATCTAAATCTAATTACAGATGTGTGGTAGTATGTAATCGTCTGTTGTATACTTTGATAACCGTGTATCTCCTTACCTGCTTCATTATCTATTTACATCCATCAACCCCACCCCTCCTTCTGATGCTTTTACCTGCCAACTATAGTGTTATGTTTTACACTTGTATTTTATGTTACTGAACTTCAAGTACCTACTCATTCTTTTTTGAAGAAATATTAATAACATATCATCTTTACAATTGTCTTCTCTTGCAAATGGACCACACATGACAAATAACCCTCTTAGCTAATTTTTACTTGGTTTTTATTCTCACTGAAGTAATTTCAAAATTTCAAAAGTTAATCATGTTATTTGCCTGTAGATATTTTAACATTAGATCAGCAAGGCATGTGCCTAATTTGCACTTTGAACATTATACAAAGCAATTTTACGTTAGGTCCAAATTCAATCATGCACTTTTCAAGTTTTGGCAAAGATCTTGTATATGTTGATAGGAGTTATCTTTGCTTCACACCCTAAGGTTCAGAGGATCCAGCACAGAGTATTTATCACGTAGTCAAGTGCAATAGATTAGTTTTGCCCGCATCCCTAGAGTGCCTTTTGTCTTTACCGACTGATCTTTATTGAAAACCACGGGTAAAGGTCTTAGTTAAGTTATGCATCTTTAAACAGATGAGACAATCATTATTTTCCAAAGAGTGAAGTGATGTCAGGTGTTTTGTTATTTTGATTTAACTAATTTATTTTCAAAATATAAAGGCTGTGTTTAATTTTAGTGTAATATTTCTTAGAAGCCCTTTATCAAACTGTACACTCTTTCTTTTTAAGTTCAGCATTTATCCGCAGAGTCGGTAAAGATACTATTTAAAACAATAGAAAACTCAGGCCCTGATGATTTGAATAGTGCTCAGAAAATGGGTAAAAATGTATGAAAAAAAATACAAAAAAAAAATAAATGCGGTCAAAAAAAATACAAAAGGGTTGAGTAATAATAAATAGTACTTATAAAAAAAACCTGAAAAAGTGTTCATTTAGGGTGATTCTGTAAATATTCATGCATGGAGTCATTGCTTTTAGTATGTATGTTGACACTCAGTATCGTTATATTTTTTGTATATATATATAAACCAAAAATAATGCTGATAGTAATTCTAAATCCAGTTGTTAAAATCCAGGATTATGTTATTTTCCTCCCTGAAAAACCTGTTTGGATTATTGCATCATTACTTTAAATTAAAGTAAATTTTAATTTTAGGATGAATAGAAAATTAATTTTTTAATTGTATTGTATCAAATTAAGTAAGTACTTGTAAATTAAACCATGACGAGTACAGTACAGACTTGATTATCCGATCTTGCTTTATCTGGCTATCTACGTCATCAAGCTTGGCAATCAGGGAAAATAATTTTGTACTAGATAAAATAAAATCTATTCGGAAATGCTATTCAGCTTCACAATGCAAATCTTAAACTCGAGTGTTTGAGTTTTGCTTCTGGAATATTGCAGGCGCTGTTCATTTAACTGTTGTGCATTACCAGTTCTCATTGCATAATGCGCTTGAAAATCTGAGCTGGCACTTTATTTACTTATGTAAGAGAGTGGCTGGAAGTGTGAATTTTGCATATGAGGAATTGGAATAGTTCATTAAGTAGTGGAATAGTTCTGCAGTGTCAGTCTTTTGTTTACTTTGGAATAGTGAAAACATGTTCTCGTTCATTTAACCCTTTCCACTCAAGTGGCGGGGCAGCCCCGCCACGCAACTTACCGCACTAACTCCAATGTCGGGCCGGGCCCGACGTCTCTATAAAAACGTTCTATGATTGTATTTAGACTGACGTAGTTACATTATTGACCACTAGGGTTGTTGTTTGATATGTGCTGCTATCTGTAGAATTTTTTCGGAACCGTTTGAGTTTAGTACAGGTAAACAAACTTCAGAAAATGTAATGTTTGTCGTCTGTGGCTGCTCTGTAAACAGCTGGCTGACTGCAACAGCTATCTGCACTCACTTTGTTCCGTCATATGTTATCGTTCGTAATGAGCTTATAAAACACATTGTTGCTGCTAGGTTATCGTTGTTGTTTTACTGTTTATTCATAATATTTTTATTTTTACGACGATGATTCCTGTCGAATAAAATGGGTGAAGACGACGGCAGTAGTATTCTACCAAATGATGGAAGTGGCGATAGAATAGTTTCGATTTCGAACCTCAGTGATGACGGTATTACCAGCTTACTATTTGACGAGGATTTATTATCCAACTAGTTGTGTGCCTAAAACATTTCTTTTCATCTTTTACATTTCCTGTATGTTCATAAGTATTTTTACCGTAGGCCTATGTGTAACCGGTATGAAAATGAAAGAGCGTTGCAAGTAGGCTATTGGATTTTGTCTGTTTATATTTTTAGCTGATAACATGTTTTGAGTTATTGAAAAAAGCTTTACTTACAAATTTGGTCTAAATTATGTACCTTTTGACTGTTGCTAAGCAATAACATAAAATTTATGGAGCAATTGTTTACTAGTTGCAGTGAAAATAATTTTTTTGGTAAAAATGTTGTTTTTCAAAAAAATTCGGTTTTAGAATTATATATTTTTTTTTTATGTATAATTTAGTCCAAAATATTTGAAAATGACTTTTTTTGTTTGTAAGGATACAAACAACAAAAAACAAACAACAAATACTATTCTTCCTATTTAAAATTTTTCAAAAGATCTTCTTGTATCCGTTTTTTTGTTAGAAATTCAATTTTGTTCCAATAAATATATATAATTAAAAAATTTTGAAAATAAAAATATATGTTTTATTTTATATTAATCTATACTTTAGCATAGAAGAAACAAAGAAAAAATACATCAGCTTTTTGGAACTATCAGATATATGTTTTTCCCACTGAACAAATGTAGTAGGCAATGTTTGTTTAAAAGTAAATGGAGCTGATAGGGAAACTGGGTTCCCAGTAATTGGAGTGGAAAGGGTTAAAGGATGTAGTTACTGTACAGTGAAAATCCGATTGTCCGTCACCCTATTTTCCGCCAGGTTCTGTTATCCGTCAGTGTCTGGGTTTGTCGCGCCACGATATGACAGTTGCCGTATGACTAATCCGACTTGGAGACGACAATTTCCCCCACCAGCCGTCTAGCCCTCATAAGCCTAGTTCCAACGGCCTGCCATCTGTAAGGCCTCGTCTGCCGTCTAACAGATAACAGGTCGTTGGAACAGCTCGCCTGACGTACGGACCTGCCTGATCAGGTCTCCTACAACATGGGGAAAGAGGTGGCACTACAAAGGCATGTGTTGAAGATGAAATTTTAAGACGCGATGCCTACACAGGTCACGGGCTGTTGGAACAGTCCTGTCTGATGATACACAGGCGAGTTGCTGCAACACAATACATGTGTACTGCCATCGGGCCTGTGTTGCTAAAACACAGGCCGTGGGAAGTGGGAACTAGGCTTTAATATGTTATTCTGTACAGCAGTTTAATTTTAATAATGTTGATAATTAATTTTTCTGCTTATTACATAATGAACAAGCTTATGTTTTACATTAAAACTAGACCTACTGTAATAAAAGAGTAGTTTTGACCTGCAGTGTATACATTCTGAAAATGTCTTTTTTCTAACCTTTTCATTCTCATTTTGTTAATCAATATGTACTATACAGCATTTAAATTTAACGTGCATAAGCACTAATAAGTTTGCATCCAGCGATATTAGTGTGTTTGGGTGAATTCTCTATAATCCGTCTATTCTCCAATGCGTCACGGCCGCAGTCCCGACCCCTGACGGAAAACAGGGTTTCTACTGTACATACTTTTAAAATCACTAAAATTATTCTTTACAACAAGTTTTTATTTAAATTCTATATGTCAACAAATGAAATGAAGTTATAATTTTAAATTAGTAAAACAGTTGTTTTTAACAATGTCTTTGAGACACAAGATTTTGACAATATGTAGTCGCCCACGTTTGTCTTGTCAAAATTTGCCATGCCTTCTTGATTTGCATTTCATGCCACTGTTGGCGCTCCTCTCTCGCTTGCCATCTGATATGAGTTATTGAACCTATTCATTGTTAGAAAACCAAGTTTTTTGTGACATATTTATGTTTCATCCGGCTTAACCTGTTGCCACATTAGGACGGATAACCGAGATTGTACTGTGTTTTAAAATATATTAAAATAATATTGTGTTGTATTGCATCAACTTTCAAATACTTTTTTTAAGGAACTTCCTCCAATATCAAGAGTTAAAAAAAAAATAATCCAATCATGTTGTTTTTTTAGAAAATTGTTCTATTGTGGTTAGATTTTATTAATAAGTATATTTTTTATTAAGTACCGTTAGTCTACATATTAAAATTAAGTCATTGTTACAGTATTGTAGGCATCATGGAATTTCTGCTGGCCAGACGTTAGAATGTTACTGTACACATTGGTTTAATGAGACTTTATCAATTTAGACAAAGAGCTACGCTTCAATTTGCAATAATACATTTAATAAAACTACCTTTTTTCTTTAGTTGAGTCCTGCGTAAGACCTGTGTGTAACAGTAGTTGAATACTGTATTCCTAATGTGTATTGTAGTTTTGTGTCTGTATATTTTGATCAACTTCAAGATCTCAGTCGGTCATTGTGTGTTTTGAGGTTTGTTATTTGTCATTCGAGTGAAATATTATATATTATGTAATGTAATAAAGCTATATTATACTAATTATTCACAACTATGTGGCAGGACCATTATCAAACAGATGTTCACATATTCGTTTGTTTCATCCACTGAAGATTGTTAACTGCACATTATGAAGTTATTTATATGAATATTTACTAATTTTTAGTATATATGTAGGTTTAACTATTAATATCAGTGAGGGTTTGAATTTGATTGAATTGTATAATTAATCAGTGTCAACAATGTTTGAATTAATTTGTTTCTAGTATTTATCATTAGCGTGTATTAAAATTCTATTTAAAAATGTTACAATTTTTTATTGAAAGGTGTGTGTTTTAATTTAAAAAATGAAAGGATTTTGTTATGAATTAAAGAATTACTTTAATAATGATTTAAATAATTTACATGAAATTATGAATTATTTTTATTGAGGCATTATTTTTAAATTAAGTTCTATGGTAATTTATTTGTTGACAAAATCTAAAACAATAAAATTTTTATAAAATTAATATTTATTAAATTACAATATGTCTTGTGAAATTAAATTATTTATTCCTATGGTTTTTGCACAAAACCCTCATCATAGTAAAAGGAACTCGGTAAGTACTTCTTTTACCACAAAGGTAGAAGTGTTTGAACAGATTTGTTTGATATATTTTGCAGTCAAACTTGTTTTATTTATGGAAGACTACTACTAGCCTCTCATAATGCATGTTATTTTATTCCACACATTTACTTTTGTTCTTAAGCTTATAAAAGGAAAACGTTTTTTTAGTCTTATTACATTTTAGTAAAAAGTTACCAAGCATCATAGATAGTAAACTGAAAACATAAACACTTACAAACAGATGGAGATTGTGAAATATTTTGGGACCGCAGGCTCCTTCTTCAGTCCCAAGAGAACTCAATTTCTTAAGATAAAAATGCACTTGAATAACAGAACTCAATCACAAATCTTTCAAGATTTAAAATTGTATCAATAATGTACATATACTCTTAATTCAAATTCTTGTGATAGCAGCATCAGGTTAGCCATTTGTTTCTTAAAGATAATTATACCATATCTCTGTTCTTTGAATTTTAAGAGAATCGACTTCATCAGTAGTTTAAGCCTTGCCTTGGAGTATGAAGGTCTGTTTGCAAATGAAATCATTGTTCTGTGTGCTTATAACATCAAGCTATTTACATGCCCTCAGGCATACTTGGGATTAACGATTAAAAATAATTAACGATTAAATTTAATCGTTACTTTTTCTATTAACTTTTTAACTTATTCGTTAGTTTTGGTAATGCTTAACTTCTAACTTTAACTAGTTGAAAATTTGGCTAACCGTTAAAGTAACTCAGTTAGTTTTTCAAATGTGATAAAAGGTGCCATTTGGTCCGAGGAATGTGGACTGGGGAGAAAGTATCTAAAACTCAGGTCAAAGACCGATTGTTTTCCTCATCCCCCAATTGTCACAGACAAGCAAGGTCACTGTTTTGAAGACGCACCAGCTCCCCTTTACTCACATTTTACTGCCTTATAAATAAAAAAAGGCGGACCAAACGAGTATACCATTGTTGTAGGATTGACTTGTGTCCCTGAGGTGATAATTTCACTTGACTAATTATGTTTAGGTATAAAGTTGAGATAGTCATTTAGTTATCTTGTTTTAAATTAACGTGTTGGGCCTATTTTTTTTTTTAATTTTTATTTATTTACGGCAAACGCCAATTTACAATGAATACAAATGAGATGGCATAATTGTGGAAATATGGACAATGACCAGCATATACACAGTAATTTAAATATAGCTATAACTAGGCAAGCAAAAATAATTATAAGCATAATATTTTTATGCTTGCCTAAGCTTGTTTATCTTTCAAAAACTCTAATACTGTAATTTTACCTGTTTACCCATCTATCTGTATAACTAATTAGGAAAATCAGTTGCATTTTGACGTTAATGCTGTTAGTACTTGATTAATTGATCATTACATATCTAAATTGTCCTGTTCAAAAGTAGTTGGGAAAAACCATTTAAATGGTTAATCAAACCAACATTTCCTCAAACGTTTACTTTAATTTAAATTAGGCTTACTAGGTAAAATCAATCCATTACATGATACCACGCAACAGAATAAACTATCTTCAAGATTGCAGAACATATTTCAAGTAACAATTGCTATATTTCGTTCTGTTTTCATTATTTTGCTATCGGCACCATCGAACAGAAAAGATAATGATAATACTATTTTTAATATTAATATTATTATCAATGGTAATTAGTTTTGTATTTTTTAAATGATTTAGATAGTTTTCATAATGTTTAATTAACTTATTTCAGTAAGAATAAAACATGCACTCAGAACGGCGAATTCTTATACATCTAATAAACGTAATTGCTTATCGAAAATAGTATAAATAGATCTGCTTTCACTCACTTATAGAGTGGGTATATTTTTTTCAGTTTTTGTTTACCACTAATCCCAATACTTTCTTATCAGTGACCCTTCCTTATCATCTCCAGCCTGATAAAAATCACCTGGAGTCAATATGTCACGATATTATTTGGCCTTTCTTATTATCTGCGCCAACTAAAAAAAATGTTTAGTTATCGTAAATTTTCTATAAGATAGTTATTGATTTTTTTAAGTATAGCTTAAAAATGTAAAACTTTAATTTCAAAGACTTGTGTCAGTTTTTGTTAATAATTTTAGAAATTAAATTAAATATTTAATTTTTAAGATTTTGGACAATTATATAACAAAAACTACTGTAGAAACTGCTATAATCTAATTAATAGTATTGTATAGTAATATATTATAAATAGGCCTATTTATCTAAGATGTTATAAATAATAAAACATAATACAGGTTAAGTATTTGTTTATGTATATTTTACTGTACCAAAACTAACTTTTAACTTTCAATTTCAGTTAATTTTCTAATCATTTAACTTTAATCAGTTAGTTTAAATTTATTCTAACTTTTAACTTTAATTAGTTACTTTTTTAGAGTATTAACTTTAACTTTATTCAGTTAAAAAAAATCATAAACTTTCCCAAGTATGCCCTCAGGTATACTCATGACAATCTCCACTTTTCTATTGACAACTATATGTTTTATTCATTATACAGCTGAAAAGACTGGCTGTTGCCTCAACAATCTACAAGACCGTAAATTATCTTAAGTTTATGAATGCCTTAGAAGCTTCAGGAGGTTCATGGTCATTATAATTTGTATGGTATACTTTTAAAGTATAAGAATGCATTGTAGTTTGTCTTGTGCTAAGTAAGCTGACTATTGTGTTCCTGTGTGGCTCTTGACATGTACGACAGGTTGATGTCCAACTAAACTGGGCAATGAGGGCTATCAACATAGCATAGCAACCCCTCTACCATGGCTTCCAGTGCTGTTCAACATAGCTCCTTCAGATAGCAATGCAAAGTGGCATTACTTAAAGCAGGGGGGGGCGTGAAAACAAGTTAACGGCCCTGAGACCAGCTGGAAATGAGATTTGAGGCTATGATGTGTGATCAGTTAAAATACAAGCTAACATCTTGTTCTCTTACCAGTACTTCTTTACCCAGTAAATTAAAAATATATCATGTTTCTTGGGAAAGTTGAATTAAACAATTTATGTTCAATGAATTACTTGTTTTTTTCATATGCCCAAACATTCCATACAATTTATGGTGCAAGAGAGGTGTCAGAAGCTTTCATTTGAACAGGATGAATGAAGAAGTAGTCTTTATTGTAGTGGTGAAGTTAAGATTATAAAGTGTTCTCTTCCATTTAACCACTAGGGCATAGGACAAAAAAGTTTTGGGAACACCTGACTTTCAGAGTTTAAAAAGATCTTATCTACTCTGAATTCCAAATTTTCAAGTCATCCCACAATGTGCTGGGCGACTTAAATCTAAGGAAACCAGCTCTTTGACTAGTTTCCCAGTTAACTTAAAACAAATTTTCACCAGAAATCAGAAGAGCTTTAACTTGGGATAAGTTTGACAATCGAAGCAAGTCTCTGGTATCAGACCCAATGACTGCCATTGATATTTTATAATTTATTATTGTACTATAATGTTTCTGTACTTTTGTAACTACACTGTAGTAATCTTGTTCATTATGTTATTAGTTTTTAAGTTCACTTGACGTTTGTAATGCTTACTGACGTACTCAGAAGTTTCTGCAATAAAGATTGATTTGATTAATCTGCATAGAAATTATGAATCTGGCTTATAGGTGTATATAGTATAAATCAACGTTTCCTATTATTGTTAACACAAATCAATAGAAATAAAAACATTCTTAATTCTACACTCAGAAACCATATTTACATAATCTGCAGCAAAGATTAAGGGGGCGGTAATTGAATATTGAAGAAACAAAATAGACAAATATGTTGACACGCTGTACGAAACAGAGTTCACTCTATATTTTAAGATTGGAGAACCAGTTAAATTAGAGGGAGGAGCTTTAAAAACAGATAACAATTCTATAGATAGATATAAAAGAAAATATTCTGAACGGAAGTTGAACAAGATCTCATAGTGATCCCCAAGGATATTGGCAATGTATCCAGGAAGTCAATTCAGGATTGAAACTGAAGGTTTGATGTGACTGGATAATGCAGAAGTAACAGGAGGGCAAGCCGAACGCCATAATGATGCATGGTTCTTTTGTTTTAGCGTGTGGTGGCTGTGATCAGTGCAACTGCACAGTTTTTAATTACCGAACTGTACGCCATTTACGTTCTAACACTTGGAAGTAGAAGATTACACAATAATAAGTCATTTAAATAAGTGAAATGGAAGTAAACGGTTTGATAAACTTTTAAAATTATAAAAGAGTGAAAAAATGTAAGAGCTTCTACGTTGAAAATTGAAGATGATACTGGAAGGCGCATGGGAAAATATGACTTTGCCGTATATAAATGAAAATAGTTGATGGAAGTGGCTAACGTTAGTTAGCTTTTCACTATTTTAAATGTTAAACTATTTTAAATAAAATAATAGTAGATAAAGTAAATTTTCTTTTAGATTTGTTGTTACTCGTGTTATTTTGTTGCTCATGTGTAAAAAATTATTTTTCTGTTTAAATGTGATGAACTAAGCTAAAGTCCTCTTTACGTCATTTGATGAAGAATCATAGCTAGCTACTGTTTGATATTGGCAATGGATGGCCGGACTTGAATTTGCTTCAGCTGAAAAACTGATCTTCTCCACAGGAAGGACAAGTTCTGTTTTTTCAATGTGCTCATTTATAAGGTCTTCAAATGTATCATTAATCATGAAGTTTTTCAGTTACTTTGGGTAATGTTGAGTTTTTCATTTCTCATATATAGCTCCATCAATTTGTACGGTAATGTATTTTTTCTATGATTAATCTAATTTGTTTGTAGTTAATCTTATTGCACTTTTTTTTTAAATGCTCGTTTGTAAAAACGGTGAAACTGTTAAACAAATCGAGAGTGGAGCAAATGGACATTTTCGAGTCTTTGGTGTAATTAAATTCACTATACATGACATTTTCTCTACAATACCCCAACATAGACTTTACGAAACTCGCGTAGAATGTAAATTATAGCAGAAATCAGGATCAGCTTTGGGACAAATCAAAGTGTTTGTATTGCTTGCTACTTCTGGTGGAATAAATTTGTTGCAACTATTATGTCTGGATGAAACATTTGTTCGCTCAATTATTAAAATTCAGGTGAATGAATGTCACTAGAAAGTTTGACTCCTTTTTTAATTTATTGTTCATAATAAATAATAGTATGCTGAGCATTAGATAAGTCACACTTAAAAAGTCATGCAGTTGCTAGCATTGTGTGATTAATAGACTATACTGTACATTTTTGTATATCATTGAGTAGAATTAAGTTGTAAGATGGTAAAAGGCCCAAGAGTATTCTTTTTTCCAATAAACCAATAATATTCTCCGATTTATAATTAATTATAATCATGAAAGTTAAAAAGTAGTCTACTAAGTATGAAATACAAAAGAGTTTTTATCATTTAAGTTAAAAATTAACATGATTGACACTATATCGTTAATATCTTGATAAGCTTTATATCCGTACTAAAACTATACATTAATCTAGCATTAGAGCTTACGCTAGGAAAAAGTATCTAGTTAATGTACATAGTTTTATAGGTATAGACAATATATATAAGACTTTGATAATGATTCTCGAGTAGGCTTCTTGGAAAGTTAATGAGCCTTCCAAGACAGAAGAGAGGATTGCGTAGTGCGTACTATTTGGTTTTTTTTACGAAGTACGAACAAGAGGAAACATACTTTGTGATAGAAAAGTTGGTGTCTGTCCAGTTTTGACATTTGGATATTTAGAGTTACTTAAAATCAACAGGTTTGTTTTCTATATATTTAATGTTTACCATGATGTCAATAATAATCGCATGAAATATTTAATTCTTATTTTAATTCATACTTATTATAAGTAATAATCTTCCTATTTTAATATTTTTTTTAGTTTTTAAGGTTAACTGGTACAAATGAACAAATCCTTGAAACTGTGGATGTTTGTGCCTAAGATGTGTTTAAGAATGTATTATGCAAATTCAATTTTTGTCCTAATGGCAAACATTGATTGAAATAGAAGATCCATCCATGGGGGTAATATTAATACTATAGGATCACTCATTACTTCTTACACACTCTTGTTACATAAAAGTTCTTGGGCTTCAATTAAGATGTCTGCAAACCTTTAAAGAACTTGAAGATTGTAATCTTATTATGTGTGATCGGACAAGCTATGTGACATAAACTTAGTTTGGAAATATCGTCAGTTTTAAGATCACTTAAGGTCTAGTAGAAGGGTTAAGTTCTAGAAGTTGAGTTTAGTTTCCTTCTGCTTCTATTGGAACTGAGCACTGGATATTTGCTTTAAAAAGGAAGATAACTATATCCAAGTCTTAATTCTGTCCATTATAATTCAGTGACAGTTAGAGACTTGTCAGCGGCCATAGCGCATACTAACAAATTTACTCGCATACTAACTTTTTCATGTCACAATGTAATAATTCTTAACTCTTTTTAACCATGGAAATTCTAATTAAAATTAAAAGTAAAATGTACTCATACCATTGCATTCTGCATTTAAGGCAGATTCAGAATATATAAATATCGTTGTACTTAATCTGTGTTATTGAAGGCTAGGAGCGAATTAACAACTTCGCGCAACATTTCGATGAATTGGCTCATTTTCACTGGGTCCATCATGGTGGTGGGGGAAGGCTGCCACAATGGCGCGCTTTCATGAACTCATACTTAGCATTCTAGTTGTATTATTTACTTCGATGCATGGAACAGAACAGCTAGCTCTTCATTGAGTGTGTTCTCCAAGGTTGTTTAGAGTGTAAATGATTAATGTCTTATGACCAAAGACTGAGAATTTTCTCTCCCTGCTGTCACAAACACTTAGTTTGCTGCTACCAGAGAGCAAATGCTTGGCTAGTTTTTATTCTGCGAAAAACCTATTTTAAACTTATAAAATCGGAAAAACTAAGTATTTATGTACTTTCTAGATGCTAGATGTAAATCTTGATATTTTTATTAACAGTAGCCTAGGTAAAACTGTCTATATTTTTGTGTAAAACACTTTATTTAGCAAAAAATTCATTTTGTACAAAAAATTCTCTTTTATTGTAATTTTTAATTTTAGTTTTATCTCCATTATTTATAATCAAAAAAATATATTTATAATTTAATGTAGTTTTTCATGCTAAACATGAATTTTTAAAATTTATGTTTAGCATGAATACACATGTTTTTTATACACTTTTTGACAATATTAATACTAACCTAACTAACCTAAATAACATATATACAAACAAGACATACACATTTAAATTTTAATAATATAATTGTAAGAATCCACAACTATATAGTAAGAATATACAATCCAGTAACTTAAATGGATAATAATATAGATAATAAATATAGATCAATAATAACTAATCTAAAAAAGAAAGCCCTTTAACTCTCCCACTTCCCGTAATCCTACAGAGCTGAAATTTGGTACACATGTTTGTTGTAGGCTAAATAGGAAATATAAAGTATTTTCATCCCTATAAAGTGCTTCGAAGAGGTAGAAACTGCTCCTAAAAGATTTTTCCATAAGGATAGCATTGGGCTGATTTTAGTTAATTAATAACAGCTGTTTTGTAAGTAAATAAACACGTTTATTTTGTATGTCAAACATTTAGGGTCTACTTAACCCTGCAAGTGTGGTATAGTTGTTCCCCCAGTGTGGCAGCAAAATTAGTTGTTTCACAAAGGTTTATTAAATTAATATTCCAGCTGCCTTATTACTGTATAAATATAACTTGTTGTATATCATTGTTTTCAGCCTGAAATGTAGCATTTAACAGTACATATATTAGAAGGCTAACTTTATTTTTGTAAATCTGGTATGAGCTAAGAGACAAAATAAATATGTAGATGGATAAATTATTTTTTTCTTTTGCTTATTTATATAACACCAGTGATAATTATTTTAGCTTGGTAGTTTCTTTATATTGTATAAAATTCTATACAGATTACAAAAATGTATATGTATCTATAGAAACCAGTACTTGATAGGAAGTTATAAGTTCCAAAAAGTAAATTCGCACATAAATCAAAAATTGCGTATTTTGCATTTGCTGCTATACCTTCAATACACTAATAATGTTTCATCTTCAGATTCAGTAATCTCACTTTGAAATAGAATATCCCGAATATCACTTGATCTACAAGGATCTGTCATGAATGATATTGTTATCAAACAATAAATTACAAAATAAAATAAACATAACTAAGATTCATGCCAGCTACAAACAGGCCTACCAGTAACTGGCGGTGTTCATATATATATTTACATTTTCTAAAAACAATAACTATATTTACACTAAAATCAATATCAGTAAATACAATAGACACAATATAAACAATATTAGACTGTATGTATGAAATAAAACGGTAAAAATTAGGTTAGATTTCAACAAAATAATGTGACAGTAAAACTGGAACACACAGACTACATCTGACAAATTGATGACTGTAGTATAAAATACATAAGTTGTTAGCAGAGTGTATTCAGTCAAATGTGCAACCAAAGACATCTAATTATAACAAATGGAACCTCATGAACCTATTGGTGGTGATTATAATGAAATTTGACATATAATAATAACGTAGTGGTGACGAAACGAGACAGTTGGAAAAATTGAATTGAAGATTTCAACGCTGCATATTACGCTAATTTATATGATTTGCTAAGGCTGGTTAATTTATATATATGTTGATAATGCGTGCTCTAGCCAGATGTGTAATTTCGTTGTTTAGTGTTGGTCAGCAAATTAATTGCAGAATTAGTAGTATTATTATGACCAATATAATCATACGACAATATTGAAAACCCTTTTCTTCGAGTGCATTGAGTTCCTGGAACTTTAAATGGAACTTTGTACCCAACTATCAATTTTTTTTTGTTTAATATGCTCAGCTATTTAAAATTTGAAGCAAACCTATAAAACCTAATTTAATGGTATCCATTTTGAAAATAACCATCCATTTTGAGTTGCGTTAGAAATGCAGCGTTTTTAACGCTCGTTTAAATTGTACTTTTTTATGCAGAATTCAAGCATTAGCAGCGTTCACTTAACTAGGCCTATATCCTATTAATTCATTTAATTAAGAGTTTACAATTAATTAATTACACTTTTCATATATATTTCTTCCCTATAATTACGTGTAAAACAGCTCTTAGAATGTAAACAATGATGTTTATAATGTTGAGAAAGTTATTAATCTTTCTTGATGATAGTAAGTTAATAACATTGGCTGATTCCAACTGTAAATACGTTATAATAAGTGAGCTACTAGAAATAAATTTGTATATTATGATTTTTTTACGTAATATAGTTTAACCACTATTATTTAGTGTCACGAGTGCAGTGAGTGACGCGGTTGACATGCGAAGCGTGTATGGTTATCTCCTTGTAACTTACCTAACTATAACATTATGAAACAGAAATATGAATTTGAAATGCTAACTGTAGAAAATGTTTTAGTTGCCTTATATATTAATTGGGTTACAATATTAATAAAATAGCTATATTCAATCGGAAATAAACAATATAACTACGAGAGTAACAATAGTAAATTTTGTATAATATTTTTTTTAAAGCGAAAAATGTATAAAAAATAGTGAAAAAAGTAATAACAAAAGTAACAAAATGAATTCTAGAATAATAGTGACAGTCTAATGTAACAATAAGTTAATTAAGCTCTTACAATACAATAGCTGCCTTTTTCTTAAATGCTGACAAGGACATCAAAAAAAAAAAAATCCAGATCAACAGAGACTGCATTTCCAGTCCTCATCAATTTTGGTATCCTACTATGATATTGATAGTATGTTGAGTTACGATAGATGGCAAACAGCTTAGAATGTCTCACTAACCAAGCAACGTGGAATTTAATCATTTGAAGTTCTCGGAGCAGTCAATAATGCTATTCAGGACCTTAAACAGGAACATCAAGTCAATAAGTGTTCTTTAATGAAAGAGTTGGTAGATTAAGGTTGTGCTCTATTGCTTGAATATCCATCTTAAGGTATCTGTATCCAAGCATAACTCAAATCGTCATTATAAGTTGTCTCTGCACAGTATCCAAGGAAGAACAGCTATCTAATTTGATGAGGATACTGAACAGCAACTGAATATTCTTATTATCGGTCGGACAGAGCAACATAAAGTGTCTTGATAGGAGAGGTAGATAGTCCCTGCCTACAAGTCCTGTTAACAAGCCCAAGTGTTTTAGAGCTTTTCCACATATATTGGGTATATGAGCTCCAAAATTCTGTAAGGTGACATTTTGAAGCAGGTAGTTAAATTAATGAGTCTGTCTGGATTTTTAAAATGCTATTTCCACACATTTAGAAGGGGTTTTCAGGTCATTGAGTCATAGACCATTCCTCAATCCTGTACAGATCATTTTGCAGACTAACCAGATGTTGATACAATGCCATCTCTCTGAAAATATTACATCGTCAGAAACAAAAGAAAATTTCCTTCAAGATTCGAGCACAAATAAGCTGAAAAGGAATGGTCTATGGTGATTTGAAAGCTATTTTTGTCTACAGCAATTATTTTCTCAGATATTGCGGAAAAACTACTTTCACAGTAGATTGTGTTTGGCGGCAATATGCACAATGACTATATGAGCTTATAACTAACAAAAAAGAAAGAACAAAAACGAATTCGCGCATATTCTCCCAGGAACCTGATTTTAACACAAATACAAATTTTTTCTTGAGTAAATTTAGGATATAGGTTACTTACTTCTTACTCTTACTCTTACTCCCATGGCCATCGATGCCCAAGAAGGGATTTGGCCTCACCAACAAGCTCTCTCCATCTTTCTCTGTTTTCTGCCTCCTCCATTGTGGTTCCAAGTGCTGCGGTGTCCGTCTTAACCCCATCCCACCATCTTCTTTTTGGTCTACCTAGAGGTCTTCTTCCCACTGGTCTTCCCAATCCAGCTTCCTTCAGTAGCGTCCCTTGTTCTCTACGCCATACATGGCCTGCCCATCTCAATCTTCTTGATCTTGCGGTTGCTATTATGTCACAGTCATTGTACTACTGTCTTATCTCTTGGTTATGCTTGCGCCTCCATTCTCCATTTTCCAATGTTGGACCAAATATTTTTCTTAGTACGCGATTTTCAAACACGATGAGTTTGTTCTCTTCTTTTTTATTTAATATCCAGGTTTCTGCACCATATAAAAGTACTGGCCTTATTATCGTTTGATATATTCGTATTTTTGTTCGGCATGACAGTAACTTTGACGACAAGATCTTATTGCAAGCATACATGCATCTGTTGGCTAGGTTTATTCTGTTTACAATTTCTAATTCCTCACTATTCTTATTAGATATTAGTACTCCCAGATATTTAAACTGCTCCACCTCTTCAAAGCTATGTCCTTCTATATTTATTTCTGTGAGCGGGTGGCCACCTCTTTCAAAGTGCATGTACTTGGTCTTCTCATCATTTATTCTTAGACCTATGCATCCTGTCTCTTGAATGAAAATTTTGGTTAGTTCTTCGAGGTCTTCTTTTGTTTCAGTTAAAATAGTTACATCGTCGGCAAATGCTAATATATTAATTTTACATCCTACTGTTACACCTAAGTTTTTATGTCTAATTTTTTGAAGTGCATCTTCTAGAGCTATGTTAAACAGCAAAGGCGAAAGCCCGTCACCTTGTCGAACTCCTGTTATTACTTCAAAAGCATCAGACAATTCACCCTCAATTCTGACTTTACACTTAGACCCTTCGACTGTCATCTTAGCTAGATTAATAAGTTTTTTTGGTATACCAAACTTTTCCATCTTTTTCCATATTTTCTTCCTATTGAAGATCTTACAGCTGTAGTGGAAGCCGCTAACCTAGGAGAAGGCGACTCCGAAAACAAACCCCTGGCCCTCCAGGTTGGGGGTTGGGCGTTGCGCTGACAACCCACCCTGGAAAAACAATAGGTTATGTACCACCAACAATAGGATATAGGTTAGTGTAGGTAAGTTAAAAGTGTGATTTTTGCTAAAAAATAATTTTATTGCAAAACCAATTTTGTTTGTACATGTGCGTAAAAATACACATAAAACAAAACAATGTTACAAAAATAAAAAATTTTTAAAAAGTGTGTATTTTTCACTATCAGACAAAAACACACTTTTATGATTTTTCAGTAAAAAACAAATGTTATGTTGTTCAAATCAACCTCCTCAACTAATATACACTCATAAATTATTTTATTATTTTTCACTTAGAAATATTATTTTTAGAAGCATCTAGAAAGCGCATGGTTACCGTACCAAAGCTTCTGTTTTGGAAATCTTATTTTTCTTTTTATCCTCCTTTGCTTAGCATGATTCTCCAAAACATTTTATTTTAAATTTTGAAATAGTTTTTTACATTGAACTTAAATTTGGTCTAAAACAACTATATCTCAAGATAGTGTGGAGAAAACCTCTTTCGCAGTGAATCATATATTGCGCCCCTATTAGTAGTGATAATCATCACGATTAATCAGAAATACAAATTTGCATATATTTTTGCGTGAGATTTGACCAGCACAGTCTGGTGACTAGACATCCGATTTAAACCTTTTGAGTACTGCAACGAGTCATAGTGGATGATGTAAAATCAAAAAGGCCCACTATTTATATTGTTTTTATGTAGTAGCTTCTATAGTCGGCACTGGTGGCACAGTGCTGTAACCCAGCTACGTGGGAACAAAGTGTTTGGGAGATTGTAGGCGATAGGTTGGATGCTCAGTCCTCTTAATATCGACATGGCGTCCGCTCAATGGTTGCTATCTGCGTGGACACTACTAGAGAAGTCTGGGGTGTCCATGTTGGGTGATAATCATTGTACGGATGTTGTGTGGGGGAGATAATTGAGTATCAGGCTTGTCAATTAGCTGAAAATCAGACCAGCACTACGTGGTTCGGATTCCACGTAAATCAGTAGGTCCCTTAGTTGCCCTGGCTGTTGGGATATTAATAAATTGCCCTTTCTGAGGAACAGTTGAACTCAGTTAGTAACCAGACTACACTTATCCACACTCATACTACACTCATATCATCATTCATATTCGCCTTAAAATACGCACAACGTTGTGTTGGCGTCTCATATGTAAGAATGGCTAGGAAATCACATATTCGAGACGTTCCAGCTATCATATTTGTTGCTCTTTTAAGCCCTAGAGGGGTATGTACAGCTTTAAAGATTTGCTGTGGAGACAATAATATAATATCCCAGGCATTAGTTAGCACATTAGTATCAGTTAGACAGGTCTTAAAGACTTGATGGATTGAATTTAGCCTTACAACAAGAGATCACTTTATTATTTATTTCAACAAATAATGTGACTTTTGGATCTTGTTCTAAATATAGATAATTGCTTCTTTTTTAAATTGAGTAATGGTAGCTGACAGAAACCAAACCATATATATCTAAATTTTAGAGGATTCGTATTTGATTATTATTTCTTGTAGTACATCATCACTGAAGCTACTGGATCATTTGTTGTAATCATAATATGCCAAATTATGTATACTATGGTTTTTTAAACAATAAAGTTGTTCGCTAGGTGATAATGTAATCACTGGCATATCACTACATGCCATTGTGTTGTCGTTTATGCTTCTTTACATTTGTTATTTTTGAACAGTGGACACATTTTCATTACAAATCACATTTTCACTATTGATTTAATGAAATATTTTTAACTTATTATTGTTTCATGGTTTTATTAAAGAAAATATTACTGAGTTTAGAATATGCTGATTGTAAATTGATGCTAAAGAATGGCCTTGACTTTGTATAAGTTGTAAGTGAACTATTGTTGAACTTTGTTGGAGTGGTTATAGTAAAATATGAGCAAAGACAACTTGGAGACAGTGAACTTTCTTTTTCAGGTGCTAAAAGAAAGTATTAGTTAATTTGTAAGTAGTATACTTAGTCAGAATAGTGTAATATAAGGAGCTTGAGGTTGCTTACGGTGGGTTCTGATCTACTGTTATACTTTACTTATTATTTTATTTCAAATATTATATATATTGTAATTTTAATTACAATATATATAATATTGTATTGTAATATTGTATAATTCACAAACAGGTTTGGCAACGGACCTGTTTGTGAATTATTTTCCGACTAATGAATAAACAAATGTAATGTACATTTTGTCTATTATCATACTGCCAATGAAGTAGGGCCCCTTGCTATAGGGTTAGTACCCCTTAACGTCAATGCAGAGGTACTATTCCCGATAGGTACAACTAAATTTAGCTTGATAGGTTTGGACTGTTGTCCCATAACAACGTTAGAATACTAAGTAGGCTTATAAAGTGCCATTGGAGTTGTAAGAATAAAATCAAATGTCGATTTCTCTGAATAAATTACTAATAGCTTATTTCGATTGGCTGAACGATAAATTTGCAGTAGGGTGATATCAAAATTGTGTAATAATGTTTATAGTGTTTTTCTTATTTTGCCTTCACTTGCTAGTTTTTACTCTAAAAAATTCATTTAAATATATAAAACCTTTTTTATGCTCTTTTATTTAGTCTAATTGAAATTTAAAAATAAAAATATAATGTATTTGAAAAATAAGATAATTTGGTTAAAATACGAAACAGTTTTTTTTAGTCAAAATATCACTACAATTTTGCTGCAAGTTATAATATCAGCCTATGTATCATGTATATTAGTGATATCCTAAAGGAAAAATGGTAATAATAGATGCACTATCTAGAACCTCTGAAACCATATTTTTTCATAAAGTGGTAAAAAAGAGCTTATTTATAGAGGAGCTTAAATTTTGTTTGTGACTGCAGGAAACTTGTTTTTAACCTTGACCTTGGCTGTTGAAAATTCCCTCATTAGCAGGCAATATTTTAGTGACTTGCAAGCGTAATTAAAAAAAAAGACATTGATATATTACTGAAAAAAGTGTATAAAATTCTGTTCTACTCACAAATGCATAGAAATACTTTGCCACATAAGAATTGGTATATGTTGAAAACATTTTTTGTTTTTATTAAAATTTGTATTTTGTACAAACATGAAATATCTAGTGGAAACTGCCCTTTGATAATGTATATAACAAATTATACGTTATAAATAGGTTTCGTGGTAGATCAATATATGCTAATAGATTTTGGAGATAGCCAATAGTTTTAAAATATCTACATTTATACAATTTTCTAGGGCTTACAAAATTATCTCTCCTTATAGTCAAAACCATTTTTAACCATTTGAAACAAAAAATTACAATTTTTGTAAAGTAACTAGGGCATGTACAACTATCCAAACTTAACTTAACTCAACATAGCCTAACCTAACATAACCTTCATAAGATTTAGTTTTGCATTTAAAGTAAGTTCCAGGTCAACCTCCCTGCTGGTAAAATATATACAGATTAGTATTTGGTGGCAAGTCTATGTTAATCAAACAAAATAAACTTTAAAAAAAAAACTTTAAGTAAAAAAGGACGCCAATCATATTACAAAAGTTATATATAATAAAAAAAGATGTGAAATCAAAATGAGATGGCCAAGTACCTTCGGTACTCCAATGAAACAAACAAACCATGCAAACAAATAAGAAAAAAATATGGACATAAATGAAAATTAAAATTCTTAGCGTTGGTGTTCTAGCGAGGTTGAAAAAAAGCCAACTTCAGTTTTCATTCATGTCCATATTTTTTCCAATTTGTTCGCAAGGTTTGTTTGTTTCATTGGAGTATCGAAGGCACTTGGCCATCTCATTTTGATTTCATATCTTTTTTTATTTATTATATATAACTTGTTTAATGTGCTTGGCGTCCTTTTTTACTTTTTTAAAGTTTTTTTGGTTTTATTTCACATATTTTTTGGTTTATTTATTTATAACTGTTAATGTGCTCTACGCCCTTGTATTAGTTTTTCAAAGTTTCATGTATCACAACCCAGGACAAACTGAGTTGCATTGTAATTATTTTCAGCCTTCTCTATTCCCAATGTCTTTTTCCTTCAATTCTTTGGAATACAATCACCTTGGCATTTTTATTGCTTGAAACCAATAATCATAGAGAATTAAGTTCTCCTGATCATGTGGTGTTTTTCCCCCTGTAAAGAATGAAGAATGAATGGAATACAAAGCTATCGTTTTTGAAGAACAGTTATATTAATGGAAAATACTTACCTATGTGTTTATATTAGGTTATGTTTGTTACTTAAGCATAAACATTTCAGCTAAATCAGGTTGCGCATCTTTCCCTACTTTACTGCTCACTTCCATAAACCACATACGGGTGTTGTTGGTAAAGTTGGTGATTTTTATAAATCGGTATTATCCATAACAGTTACTTAGAAATAACAGTAACAAGTACCAACGGAAATAATAGTAAGAAAATTGAACGATAATGTTAACGCGGAATATTTGGAATTTAGAGGAAACCTTCATTAAATTATGTAAGCATTCACTAAAAATATAATAAATTGTACTGATAAAATGTGCTTAAATAAACTGAAATTAATTGTGCATCGTTTTCATCCAAAATGTCGTTTGATTTCATATCGGAGCAGCTGTCTTCTGAATCAGACAAGTTAACTCCATTGTCTGTTATTATCAAGCTGCCCACAGCATCATACATCAAACCATCGTTACGCTTATAAATGTCCCCTATTTTTATTACATGTTCACAACATTTTCCATTGTTCACATGAGTACTTGTCAAAGAGTTGTTTAATGAGTGCGAGCGTGGTTTCTAGAGAGTTGCTTAAACACTCAGCCACTTATCCTTTAATATGTGCCCACACAAGTTTAATGGCATTAAGTCTGGATGGTATAGAGATAATCTAAGAATTTCATACCTGGTATCTGTTGTAATTTGCTCTATTTTATATGTGGGCTGAATATCGGCTTTATTGACTAGTAATAAGAGATCGGCCCTTTAATTGGTTGCTGTAAGTTATGTTATTTTAAATAAGCCAATCAATTGGTCGGTAGCGTAGTTGGTTCAATCCCAGCTTCATGTGCTAAAGGTTCTCAGTTTGATCCCAATCAGAGTCAATACATTTTGAGAATGATCAGCTGATTCGCCCATATCTTGACGATCGGCGTCTTATGAATAAATAAATAAATGAAAATTATGGTTTGTTTTAAGGCACTAGATGAAGGTTTCTTATTATCCTGTAAGTTGTCATAGCTAGAATTATCTAACACTACCACAGAATTTAATGGAAAGTTTGGAAGGAACTTATAGAGGGCGATAAAGTAATGATATATAAATCAGAGGTTTTAAAAATAAAACACGGTGTCCCACAAGGCTCAATCCTTGGACCTCTATTATTTATATGTTATATCCAAGGAATGCCAATAATGTTAAAAAAATTAAATGGTACCAAAAGCCAGTTAGTATTGTATGCTGATGACTCCAACTTAATTACATCAGCCAAAAACTATAGAGACTTGGAGGTATCATGTAAAAAACAAATTGAAAGCATTCAAACCTATTTTCATGAAAATACTTTGTTTTAAAATCTTGGCAAAACTAAATATATGACTTTCTCCACAAGGCAAAATAATGAAAATTCTACTTTTTCTATTTCTAAAGAAATCGAACAAATTAACTGCACAAGGTTTTTAGGGTTAACAATTGACAGCAATCTTAGTTGAGACAGCCATATACAATGTATAACAAAAGAAATTTCTTCAGGGTTATATATTTAAAAAAGAATGTCCTTGTTCTGTGAACTAGATACAGTAAAATCGATTTATTTCGCTCACATCCATTCACATATATCATACGGTCTTGCAGTTTATGGGGGGACTTCAAAGAGAAACCTTGATTACATTTTAATTCTTCAAAAAAAGGCAATTAGAATAATGTTGAAATTAGAATATGATACTTCAGTAAAGAATTGTTTTTCGCGTTTGGATATCCTAACCGTATATGACCAGTACATACTTGACTGCATAGTTAGAGTAAACGATCAATTACAAAATTTTATTTTAAGGAGTAACATTCATTCTTATAACACTCGGAACCGGAACCAATTTGACACCTCCCAACATAATCTTAGTTTCTATACAAAAAAAGCATCTCATATGGGAGTTAAATTTTTAAATCACTTACCAATTACTGTAAAAAATCAGATAAATAGCACTTCTTTTAAAAAAACACTTAAAGAATTTCTTCTGAAGAAGAGTTGTTACTCATTAGCTGAGTTTTGGAAAAACGATTAAAGACAGTTTTTGATTGAATGGTCAATTTTTATTTTTTGAATAGGCTACTATACATTCATGCAAGTTTGGTAATATCTATTCAATGTTAATGGAAACGAGTATTTTATACTTGAGTATGGTTAATATTTAAATATAAATTAACATAGAATAATGTAACATACTAGTTTAATAATGCTAAATTAGTATTTTAGCTATCAATTGATTAAATGATGTATGATAATATGTAACAGTGAAGTGGAAATGAATATAATGTGTGTATGTATGGTATATGTGTGTGTGTATGTATATATGTATATGTATGTATGTATATATATATATATATATATGTATTAATCTTAGCGAAATTAGATATGACACTATTTCTGTATGTATAGTACAACACAAATAAAGAATTTTTGATTTGATTTGGTTTAACTATCACTTAGTATCGTTTTTGTAGTTCATCTCATCGTGGTAATCTTCCGTTGTTTGTTGCGACTTGAATGTCAATAATGCGTTTTTCACAAACACTTCTCCTCCTCCAGCATGTGCAATAAATAATTAAATGGCGTCCATTTCCAATCGGGTTTACTTGGCCAATTTCATTGTCTGATTGCCAAAATGAAGATGATGAATACGAGGCATGCAAGTATGTTTCGTCAATATAAACAATATGTCTGTTTTATTGTCTATGGCGCTTAATATCCATTATGTATCGTCCTCTACATGCTGTGAATTCTGGCTTTTCATTCAGAACTTTTCAATCTGATTAGCTTTTTCCCATCTGAACCCCATTTGCCTTAACCTTCCTCAAATAATTTCTTCCACAATGCAAAATACCTTCATCCTGGAGTACTTTATTTAATCTTTTTAAGGTACCGTAGGCATAAGTTTTGGTCAACATAGAAATAATGCAACTTCCTTCTAAATAAACAAATAATAAAATTGTGAACTGGAATTTTTTTCTCATGACTTTTTTTCCTGATTGATATTGAGAAGTGAAACTGTCCTCTAGTTTGTGGTCGCATAATATTATTACTATTATTGAACGTTTGACAGCTGTGACCTATGGCTGAGATTTCCTACTAGAGCTGATCTCACCCGAATGTTGAACAAAAAACCGAAGGAGAAGACGGAGCCTAGGGAAATAAAACTTCGTATTATGAAATAAGAGATCATGATATCTCATTAACAAATGAATCGATTTTGGTCATCGACCTATCATTCGATTCCTTATATGTGTAATGTGTAATGAAAGCGGTCTTGCTCTGTCGAAATATTTGATATATTTCAAGATATTGAAGAAATAACTTTTGTAAGAATTAGCCAGTGACTTTTGGGGTCCTCCAAGGATCGTACTGGGTCCTCTGCTTTTTCTATGCTACATAAAAAATATGCCACATTCTTTGATACATGTTCCACACAATAACCTTTGCCTGTATACAGATAATCTAATCTATAAATAGCATCAAATTCATTAGAAGAAATAGAAATTATCTCTTTTGTTGAACTACTGAATATTAACACATTTTTAAACTATCACAATCTAAAATTAAATGTTGAATAAACCAATTACTTATTATTTAAAACTAGACAAAACAAAGAAAACGTAGGACCATTGGTAAGAGTTGATCAAAAATCAATAGACAGGACACACATAACCAATGTTCTCGGTCTTATGATTGATGAGAATCTATGTTGGAAGTACCACATTCAGTAGTTATTGACTAAATTTAACTCAGGATTGTATGCGTTATCAAGGATGGCCTTCATGTGTGCTATAGTTACACTTAAGATAATCTATTTTGCATATATACATTCACAAATTGCTTATGGTTTATGTATTTATGGATCAACAAGGAAAAGTAACCTTGACGAAATTCTGAAAATTCAAAAAAGATTTATTCTAGGATTAAAAAATAATGATACGGTGAGAGACAAAGTTAGTAAGTTAAATATTTTAACTGTATATGGACAGTATATCCTAGACACCATTATACGTACTAAATATAAACATGTAAGTAGTAACGATTATATACCTCACTCATAAAACACCAGAAATGATCAGAAAATTATGGTTTCCCAACTAAGATTAAACTTCTATACAAAAAAGCCAAAATACATGGGTAACAAATTTTTAAAGTACATTCCACTATCTTTTAGAAAAGAGAATAAAATTCATCTGTTTAAAAAAAGGTAAACGATTATTTATTACGAGTGATTTATTAATTCGAAGAATTTTACAACAAATAAAGAAAACTAGTACAAATGATTTAATTAATTTAATTAATAAGTCATCATGGTAAAAAATGATTTGGTGTAGAAATTAATTTTATAAATTGAAATTTGTGTGTGTAAATAATTTAAATGTTTGAACGTTATTCATATATAAGATTTATATGTATAATGAGACACTATTAAAATGTTACTTTATGTAAATTAATGAATAAAGATGATTTGACTTTATCAATACATAGTTAGATCAGTAAAAATTATCAACAAAGTAATTACAAACGGATTATACACACTTTATAAAATAAAATATTTACCAACACAGTTTTTTATCAATACAAAAACAAATAGGCAAATTTGCATTTTGTGGTTTGTTGTCTAAGACAAAATCCACTGTAAAGAAATGTGCATATAGTTCTGCTGTCAAAGAATGGGTCACTATTTTAATAGTGACATGACTGTTCAGTTGACATGGGGATAGAACCATGATGATATGTACATATACAGTTTGTATGGAGAAAGGCATTTGTAATACTTGTTTCTGACAGCTATATTTGACATTTTTCCGTTTGTTACTCGAACCGTCACTTCACAGTAACTCACTATGACAGGTTTCACAATAACTAACACTAAAGCAGGTGTCACAATAACGCACAGCAACTGTCTTCATAATAACTAATTGTTATCTGGCTATACAATAACTCATGGTAACTTGCATTACAATAACTAACTATATAACCGATAATAACATTTATCTCACTATATACAGGATACACAATAACTCAATTTAACAGGCTTTACAATAACTCATTGTCTTCATAATAACTAATTATATCTGGCATTACAATAAATAACTATATAACGGATGATAACATTTATATCACTATATGCAGGAGACACAACTCACTGTAACAGGCATTACAATAAATCACTGTAACTGTCTTCATATTTACTAATTATATCTGTCTGTACAATAACTCACTGTAACTGTCTTCATAATAACTAATTATATCTGTCTGTACAATAACTCACTATAACTGTCTTCATAATAACTAATTATATCTGTCTGTACAATAACTCACTGTAACTGTCTTCATAATAACTAATTGTAACTGGCTGTACATTGTACAATAACTCACGGTAACTGGCCTCACAATAACTCATGGTAGATGGCATCACAATAACTCACAATAACAGATGATAACATTTAACTCACTATATACAGGAGACACAATAACTCACTGTAACAGGCTTTACAATAACTCATTGTAACTGGTTTCACAATAACATGGTAACTGGCTTCACAGTAACTTGCTATAACAGATAATAACATTTAATTCACTATATACAGGAGACACAATAATTCATGGTAACTGTCTTTACAATAACTCATTATAACTGGTTTCACAGTAACTCATGGTAACTGGCTTTACAATAACTTATGGTAACTGGCTTCACAGTAACTCACTATAACAGATGATAACATTTAACTCACTATATACAGGAGTCACAATAACTCATGGTAACTGGCTTTACAATAACTCATTGTAACTGGTTTCACAATAACTCATGGTAACTGGCTTTACAATAACTCATGGTAACTGGCTTTACTATTGTAAAGACCAGTTACTTGTATTGAGAAACCAGTTACTCATGGTAACTGGCTTTACAATAACTCATTGTAACTGGTTTCACAATAACGGGCTTTACAATAACTCATGGTAACTGGCTTTACAGTAACTCGCTATAACAGATGATAACATTTATTTTTTTCAATTCAATTCAAAATTATCTTTATTTCACAAAAACTACATGTAGAATAGTACAAAAATAACCTACCCTAATAAACAATAAATTAAACTGTCTACTTTATGTAAACTAAAATACTTTTTATGAAAAAAGTTCGGCACCCCGAAGGAAAAACCTGTGTTGGGGTTACTTGCATTGTAAAAGAAACAAATTAATTTGCTCTGAAAAGAAAGAGTTTGTGCCGGCCAAGAAAATAAAAGTTTTCTTACATTATTCTTAATAATTTAACAAAATAATAATATACTTGTGTGTACTACAGCATGAAATATTATTGACAGATATTCTTACAATTATTGACAGATATACTAACAATTACATCAATCTTTACAGCATATGTTTCCAAGTACACGCACGCACGTATGTACGCCTGCCCGCCCGCCACACCACACCACCACCTTTTGATAGTTTCAAAGATAGCTAAGTGACAATTCTTAAAAACTCATCACAATACTGTACAGCAAACAAAATTTTTTTAAATGTTTTACAAAATTGATTTAAGTTGTTGAAAGCACTTAACAGTACAGAAACTAAATTATAAATTCTAGGAGCATTCCAAGTAAATGAATGCTGACATACAGTAAGTCACGTTTTAGATACTTGGAATAGTAAATGCCGAAAGTTATATCTATTGTTATCTTGAAAAATAGTTGTAGAGCTTCGAATAAAGAAAATTTTTTAAACTTTGTACATGTAAAGATTTCAAATTGGAAGAACCATTGTAACTGGTTTTACAATAACTCATGGTAACTGGTTTCACAATAACTCATGGTAACTGGTTTCACAATAACTCATGGTAACTGGCTTTAAAGTAACTCACTATAACAGATGATAACATTTAATTCTTTATATACAGGAGACACAATAACTCATGGTATCTGGCTTTACAATAACTCATTGTAACTGGTTTCACAATAACTCATGGTAACTGGTTTCACAATAACTCATGGTAACTGGCTTTACAATAACTCATGGTAACTGGTTTCACAATAACTCATGGTAACTGGCTTTACAGTAACTCACTATAACAGATGATAACATTTAATTCACTACATACAGGAGACACAATAACTCATGATATCTGGCTTTACAATAAGTCATTGTAGCTGGTTTCACAATAACTCACGGTAACTGGTTTTACAATAACTCATGGTAACTGGTTTCACAATAACTCATGGTAACTGGCTTTACAATAACTCATGGTAACTGGTTTCACAATAACTCATGGTAACTGGCTTTACAGTAACTCGCTATAACAGATGATAACATTTAATTCACTATATACAGAAGATACAATAACTCACACAATAACATACTTAATGATGGGTTTGTTTTCAATTACAGTTGATTTATTTGTTTTGCCTTATTGCTTAGCTAATGACTTTTGAAAAAGAAGTAATTGTTGCAAATGATTATTTAATTTATCATTTTGTACTCTATTTAATTTTTTTTTTTTTTTTTTGCGTTCAATCCCTACTGTGATTGTCACTAAATCTGAAATTCTATATTTTGTAAGTGAATTTTATTGGAAATAGGCTTTCTTATATTTAAAATTCAGTGGCTCATAAAAATTTATTTGAAAGTTGTTTGTTGACAATTACTTTTTTTTGTTTTAATATTAAAATTGATTTACTAGCATTTAAATAAAAGAAAACTTTGTTGTTTATTATTATTAATCCTATTATTACTTACTAGTAAACTAGGTAATTGTTTACTTTTCCACTGGATAAGAGTAAATTAAAAATAAATAAAAAAGTAAAGAAAGACAACAAAATTACAAATAAAATTATACAGCTGCTGTGATATAAATTGTACCTATCTAATTATAGTAAATACATTTTTATATTATTAGTTAAAGTAAAATAGTCTTAAGTAACTTAAGTTTTTTATTCTATTAACTATTAATAGTTTATAGTTTAGCTTTTATGACAAGACACCAAAGCTGTTTGAAGTAATTTATATAATATTTTTGTGTTAATAAAGTATTTGAATAATTGCTCAGAAAATAAATGTACATTGTATTTCATGATAACCGTTTTTATTTATGATTTAGTAATCACTTGGTATTATATTCTTCATACAGTTACTTATAGTCTACTGTAGAATAATAAATATATGATTGACAAAAAACATGTATTACTTTACTTACATAATAATAATGTTATTAGCACATTATTTAATGTTATGACAAATGTTCATATAGTTTAATGTTTCATTAAAAAAAGAGAAATGTTATTAACATTACTGAGTTGATTACCTTCAGTGAGAAGTGTAATGTAATTACAGTGTTGTCATGTGACCTCTAAAAGTTTAGACCTACCTTATCAGTTGAGTTCCACTCAGTCGTACACTGAGATGCCGCCATGTCTCAGTTTATTTATTACTTGAATGTACGAAATGATGCCTCTATACCAGGTAATCAATATTTATAACTAGTTAATTCTATTTCAGCCCATACTTTTGTTGTCAAAATTATTTGCAATCAATTAAACTTTTACAAATGGATAGTTACAAATGTATTTCTGTCTTAACCGGTATAACAAAATTATCATATAATCTTCTTTTCTTTCAATTAACATTCTTGGTTAAAATTTAGCTGTACTGTTGGTTTAACATTTGCCTTATAAAATAATGTTTTTAATTTACAGCTTATTAAAAAAATCTGTTTTACTAACAAGCTAAGTAAACTGGTGCTTTTACTAAAAAATTCATAAATTACTTCTTTATCTGAATTTATCTATATTTTACTGGTAGTAGTACAACTATTTTAAATTGGATGGATAGTTGTTCTTTTATCATTCAATTTTTTATGTTTAGTGTAGAATATTCAAATTATAGACCTGTAAATTATTCTTTAAAAAAGAACATAGTCCTGAAAATCTTTACTGTACATTTTATGGTTTCCGAAAATAATTTATCAAATATAAGATTTTATCAAAAATGTGTACAAGTCTTTTATACTGTATTTTTAAACCATATTTCATGTAAACTGGACACTTAAAATTAGTCATATTTGTTACTTTAATCAATAAATAATTAATGTAACTATTTATAAAACTGCATTTTCTTATTTATAATATGACAAATCCATGAAAATATTCTGACTTTAATATTAAAGCCTTTTATTCAGTTTCGGAATTCACAGATGGGTTATGGAGATGGATGGACTTAAATTAATTGACTTTGGCAACTTTTAATAATGAGACATTGATTAATGCCATTTATCCTTATGAAGATAGAATATATCTTACAGAAGTAACATATATATTCTATCGTGTTTATGTACAAAATTCCAAATATGAGTTGTCCTATTTAATTAAATTTAGAATTTACAACTACAAAGTACTCTTTATTCCACAGATTGTACATTAACACAGTGAATGTGTACTAACATTAAAAACTGAACCTATTACCACCAATATGTAATGTTATAGTAATATTAAGCCTACTTAATACAGGTTATGTTGTCTAGTATCGTATCTTAGTTCAGTCTAAATACGCAATGTTATAATAATACATACAACTCAGACAACAATCATTCGAATAAAAGTTAATCCATAAAGTAAAAGGCTTTGAGAGTAAATATTCCTTCATTTTTATTTTTTAATTTCACAAAATCAGTAATAATAATAATAATAATTCATTTGGCAATTATTTAATTCTCAAGTATATTGTTTTCTTTTTTAAGAATGATAATCTATGAGTAGGCAGTGTATAAAATAACATGTTAACTGGGTGACACAACTGTCGCCTAGTTCCAAATTTCTGTTATGTTCTTCAAAAATAAAAAAATTGGCCTCATGCAAATTATTATGCTTTTTAAGCTTTGTAAAAAGAACAAACAAGGGTCTTGTTATAGATAGAATTAATGAGTCAAGGTCAGGTACGTATTATGTAGTGATACGTGCACTGCACATAGCAGTCAATGCAGTGGTGTGTGTAACGTGCGGGAGGGTGTGGCAAACAAAATGCTCTACAATAAAATTGTTCTGCAATTTATTATTAACTTTAAATATTTCATTCTACCATAGTAAAAGTACAATTCAAACTATCTTATCTTAATTAGTTTTTATTAAAGATAAAATAAAACAACAGCTTGGTTTCCCAACAAAATGTTCTTACAATATTTAAAAAATCTGAATAATACCGAAATAGGCTCAATTTGCGTTTTGAGGCTTCAGAATATCATATTTTTTAGGAAGGGGGTATTATTGAAATAATGTAAAAAAATCATCACCAGGGGGTTTCCGGTATTTAATACCTACTGGACCATGTGTATTCCCCCCCCCCCCCCCACATAATGTCGCCCAGTGAAAATCTTTTAAAATAAACTCTGTGAGTAGTGTAGTAAAATCACTTCTATTCCTTTTAGAAAATTGATGGTTATTTCCTACTAGAGAGATAGAATTGGAACTAAAAAAAAAAAAAAAAATACTATAAAAGATATGGTTGTTATAAATTGTAAATGTTCAATTCCATAAATTTATCTTTGACATATTTTTGTCATTATAGGAAAATTGGTGTTGTCTAGTATAAAAGGCCCGTCAGATTGATCTCCAGTATAGATCTCCATATTGGATAAAAAAAATTGAAAATTTTAAAGCAAACTGGTGAAAAAAAAAATCTTCACTCCGTATTTTAGACTCTAAAATTGTCGAAATACAAATCGTTCACAAAACGATTTTAAATTTGTTAACTGTTTAAAATCTATCTAACATCAAACTTTTTTTATTTATTGACAAACTGCTTAAAGATTCCTTGAACAAGTGCTAAACTATCCAAGAATATCTATTCTTCTCTCGACTTTAAATCATTAATCTTAATGTTTTAAGTAAAATCTTTTAACAACTATGTGACTTTGCAAAGAAAAACTCAACAGCTATTCCATCTTTGGAGCACAGGTATTCCAAATTCAAACGACAAAATTAAAAAACCCCTTCCTTATATAGATTGTACATGAATGCAATGACTGGGTCACTGAAAAACTTATGAATATTGGGGAATTTATGAGAAATATGTATTTATATAAATGAAAATTAAACAAGTAAATAGTACAGCTGTGACAGCCTTGATCTCTGTAGTTGAGGTTAAACTGACATTCCTCTTCCTTGTATAATTATTTTTATGTTATTTATGTAATTATTTGTGTCAGTAGTAATATTATTAGTCATTTCATTACTAGAAACAGCGTCCAAACATCAATGATAGTAATACAATTTGTGTTCTTGGGATATTTCTATCACAATCTGACGTTTTGTGTTGTTGTATTAACATCCCATAACATTTTTATATCTTTGCTTATGTATGCAGCTTTGCCAGTTTGGTGTGATATAATGATAGGAAGTGCTAAGAATTATATCTTTTTTTCATTATAGTCATCAAAGTTAAGTGAATTATTTCATTTTCACTCTGCCTTTCACATCTTTTATTATTTTAATTACTCTGATTCTATTGTTGTCCTCTTCCTCATTTCATTCATAATAATAACGCACTTCTGCTAGTTCACCTGAAAACGTTTTCTCTTTATAGGACTTATTGGTCTTTTTTATTTTTAAAGTTCTTTTTGTCCTTCAGTCTATAAACTTAGGGATAGCCGTGCCACTGATCATGATCTTCTTATGCTACTTTAGTCATCATCTCGTAATTTCATTTTAATATATTTAGACAAATAAAAATTTATAGTATAAAAAAATGTATTTTTGATATAAAATAATAATTTATAAAAACTAGCTACTTTGAAGATCACACACTTCGAGTTGTCACAAAACGCAGGAGGTCACTCACTGAGTGCTATAAGTCGCGCCAACTAAATTTAGCTCTGGCTACCTCCCTGTGAGTGAGGGTGCGGGGTTGCATGGGTAAAAACAAATTTCAGCCTGAAAACATTGGTTTTCTTTGAAACAAGCCAACCAAGTTTATTATTTTACTGCCCTGAAGAGACGAGCCCTTCCCTAAGGCTTTTTAGAGTTCTCGAGGAGACCGACACACCATTAGCCAGTCACAAACTGTCTTCTGTCTAGTACACTGTTCGTTTTGTTTTGTGTTGTAACTCAAAAAACACCCTTTATATTGGCGCCTAGGAGTTGACAAGGCAATCAATCTACCCATGTGCTGGAGCTGGAGAGGGACAATAGGGAAAATGTGCAAACCCTTGACGTAGTATGGAGTTTGGCTTGTTGTGGCCTAGCCAGAGCGGGATTCAGTAGGCGCAACTTATACCTAAGGCTGCTATAAAATTACAACTTAATCTCAAACTATGTGAGTGGTCAATATCAAACTAGAGAGGGGGAGAGTTCCTAAAAGATTGCTATCAATTATATCAGTAGTTGGGGGTGTTGACAACCCTAACCCTATTGTTTGGAGCAATAACACCTTACCTGGAGTACAGCTTCGTTATTTGACTTCTCAATGTTTAAGACCATATTCTAGGCTCTTAGTTGGAATAAGTCAGAGAACAAATTATATCAATTTTCTAATAAATTTCATTCAAAATTTGCTGTGGTATGAATTCTAATCCAGAAAATGCAAATGCAATAGGTGTTCTGTGTTTTAAGTGATAATTGTGTGATTTGCAAGGAATCTTTTAAAAAAGTTCTGCAATTCTTTACCTAAGAAGTCGCGTTAAATACATAATTTAGACTAAACCATTTTTTTCTATTTTAGAATAAACCAAATAATGAATTAAAATTGATTTTAATTATATTTTAATATTTCTATATTATATATAGTTGAAAGAATATCAATAATAAAATAAAAATCATTTGTACAGCACAAGCTGACTGCCCGTGCTTCACTACATGAAAGACACTCCAAAAGGAAGGGATTAAAGAATGCAACTGGTAACAAAGTTATTAGTCTTAAGAATTTTGACTAATCAACAAAAATCACATAAATTAATTTACATATCTCACTGTTCTACATCATAACAGTGCAATGTTTTGAAATAGAATGAATAACTGTCCTATTCCTTTTGAAAGAGTCAAACTAACAGTTTCTAACATCATAAACAGATTTGTGTCATGATTATATTTTTGTGTATCAACTTCTGTTAGACATGAACTATTACTAATGTTATTCTTGTAGGGAAAACAAAACTTCGGAAGGCTGACTTAGGAATGGAATGTTGAGATATGCTTTCTTAGTGGGTTTCTATTATACTAATACTAACTTACTTCATAATATCTTGTAAATCCATTTGGTGATTCCATAAGTTTGGTGATGAGTCATTCAGGAATATTTCTCTTATAGATATAGATTCTCATACTTAAGATTATATCTCATTCATTGGGATTATAGATTGTCAGAAAACGCCATATTCAATTGATTATGTATCTATTTTATTTTGTGTCTTATATTTTACTTGTGTTATTTACCTACTCTGTTTTGTGTCTCATGTTCAGAAGTCATGACGCCTCAGCTGTCACCCGGAGAGGAGCAGGACAAGCTCCTGGAAGAGGCTTTGGCTATAGTCAAGGTGCAGGCTTTCCAGATGAAACGCTGCCTGGACAAAGGCAAGCTCATGGATGGCATGAAGTACGCATCTACTATGTTGGGGGAACTAAGGACCAACCTGCTTTCTCCAAAAAGCTATTATGAGCTTTGTATCCTTAAAAATAATAATAATAATAATATCAACAATTTACAGACTGTGTTTAGTTTATCTAGGGGTGGTTAATGGAATTACTTATAATAATAATAAGGACTTTAGGAATTGACCTATCCCTAGTCTCTACTGCCAGTTGTTATTCGTTTTTTGACAGAAAAAAGAGAAGTGCTACTGTAAAATTCATCATGAGTTGTGTTGTGTTTATGGTGAAAATGTGATGTCAAGACCATTGGTTTCTCGTTGGCGTCAATTATTTATTGAAGGATGAAAAACACTGCATAGTGAACAACGAAATGGTAGCCCGCCACTTCTCACCTAGCAACTGTTGTTGAATACATCAAAAAGGTCATTGACAAATTTACACATAACTCTTGACCAAATCCTTTGTCTACTGCCTTCAAATGGAGATATGCCGTGCAACACTCCACACGATCACTCTGATGATCTTCAACTTTCCAAAATGTGTGCAAATTGGGTTCCACGCGTGCTTACAGATCAACACAATGAGCAGGGAGTTGATGCGGCTTTGTAGTTTCAGCAATTGTTTGATGATGAGGGATTGGATTTATTTGATACTGAGTATAAGGCGTGAATCCATCTTTGGACACCTGAATCCAAAAGACAGAGTATGGTGTGGAAAGGATGGACCAACCAACACAAAAGTTGTAGAATCCACTGAAAAATTGTGACGACTGTCTTTTGGGATAACAAAGTTGTGTTATTGATTGACTACCTTCCTCGTGAGACCAAAATAAGAACAGCCTGATATTGTGATGAGAAATTTATCAATGTGATACTGAGGTACTGAGCGTTGACATTAGCTAACTTAAGGAGGGAACGAAAAGGGAGAAAATGACTGATGACAATTTGGTGGAGGGAGGCCTCGTCAGAGCATTGGTCATAGGCAGGAAAGTCAAAACCCTGCGCGGCAGTCAGATGTGAATAGGCTAAGTAGACATACAACAAAACATGGCACTTAAACTATTAGTACACATTCACAAGCTTATTAATCACACATTTAATATAAAAATAAAAGTTATTAATTGAGATCAAATTATTGGTAGATTTATAAATATAAAAAAACGGCTATATACATATCTATATCATCAACACGTTTATTCTTGCCAAAACACTTGAAGATTTTGGTATATTACATTCAAAGAATTAATAAAATATTTAATATCCTTTATAAAAAAATATATATTCATGTATATATTATAAGACATTAGGTCACTATTTCTTGGTCTGAGTTGCGAAATCATCTTCTATGGATAATAAAATGAACATTTGTTTGATGTTACTATTCTTTAGTGGCACTATGCTTTCAAAATGGTGACATAAAAAAAAGCATAATATAATTATTTGTCTACATTGGAAGCCAACTTTACTATTACCATTTTCTGGAAACTAGATTAATCTTTATCTCTTTACTTTGACAAATTAATTCAGTGAGAACGTATAATGTTGTCTCAGATTTTCAGGTGGTTTCGTTTTTCGTATTCCTTAACTAAAATTCAGACATGTCCATCACTGATGAGTTGCGGCATCTTGAGCATTACTTACTGGATGAGTTCCAGAAAGGTCGGAAGGTGGCTGATCTCTACGAGCTTGTGCAGTATGCAGGCAATATTGTACCAAGGCTGTGAGTAAATATGTTTTTATTATTGTGGGAAGTGGCTTGATTGAGTCAAAGTTGTATGGTACTATCTACATTGCTTCTCAATTGATTTCAGTTAAAAGCAGACTTTCTAGGACCTGTTGTTTTAAGGCATTATTGTGTTTAAACTGCACTCTCTCAAGGGTGATGGCCACTTTACTGGTTGATCCACGAGCCATGGATGTCTTACTAGATACAACTTTATGGCCTAACTGATAATGTGAAGCTACTGTTTAATACAACAGTTCCTGTGTTTCCAATGTGGAAAATGTACTTTATTCACTCTGTTGCAGTGCAAGCCGGGATCACAGTTTGTGGAGGCTTGCATTATATAATATATTGAATGAATTACTAATTCCAGTATCGTTCGACAACACTGAGCCATTTACCAGTACAATATAGGAAGCACTTTATTAATTTTATTTTACCGATCATTATTCATTATTAAGACACCGATCGTAGAGATATCTGTGAATATGAGGTATGATGAGTATAGATGAACCAATGTCATTGTTACCTACCTAAGAGTAGCAATTGTTCTTAGAAAGAATCATTTATTAAAAGCCCAATAGCCAGGCCATCCAAAGAACTTACAGCTTAAGTCCTTTGTGTATTGATCCAATTTTCAGCTAACTGACAAAAGTGATACTCAGTTCTCTTATCTAGACAACATCCATACCTTGATTGCTATTCAACACAAACACTCCAGACTCTTAACTAGAATCTTCTCAGTGGTTTCAACCATGATGTTGCAACCATTGAGTATTAGGATGACTGAGAACAGAACTTATCTCCAAAACACTGTCCCCAAGTAGCTGGATTACAGCACTGTGCCACTAGTGCCGACTATTTATCAGTTAACAACAACTGAAAGAATACAAACACCAACATGTGCTTGAGTGAAATACTTCAATGTCGTGCTTAGTGAGCATTTAATGTAACAAATAATGGAATGTACAAACTATATATTTAATAATAAAGAGTTTATTCATTTTTCTTGTCATTTTTAAAGTAACTGGAATGAGGAGAGTGGAAGAAAAGTTTGCAGTAATGATTTTTCAGGAGAGATCTGTCTACAATGTTGAGTGAACGGCTGGAACGACCATGAAGGACCATTCACAAAAGCGTTCATTAAGAATTGTTCATAGTGTACAATCCACAGAGAAAGACAATAAAGTACTTCTCTTTCTCTAATCAATATAAAAGCCATTTATTATATACTAGCATTGACATGTACAGCATCTTACGACATGTACAGCGTAAGAAAAGTTTGCAGTAATGATTTTTCAGGAGAGATCTGTCTACAATGTTGAGTGAACGGCTGGAACGACCATGAAGGACCATTCACAAAAGCATTCATTAAGAATTGTTCATAGTATACAAACCACAAAGAAAGACAATAAAGTACTTCTCTTTCTCTAATCAATATAAAAGCCATTTATTATATACTAGCATCGACATGTACAGCGTATTATGTTTGTATTGGACATCGACATTTTGAAGTACTTTGCTTTAACCAATTTTTGTTTGTTACATAATTTTGTTATTTAAGGATAATTTGAAACTATTTCACTTTTTGATAATTTGAAGAGGATTTTTAAATCATGAATCTTACATGCTTTCTGTTCTTCTTGCAGATACCTGTTAATCACAGTGGGTCTTGTGTACATTAAGACCAACAGCAGCCTGAAGCGGGACTTGCTTAAGGACTTGGTAGAAATGTGCAGAGGAGTTCAACACCCCTTGAGAGGTCTTTTCCTCCGCAACTACCTCTTACAATGCACTCGCAATGTACTGCCTGATGTGCCCGAATCCACTGGTGATGATTCGGAAGGAACTGTATGTCACTTGATTTTTGTTATTTTATACTGTTTGTGTATAAACGGTCATTAATATCTTGTGTGGTGGACAGTGAACAATATGGTTCACACTAAAACACATGCACCTATTTTCTTTCTTGTATCCTTTAATTAAAAAATGACCTAACTTCTATTAGACCATGCAAAGTGCTTTGATAGTCATATAACAACTTTGAAGCATAGTTGTGAGATACAACCCATAGATGGTTTCTGTTATGTTGAGTTCACATAGATGTTTTTTATTCATTATCTACTTCATATTTACACAGTCAGAGCACACCCTTTTATTTAAGGCATAGTTATCAACTTACCTAACCTGAATTTATTCTCATAATACGTTTGATACCAAAACCCCATTTCTGATTTTGGCAAAGTATTTCATCTATTTGTGAATATTTAATTTTTCATTTAGTCACTCTTTATTCTAATTTTTTTAAGCAATTCAAAATACAAGCTTTTATTCTTAGGTTAGGTTAAAGGGCACTAGGCCAGGAATTAGTATATTAAGAGAGATAGGACATCAGCAAACTTACCTTAAAAGACAAGTTCACTAACATCAGAGTAGTAGTCACAAACTAGTAGTGTATTTTGTGTTTGTGACTACTACTCTGATGTTAGTGAACTTGTCTTTTAAGGTAAGTTTGCTGATGTCCTATCTCTCTTAATATACTAAAGCTTTTATTCTTGTCATTCTTTCAGGGGGGAAAAATTGTTTTATATCCATGTGCTAATGTTGGCACTAGTGATACAGTGTTGTAACTCAGCTACTTGGGATCAAAGTGTTGTGGTGATAGTAGGTTATAGGTTTTATTCTGTCGTCTTAAAACTGACACAGCGACCGCTCGATGGTTGCCATCAACAAGGACATTACTAGAGAATTCAGGAGTGTCTGTTTTGGGTAGTATTCATAGTCTGAATGTTGTGTAAGGAAGAGAACTGAATATCAAGCTTTTCATTAGCTGAAAATCAGACCAATACTATGTGGTTTGGATTCTATTGCCATTATGAATGATAATTAAATTGTATTCATTATTTTAATAGGCTTTCACTGAATGTTTGACTGTTAGAATGAATAATTCCACTAAAAACCCTTGTGTCATAAATTGATGAAACCTGAAATTTTGTACTTGATTTTCGACTGAAGGATTTGATGAATTATCTGTATTGCATTGTTTTATGTTATTGTAGAAATAATTTTACTATAGTATGCAGCTATACCATTATTAATAAATTGTTAAATAAATATGTACAGTATTATTAAAACATTTCGCTTACTGTCTTTTTTGTGGATAAAATATCCAGAATTCTTAAATTTACGTGGAAAGATAGAGTATATTTCTGAAAAGATTGTTTTATCTATTTCTCATAATCATATTGCAATGTTTGTAGGTGAAAGATTCAGTAGACTTTGTTCTGATGAACTTTGCGGAGATGAACAAGCTTTGGGTACGAATGCAGCACCAAGGCCATTCGAGGGAACGGGAGCGGCGTGAGCGAGAACGGGAAGAGCTGCGAATACTAGTGGGCACTAACCTAGTGAGACTCTGTCAGCTGGAGTCCATCAATCTGGACAAATACCGCAAGGTTAATGCAATTTTACAATGTGTGTAGAAAATTTTACATTAGGTTATAGGTCAGTAACTGACATCTTCAGGTAAGAAGACTGACTCAGTTCTAACTTTAACTCTGTAAATTAAGTGTGTCCACAGAGCATATCACATATTTTACACAGTTTATGCATACAAACCAGAAAACTACTGACTGTATTAAACCTTTACAATTACAGCCAGTCTTCTATACCTGATAAGATTTGTTCTGTTGTTATATAGTACATGTTTTTTTGGAGCTAAGGTCAAAAACCTGTTGTTGCATGACTATAGGTTTGAGGGATGGTTGGGCATTGGGGCTGGGGGACTTAAGGTCACTCAATCATTATTAAAAATAATGAGACACTATCTGGCACCCAAAACCCATCATATGTGCTTGAATTTATAGCCCCCTGTCTAAAATCTCCAAAAATGTTTTAAAAGGTTGATTTTTTTACTGACAAACAAGATAGAAGCCTTTAAAAATGAAGAGATGATACAGGCTGAGCAAGGCCAGTGTTTTTGGGCTTGCTAAACTTTCAAATCTAGATAAATGTTGAAGATGGATTACATTTTTTACTACTTTTATGTCTTGACTTTTGTCTATATCTCAAACCGTTATTTCATTATTTAGGCTTACTGTACAAAACTTGTTATGCCACCATAAATCAATTTATGCATGAATTAAATTTTCTTACTATTCAAAAAAGTGATTTAAATTTCAAATACGGTGGAAGTTTTATGTGAGGAATAAAATAATCTTCAGTTTTGATCTCTATTTCAAACTCTTCTCAGAGAACAGCCTTATTATTCAAAAAGGTTGTAATCTTTCCCTATGTATTTATTTTGGGATTTAAATAACTGGTTGTGCTATGGTAGGCTCTTAGTACAATTAAAAAATGTTATTATCTGATGTGTTCAACAATCTAAATGTTCAAATCAGGGATAGATCTTGAGTTAACAGATGAAAGGTTAAATTGTATATACCAATATTAAAACCAAAAAAATCAAATGTTCAAGGGTTAACTTTAAATGCTTCTCACTTCTGTTTGTATGTTATTTTTAATATAATAAGCAATTTTATTTATAGATGGTGCTGCCAGGTATTCTGGAGCAAGTGGTCAGTTGCCGGGACGCCATAGCACAGGAATATCTCATGGAGTGCATAATACAGGTAACGATCTTAACATGCAGCCCACAGCAATCCTTCCCAAGGTGTTGCTTAAACTCTCAACTGCTGTAGTCTTTGTGGGTCAGCATGCACACAGTGCTACACACAAGTTGAGTCCTTTAGTTCTCACTACACTGAAGTCAGGTTTTTCCGTACTTAGTAATAAATATTGTACATATACTTACTTACTTACTTATCCGGTCCCGTTCCAGTCAATCCTGGGTCTGGGTTGTCACCAAGCCTCTCCATCTTCTCCTGTCCCTCCACATCTCCTCTCTCACCACTTCCCCCCCACACACTCCCTCTCTTTTCCACGTCTGTCCTCACTCCATCCAGCCATCTTCTTCGTGGTCTTCCTCTGGGCCTCCTTCCCTCCATTTCCCATTCCTCCATCTTCCTCGGCAACCTCTCTACACTCATCCTTTTTACGTGACCATACCACCTCAACCTTGCTTGTTCCACTCTTTCTCTTATACTCTCCTCCACTACATCCTTCCTTATCTCACTATTCCTAATTCTATCTCTTCGAGTTCTTCCCTTTATTGCTCTCAAGAACCTCATTTCCCCTGCCTGTACTCTACTCCACTCCCTTTCTGACATCCGCCATGTCTCTGCCGCATAAGTAATTATAGGCCTATAGTAATTCTTGAACATCATTACCTTGGCCCTCCTTGGTACCTCTTTGTCCCATACTAGGTGTTTCACCGTCCGGAAGAATCCCGCTCCCATTCCTAATCTGGCATTTATTTCCTGTTCCATTCTTCCATCACTTGACACCATCGTTCCAAGGTATTTGAAATCATCTACCTTTTTTAGTATACTTCCATCTACCAATATATCTTCTTCCAAAACTGTGTCCCTTCCTACTACCATTACTTCACTTTTTTCCTTGCTTATCCTCAGCCCTCTCTCCCTCATCTTCCTACTCCACTTGTCCAGTTGTTCTTGTATCTCCTCCCTGTTTTCTCCCCACATCAGAATATCGTCAGCAAACATCATTATCTTCATCTCTTCATTTGTCTCCTCTTTAATTTCTCTCATCATTATCTCCATAACTACATTAAAAAGAATCGGAGACAGAACACTCCCCTGTTTCAGCCCTTTCTTTACCTTGAACCATTCTGTATTACCATCACATGTCCTAACTCTGCACTCGTGCACCCTATACAATTCCTTAACCCATTTCATCATATTTTCTGTCACTCCTATTTTTTTCCATACTCTCCCATATACTTTTTCTCTTAACAGAATCGTAGGCTTTCTCGACATCTATAAACACCAGTATTAACTTTTTATTGAACTCCCAGTGCTTTTCAACCATTTGTCTCACTGCAAAAATCAAGTCGATCGTACTTCTTCCCTTCCTAAACCCATGTTGTTCCTCCCCTATCTGGTCCTCTATCACGTCCTTAATCCTGTTAAAAATTATTTTTTCAAATATTTTGGCAACATGGCTTATTAATGTTACTCCTCTATAGTTCTTGCATAGTCTTCTACTTCCCTTCTTGTGTATTGTTATTATTTCACCTTTCCCCCAGTCGTCAGGCACTCTTCCTTCCCTCCATACGCATGTGAAGACTCTCTTCAACCAATGTACTCCCACTGCTCCCAAAGCCTTTACCATATCTGATGATACTTCATCTGGTCCTGGGGATTTCCCACTTTTCATCTCTTTCACCGCCTTTTCTATTTCCCTCCAACTTATCTCTTCCCCTCTCTCCCATTGCTCCTCATTTTCGTCTTCCTCTTCTTCCTCATAGTTTTCATTCAACAGTGTTTGGAAATACCTTTTCCACAACTTTTTCATTTCCACTCCTTCCACCATGACTCCATTTTCATTTTGCATTGTTTTGGCACTTTCGGTCACTCTCTTTTTGTTCCTCATCATACTATAGAACATCTTTTTGTTTTGTCTTCCTCTAACTTTTTCGTGAAGTTCTCCCATTCCTTGTCCTTTGCGTCCTTTATTATTCTTCTGCATTCTCTCTTCTTTGCCAAATATTCATCTTTGTCTTCTTGCGCTCTGGTTTTCCACCACTTCCTCCATGCTTTGTTCTTCTCTTTTACTCCTTTAATTGTCTCTTCATTCCACCAACTTGTTTGTTTTTCTCTTCTTTTCCCCTTTGTTCTCCCACATACCTTTTCGGCTGCCTTTACTATTGTGTCCTTGAACCGATTCCATTCCTCTTCCAGCTCCCCTACCTCTGTTCTGGGTAACTCCTTTTTTACCATATTTCTAAATTCTTCCTTCTTCTGCTCCTCCTGCAGTCTCCATCCCTTTATTCTTTCAACTGGTTTTGTCGTTCTGCTCTCTTTTATTTCCATTCTAAACACCCCCACCAACAGTCTATGGTCCCCTCCTACGCTTACGCTGGGAATCACCTTCACATCCATGATCTTTTCTCCCCATTCTCTATCTGTTATTATATAATCAATTACACTTTTTACTATCCCATCCCAACTATACCTTGTTATTATATGGCTCTCCCTCTTTTGAAATCTCCCATTTCCAATTGTCAATGCATTTCTTTGGCACATGTCCAGCAGTCGTCTTCCTTCCTCATTTCTGTTTCCAATGAGGAAGGACTATTGTATTGTACATATAGTTAACTATTGTACATATAGTTAATTATAATTCATAATTAAATAATTTAATAGTTTGTTCCTCTTGTCTGTTCTTTATAAACTCTTAAGCATAAATTGTTACTCACATTCTCATAACATATTCACCTGTTACTATATTGAAATTTAAATAATCTTACTGGCCTCTATGCATTTGCACTTGCCAGAAGTCAAATATCAGGTGACATTTGTAACCGGTGGTGTGAACCCCGTCAAGCATTCTTCACCCCTCTACCTAAAATTAAAACACCAGTTGAACTTATGATGTTACGCGGAACGGTTCTCTTGGTTCTCGTGTCGCGATTCCCGCGACCCTCTCTTACACTGTATAGTTCTTATTTCACTAACCAGTGATCGTGTTTTTTCTCAATCTCTCCTCTCGATCTACCCAGCATTTTATTCAAAATTCTAAAGTGCATGAACTCTCGATAGTATTGTGTTGTGCTTCTAACTGTCTGCTAGACAACATCGACATCCCAGGCCTGGTGGATCCATCTCTACGGGCATCTCTCATCCTCACAGTTCTTCGATCCAAGATATGCACTATCTCCTGTAAAGGTACAGTTGATTCTTTTCATTAATTTCTACATATAAAACGAATATCCCTGTGATCGTTCATGGTAGCGTCTTTTGTACTATTTCTATTACCAACGTGGACGTAAATTGGTCCTCCGAAAAGGCATTGAATTTAACAATCTCTTAAAACGCCCTTAACACTGGTAATGAGTAAAGTCTGTATTGATTATTGCTTTGAGAAATAGTCCAATAGTCATCTGTGAGAAATGTGGCGAACTACTAGGCTTGTTTCATCTTAGAGCTGTTGTATGCTTGTTGTTTACGTTTGGTTGTCATGAAAACAGCGTCTGGTAGTGAATTTCAGGCAATCGTTATGGAATCAAAAATAGATGATTAAGTGATTACGATGATTTGAGTGATTTATTTTCTGATAACAGTGACTATAATGATCCCGTGTTTAATCAGAATGAACAAAGTGATTGTGAAAGCACTTGTGAGAATAGTGATCCACCACTTTCTCCGGCCAAACAAAGATGTAAACAAACGTGAAAAGTTGGACTATGTTACAAACGAAAAAGGTAGATAGAGTAATTTATATTTGGACTAATGACTCTTTTAATCCAGTTATTTACAATTTTAACTTATCACATAAAGAAATACATTTTTTTAGTGATACTTTTTTAAAGTTATGGTCTAATTGAAAAAAAAAAAAACAGGGGGACATATAGGTGCTATTAACCCAGCAGTTGAGAGGTTAATAAAAATAATTCTGCTAATCACAACTCATCTCCCAGAATGGCAACTACTACCATACAAATATGACTCAGTTCTCCTCTGGTCTAAAATAGTAATGCTGAGGGCTTGATTAACACATTCAGTGCTAAGGCCGTATTTTCATTTTCACCATGTCTGGCTGCATATATAAATAAAAAACTTATTACAATGGCTGAACTATTTTTTTCCAAAAACTAATTTTTGTGATTGCGTAATGTCAATTTATGACTGCCAGAAGTAGTCTGTATATGTAGAAAACTCAAAAGAATTAATTTTTATGTATGGCCGTCTAGTCGGCAACTCACCCCTGGTGAACAACTTTGCCAAAAATTAATGTCCAAGATTTTTTACATTTTTTCACAATTAGTGTAATCTGAGATAAATTGTTTAAAACATGCTACAGAACACAATTCAGGTTTGTCAGTGTGTTTGTAGAGCATAGATTCAGTATTTTTAATGTTTCCTTCTTTGCATTACACTCTACATCTTTTTGCTTAATTTTATTCCTAATTTTTCCAAAAATCAAATTAAAAACAGTAATAGAAACTCTAAAAATAACCATAACCGGAAACTAAAATCCACGTCCTACTCCTAGGATACCGTAGAAGTACGGGACCTACTTGCAAGCGAACCTGGCAAAAGCTGGGCAAAGACTGATTTAATAATGTGAGTGAGGCAGTATGGCTGACTAGACGGCCATTAGCCACTACCGGTGACAATAGCGGTCGGACAGCGTGGGCGACTTTACGGCCACATAGCACTGAATGTGTTAAGACAAAGCAGGGGCGTTGAAGTAAACTTAATGCTGACAACATTATTGATGTACTTACAAAAAAAAAAAAAAATGTTAGACGTTTGATATGTAGATAATATTTGGATATTTCCAATGCTTTGAGTGTCTCTATTATAGTCAAAGCACTGGAAATCTCCAAATATTATTTACATATCATGAACAATCCAATGCTAATAAATAACTTTCAAACAACAGTAGACTGGTTTGACGTAATATTTTGTCATAGCTTATTAATGAAAAAAATACAGACACCTTCAGTGTTGAATCAGACGACCAATGGGAATTCTTGTTGCTTTAATCTGGATGATTTAAAATATTTATTTTTACTACATAAATGCATTATTAAAGGACATAACACTAACTAACTATACATAAATGAACATTAAAATAACTTGACAAATAACAAAGCATGCAAAAAACATTACAATTTTAAAGTAAAAATCAGGTCATAAAAATAAAATAAATTAGATTTCATTATAACAATTATTCCTGCTCTGAAGGATTAAGGGACATTATCCCTTTCTATAGGCTTGTGAATACATAGACATAGAATACATGCTACTGGATATTACATAAAGAACAACATTAGCTCCAGACCTACTACTCATGAGATAAAGTCAACCATGAAGGCCTCCTGCTGGTGGATCAAGTGTTCTCAGACAACAATTGTGGCTAGGTTATAGTGCACTAGGATTGGAATTAATAATAATATGTTTATTTTCCCAAAAGCATACAATATGTTTACATACATTAATTAGGAATAATAGCCACCTTATAATCCAGTAATTGGTGGCTATGTTGATAAAAAAATATATATTATAAATAACTATGAATTAAAGATAATACATTATCCAAAAAAATGTATATTATAAATAACTATAAATTAAAGATAATACATTATCCAGTCTTCTATAATGACTACTGAAAAAGTT